>VXBQ01017775.1:87321-135729 GCA_013400175.1 Phainopepla nitens | reverse complement strand
TTTCTGTTTCTCTCTCCCTCCATTCCTTCTAGTTTTAGTCATCAGCCAGTAAAACACTGTAGAATAAAACATTGTCAGTCTCTGCTGCCTAAGTTGCCCCACACTGTGTAGAACAATTAAAAATTCATGGAGGTCTGCAAAGGAGAAGGCATGTTTGAGACAAGGGAGAGAGCCTACAGTCTGGTGAGAGCATTAAGTTAGGAAGGGTGAGATATGCTTCTTCTTTTCAATCAATAAGTAATATAAAAATTTAATTATTTAGGGAATTAGATATTAGGAATCTGGTCTCTCTTCTTCTTGTGACACTGATGTGTTACTATTTCTTGTTCTCATTTCTGGAGTAAATTATTTTTATATATAAACTGCATGTGAGATTTTGAGTTTATTTATGTGTAAAGTGTTGCACATAAGTGGAAGTTTGTCCCACATTCACATACAGTATGACGGACTCTGAGATGAGCATTACCATTTAGGAACAAGGCATTGGAATCATAATATAGAGATGCATACTAGGTCCAGTGCTCAGCAAAGGTCAAAAAGAAAATCAAACATTTGGGATTACACGAATAGGAAAAGATAATGAAAGAAAGCTGCATTAAACCATTAAATACGTCCATGGTTTCTCAACACCAGAAATGTCATGGACAGTTATGGTCCTCTGACCTCACAAAAAATATACTGAAACTCGAAAACTTTCAGAGACAAGGAATTCAAAAGATTGGAATCACTCTCACATAGACAATGACGGCTAGCAATTTTCAACATGGAAATTAAGGCATCTTAATCAAGAGAGAAGTCTTCAAAGTCATAAGTAGGATAGTGAACTGTCATTTGTCTTAGCCATCACAAGACAATCAGGACCATCAAATTAGGGTAGGAGGGGCTGACAAAAAAACTCAAACAAATAACCCTAAACAAAAAAACTCAAACCATAAAAAGCAAGAAGGAAGTTGGTGCTGACAAGAAACAAACAAAAATCCACAAACAAAATAATCCCAAAACATTAAAAGCAAGAAGGAAGTTATAGTTGTGTTGTGCCTGTTAAATAGCTTGCTTTAGGGCATCTTAGGTGACAGAATATATTTTGCCAAGAGGGGACTAACAAGCGTTAGGAAGAGAGATAAATTGATGATTACTAAGTAGACAAATTCCAGTAGGCTTTGGGAATTTTCCAAGCTGAAAATTGTTGGAAGCTTGAAGTGTATGAACTAGAGAAATACTGCATATTCCTGCCTGCTTTGTACTCTTTCATAGCAGCACACTTTTCTTCACTGTTGGAGTCAAAGCAATAAGATGTGGTCTGACAAGGACAGCAATTCTTGTCCTCTGTGATTCTCCCTTGCATAGGGAACTGCTTCAGCAATAAAGATGAAAGAACTGGGAAAAAAATATCCTCCTCATGCAGAAGAGAAAGGGTAGATTTCTTGCATCACACTTGAATGACCTTCAGAACATGCACAAGGAAACACAAGAAGCCTATATTCTTCTACGGAGCTCAGTTTCAATCTTTCGAATCTCAGAATAATTCTTTAGTCATTGTTCAGCAGAGTTTGTAACTGAAAATTATGTGGAATAAATGACATAATTTTGTTACCTGATAATTTTGTAGCCTAAAAGTTAACAGCGGTTAAACTTTCTGGTATACACCCATACATTTGTTGAAATATGTGTGGGTCAAATAATTCGTCTTGATCCTCACAGACTTTTTTCATATTCTTGCAAGTCTGAAGAGGCATTTGGTTATTTAGAGATCAAAAACTTATTTTTTCACAACCAGAAAACATATGGGCAAAAAAGAAAACAGATAATGTTGTACCTGCCAGTCTGAATCAGCAGTTATGAAAAGCTGCCTGGTGTTACCATGCTTGATGTAGACCTGAAATCCAAATAGAGACATATATGTTGCTTCCAAAGCACTAGCGGACCCAGTTTTAATAATCACTTGGTCAGAAACATTTGAAGCAAGCCCTATTCAGTCTGAAGATTAATTCTTAGCAATTCTGCCTGTATTCACTGTAAAAGAAATTCACTGTAAAAGAAAACCAAAGACTATAATTTCTATAACAGAATCCAGCTTACTAAAGAAAATAATAATAGAATCATGTTGTTGAGAGGCCTGTGTTAAGAATATTTTCCAAAGGTAGCTTTTTCCTTTTAGAAGTAATCTCACATGTTGCAAGGACTAAAGATGAACTTGTGAATACAAATATGTCTTCTGTTGCTATTCAGACAAACACATTGCATACACTCTTCCATTACATGACCAAGATTAATCTTAAAAATATTAAGGTTTCTTCCCCTCAAAAACCATACAGAAAGTTGTTTTAGGTCACATAGTTGGACAACGGATTATCTAATCAATATTTTTATTAATGAGTTTATACTTTAGGCTTTATCTTATACTGATTCAGACACTTCCCGGATTTGTGTTACTGCTGAAGGATATTGAGATATCTACAATGATAGAATATATCTCTAAATATCAGTAAATGATGAATGGAGGATCCCATTTACCCTCATTTTTAACATAAATATTTAACCACTTTCTCTCTCCAGTCCTTAGTACCTTAATGTTCACTGTGGCTCATTTGAAAATCTTATCTTATTTTTAATCTTTGGAATCTCAATGGAGATTCCAAGATATATCTCCGTAGTGGTCTGACTGATATTTTTTTCCCATTCTTTTAAGATTTAATTTTGCTATAGGTGTAAACCAGTTGCTGTCAACATACAGGATCAACACACAATTTAACAAAAAGTATTTTAAACTTACTAACATGCCTTCTGGGTTTTTTGTTGGGTTTTTTTTTGGGGGGTTGGTTGGTTTTTGGGGTTTTTTTTTGTCACTTTCCCACTAGCTTAATGTTTAATCACAACTATAATTTTTATTCTGGTAAGTTGTGTCTCTCTATCATTCAAAGAGCTAGAAGAAAATACTGATTATATTTGACATACCAGTGGCATTTCCTCTTTGTCAAGGGTTCTTAATGTTGTAGTTCTTATTGGAGGACCTCATCTTTTTTATACTCTCAGGTTTTTGTTCAACTTATATATTCTAATATCCTCAAAATTATCCTTGAACATCTCATTGCAAAAACAAATAGTTCATGTTTTCTTCATCAAAGTCACTATATTCCATTTCTTCCACAATCTGTTTCATGAAAGAAAGAAAGGGGTAAACCTCCAGTGGTGTTTTTCAAGAGCAGAAGTGGTTTTTTCATATTGCAGACTGGCAGGGATATTATGCAGTGCTTTAGGAGGTGTTCTTTTTATGGACAATCCCCTGGTGACACACACCAGAGCAGCAATGGCAGCAGCAGAAGCAGCTGAGGTGGTAGCATGTTTTTAGTGGATGAAACACAAGAACTTGCCAAACCGTTGAGAATGTGACCCATAGGAGAACTTGTTGCCAATTTTTCTCTTTTATAATTTTCCCTCTTTCTTTTTCATTATAGTTGACATTTTCCTGAGACTCAGTTTTGTAAAGCTAAGTACCTTATGGTGATGAACAGGAGAAACAGAGGCTGCTCTGATATGGAAAATAGACAAAGAAAATACACCAAAAAATGTTTCAAATAGTGGAAAGAGCATTTGTGAAGTGCTTATGACCTTCCTTCTCTTCAGATGCTGGTAGACGCTGAAGTTCTCCATTCCTTGCACAGTCGTTTATAAACAGAATAAAATACTGTTAATTTCTCTTCCTAATTAGAGGTGCCTAATTTTTCTCTCCCAACCTTTGCTCAAAAAAGAACATCAGACTTGGTTCTTTGTAGAGAACAGCAAAAGGCTGCCTAGTGGACTTTGCTGCTCTACGTGTTGCGAGCCACACAAAAGCTCAGTTAGTGAAACAGGAAATGTGAAACCTTAGTGAAACAGGAAATGGGGGAACGTAAGTAAATATGTGGCCTCCTTCATCTTCTCTCCTTGCTGTTCTCACATATGTAAGCAAATCTTTCAATGAAGCATTTTTTATTTTGTCTGTCCTTTCACGTCCTTCTCTTGTCACAAAAAAGACATTGTCTCAGATCAACCCAAATTAGAAGTTTAGAGAGAGAGTTTTCTGATAAGAGATTGCTTCACAGATGAAGACAAGCTGTTTCAAAAGCAACAAGAGCTTTGTTCTCAGATCGTGAAGCAAGGGTATACCTCTAAGTTTGAAATGCTGTATCTTGTTTGAATAATTGGGATATTTTCTTCAGACATGGGTATTTAGGTTGTGACTGAAGACTAAAACACCTTAGCTAATTGAAGTTATTTCTTCCATATTTGAAAAAAGCCCCAGAATTTCAAAATCATATTTATTCTGCTATTTCTCTGTGACTGAATGAGTTTAATTATCATGTCTGCCAAGTTCTTTCAGGCCTATTTTATAAAGGAAATAATTGGCGGTTTTTGTTATATTTATTTTCAAGGTATGTGCAATACTCATTGCAATGCTGAATTAAAAAATGTCTGTCCTAAAGTTTTAAAACCTAATTAATAATTTCTGCCCACTTTTGGGAATCCAGGACGCAGGAAATATTCCTTTGCCTGTCCTGAGATGTTTTATTTCTCAGGAGAGCACATCTTTTAGTCTTTGGCCATGGAAAAAGCTTTCAGGATGTTGTGAGAAGTTCAGTTTTTGTTAATGTATATAGTAGATAATATTGTAGTTTATCACAGGGTGATAAAGTAGGTTTTGGGTTTTAGTATGGAAGGTAGATGAAAGACAAGATGGAGGATTTTGTGTGTTAACTTAGTCTTCTTTCCTCCTCATCTACTCCGTTTTCTGCAGTTTTGGGTAGCACAGTGGTTGGTTAGACAAAGTCACAATGCAGATGTTATGTGACTGAAGAATAATTAGGAATTGGTAGAAAAATAAAAACATACTATGTGTTAGATATGTTGTAAAACTTAATTGGATAAGGTATCTATATAAAAATCCTTGAAATCGTCCATTTTGTGTCTCGTTGGCACATGTCACTGTAGTGTGCAGGGCCTGTTGTCACCTAAGGCTCTGAATTGTGATAAAGAAATAATAAACAACTGAAGACCATAGCCAGCGAGTCCTGCTTGTCTCATTCCTGGTTCCTGACCCTGGCACAGACTTTTTCACAAGGGATTCCCGGTAAGGGAACCCCTGGTGTGGGAGGTAATTCTCACACCCACTGAACTAGTTATGTGCAAATGTGTTTTTACTGTTATAGCTGTACAGCTTGAGAAGTCTTGACATGATTTTTTCCTCTGCTATTGTTTTCACACCTGATTGAATTAAAAATGTACTGCACAATGACATTTATCTAAAAATTATTATCTGTTATCTTTGTTCATCTATGCATGCTTCTTTAAGAAAATGCTCTGTATCTCTGCAACAGTTTCTGATTATCATGTGTGGCAGGAATTACCATGGTAACTACTTGTATGCATTTTTTATTGTACAGCACAATGAGAAAGTAAGAAAAGCTGCAAAAGTTGATGGCAACACAAGTTACCTCTACCCTTGGTTTGCATAACTAAGTAGCTCACTGTGATAAAAGCATTGCCATTGTCTTAGGATAGAATGTTTCTATTTTAAACATTAAATCCAAATTAGGCATATTTAATTGCAAAATTAATTGGATATCTTGTATATTTGGGATTCATGGCACCAAGAAACACATTGGCTTGCATTAAGCAAAAAGAAAGTGAAGAAGTCTTTTGCTCATTAATCTCAAGGATAGACTATTAGGCTTTCTGTATTCTTCTGTAACATTTGTTTAGAAAGGAATATATTTCTCAAAAAAGGAATTCACAGACTCCTACCCCTTGAGGGAAAGATATATTTTATGTTTGATGGTCTTTAAGGAATATGAATGCAGAAAATTCAGTAAAATTGCATTTTCTCACATAGAATTACCATGGTTGCAAAAGCATTTTTCTTTGAAATGCTTCATTTTGAAAGGTGTAGAACCTGAAATATAGATGTTGATTTTTAGGAGATAATAGTTGTATTTAGAAATGTATATGCCCCTAATAATATAATTTTAATATCTTCTAAGTGTTGCTTTGTGTGAGTACTACCAAGACAGAGCAGCAGTCTGTGCATGTAATCTCATTCACTGGCAATTGTTCTGATCCTTCAAGGACCATTTGTTACTCATTCACTGCATATCTGCAGTAAAGCTAAGAAGCTTGAAGGGGTTTATTGAAGTGCCCAGTAAAATCTTGTTTCTTGCAATTCACTGCTTAAAGGAGAACAATATAAATTTTATAAATGGGAAAACAAGCCTGTGCCTTGGAAGGGAGCCTCCAAAAGGGAGATAGAGAAATAATTTTCCCCGTCAAATTATTTAGAACTAGTTTTGAATCCTGTGAATTGCTGAACATATTTATCATTCACAGCCTGATATTGCAGGAGTCCCATTTTCAGAAATGAGTGTAAAGAATTTATTTCCCAGCAGCTCAACCACAGTTTTCAGACTCTAATAGGTCAAAGTGCTCTATGAGAAACAATAATTAAATTGGGCTGAAATTAATCAAACTTCAATCCAATATTAATCCAAGTATGGGTCTATTTTTAATTCTTCACCAAAACCATAGTTTTATAGCACATTAACACTAGAAACTGGGTACTGCTCCTAGTTCTGCCCGTAGCCTACTAGATAAATGTGTCCTGATCCTTTCAGTTTGTAGTTTACTGAACTTGGATTTTCCTACCCATAAGAGAGCATAATGCTCTCTTTTTCTCTGTGAAAATGTCTTTGAGATCACTCAGCTAACATATGAACAATGACATAATGAAAAAAATTTAGATCAGCTGCATTGCAGCCCCATCTTTCTTCTTTGTTCTCTGCTCTTCCCCAGACAAGTGAATCAGCCATTCTACATGGTCACAGAACTGAGATTTCTGGAGCAGTACCTTTGATAGTTTCCCAGCACAGCACATTCCTCATCCTATCTCCAAAATGCATGCCAAGTGACCAGTCATTTCGCAGGACAGCAAGTTTTGTAATGGAAGAGATGCTCAAGGAACATCTTCTCAAAGCAGTATAAAGAAACATGAACTGCTTACATTTTTCTCAAATATTCCTTTGACTATTTGAGAAAAATGTTGAGGAAAAGATTTGAAGAAAAAAAAAGATGATAAAGGCTGCATTCACAGTGATTTGTGCTTGTATAGGTGTTTTGTATCAGGATTGTCACAATTTCATTTATGCTACTTGAAAGACAGTGTCATAGTAAAATTTAAATTTCATGGGTTCCGTAGTTGCCGCACCTGACACTAGAACAATTGTCTCCATGTAAATTCTAAACAGGCAAAGAAATTGAAAAACAAAATGTTACGTCTAGCCTGAATTTGAATACAGAATTCTGATATTAAAAGTAAACTATCATTAGCTTCTAGTCTTTCTCCTTGTCAATATCACAGTCTGCCACCTGCTAGATTTAAAAGCCTCACAAGGCTGCATTATTTTCCAGTACAGAGCCATGGGCTGATGTCACTGCTTATATAAGACCATAATCAACTATGTTTTTTCTTGAGTTAGTTCCAGTAATGAAATTAGCTATGTTGACAGTACTCACTGGCAGTGCACAGTAACTGCCTCTACTCAGGGGTGTCTACTATGTTTTTCTTTCTATGAATTTCTTTTTCCAAACTTGCAATGAATTTTATTTGTAGAAAAAGATATTACTATCAGTCTATTAATATATATTGTCTCTTCCCACTCAAGAATTGCTAGAGACAGTGACCTTAAGGGAAGTTTTTAAGCATCACGTTAAATGCCCTATGTGCTAATGCTTAAAAAGGAAGTTGCATGTGTCTGATGTTTTCTACAGTATTGATCACTCTCAGTGCTGCAGGTCTTCTTGGAAGGTTAAGAGTGATAAAAGCATTCTTCTCTGGATGTAAAGGCTTTTACTGAATATCATTATAAAATATTGCCAAAAAAAGAGAAAAATGTATTAAAATTACTGTTTAAATAGTAAATTTGTTTGGACTTTGAATATTTGAAAAAGCAGAATTTGAAATAGCTTTAGAGCTCTTAGGATTGTTGCCCTTCTGTACATTTTGTGTGAAAAATAAGTGCAAAATGTATCAACTGATCCTTAAAAAATCTTATCATACATGTACAGAAAGGTACAGATACTGAAATTTCTGAAGCATCTCTACCTCATCTATTTCCCAAATGTCAAGTTCTCAATTAAAACACTCTTTTAAGAACATTTCTACTGTATATTTACTGAGTATCTGGTATCTTTAAGAGGAAAAAGTAAGACTCATATTGTGTGAGATTTTAGCAGACCTCACCTGTACAGTGTCAGGGAGGAGTACACCCTTAGACAGTATGTTGCCGCCACTAAAAATTATATGATAGCATATTCGGTATGTTGTAATCCTGAAAGGGGCTCAACCTGAGCCGAGAGGTACTCCGCTTTCTTCATCTCTTGCTAAAGGAACTGTGTTCTGCCAAGCTAGGTAAGAAATAGGTTGCTTTGCATAAGTTCTGCATCAGATGATGAAATAATAGAAATGTTTCCTGATGATCTCACAGCATATCCAGTCTTGATAGTGGCTCCCAGCAGTTTCCAAAGGTTCTCTGTACAATATCTGATGCTGCTGGAGTGATTGTGCATATCTATTTGCAGACTGTCCATATAGTAGAACTAGTTGGCTGATTATTACAGTTTTCAGTATTTGTTCCTGAAAAGCAAAGATTACAGAAAAAAAAAAAATCAGGATTTTATAACAGTGCAGGCTTTGAGTAAATACAAAAATAATTTATGAACAAATGAAATACAGTTGGTCCAAAGGTTTTCCTCTGTATGTAATTAATTTACTTCCTAATACAAAATATTCACAGAATATTAACAGAATGTTTTGGGTTGGAAAGGACACACAAGGATTATCAAGTCCAACTTTTAAGTGGATGGCTCCTATGGAGACCGAGCTCACAACCTTGGTGTTGTTTGCACCATGCTCTGACCAACACAGCTCATCTCAGGGTCGTAACATATGACATACTAGTGACAACCTTTTCTAAAGATTGCTAAATGCTATTTCAGGTCTACCAACTATATAATAAATATGTAAACTTGTTTTTATATATACCCTACATTAAAGAGCACCCAACCAAAACTAAAACAGTAATGTACACATAAGAGCATAGCTGTGTCCAAGATACATTTTGGAGATACATGTCTCAAGCTAATAACTTTTCACATTTCCCCATTTAATCTGTACCTTGTCCTCTCATCTGCCTCCACGGGGACCAGTATTCATATTCCAAACCTTGGGGCAACTGTTAGACAGTTTCCATTATTATAATTTTATTTTTAAAAAGGCAACTTGCCATAAAACATGCCACATATTTTAGAATTCTTATGTGAAGGGAGTGATGAGTAGCAGACACATGGTTTGAAGGCACAGTTTTTGTAAGGAATTCTTAGTTCTCTCTCACTGCTCCAGTGACTAACTCTTTCCCCTCCAAATGCCAGATTTGTCATATAAGTAGTGCATATGATTGAGGGGACAGAGAAAAAGTCATATGTGCATGCTTAACTTTGGTGGTGAACATTAAAAAATAGATTGCTATCTATTTGCAAGGCCTTTTTATGCCAGAGTCCTGACAGAAAGATTTTGAAATGGAGAAAAAGGAAAAAGATTTGGTTTAATAAGCTTTTATGATACGGGGGGAAACAGGTTTTCATGAGAGAATAAAAATGAAATTCAACACACTTGCCGTATTTGATGTTGAATTCTGTTAAAAATGTTTGGTAAACATTTTTCTTCATACCTATGTCATCTATCTGAAAATCCTGAAAGTAATTCATCTTGCTGAAAGGAAAATCTTAATAGTGGTCATGTCAAGCTCCCATCATAAAACCAGATAATGACATGTGTTGAAATGGCCCTTAAATACCATCTAGTTTCAACCCCTCTGATATGGTGCTTGTTCTTAGTATAGGATTCTGTATCTAATCAACCTGACATAGAGTGGGTAGATTGGCAACGTTCAGGAATCAGAGATAAAGGACATGAGACACATGTCAAAGTATTCAACAGTATGAGTGGTTAGAGGTACACACCTAGACTTCAGGGAGTTTGGCACATCATGTTGCCAGCTCTCCTTTGATGTCATCAAATATAGTAGCCACACTGCTAGTTTTTGTATACTCAGAAAATAGAGCTAGTATCCAAATTTTCTCTTTAAAAACAGGTGTTTGAAAAAAAAGAGATATTATAACTAAAAGATGGGCAGGCAACTCAGAAATACCAGAGAAAGATAGATTACATAATTCATGCCTCCTGGAAACATTTAATTCCTTATCTAAATGAAGGACAACACCTTCAAACTATATACTTCATCACTATTTTGGCAGCTGTGAGATAGAAAAATGTTTTTATATTCTCAGTAACTATTTATTTTATATTCAGTATTTTTCTCAGTATTTGGATGTCAAACTGTTCTTTATCAGTTGTACAGTATGTACAATTTCCCCCCTTTGCTCAGAAACATTCATAATTCATTGCCTGGATTTGACTAACTGTATCTCTCATGAATTTTCAAATAAGTGAAATTTCTTATACTCTAGTGGCTCCTTGTGGAGTTGCCTTTTTTAGACTAAACTGCACACTTCTACATTTGCTATAATGTATATAGAAGTTTTGATTCTTAAATAAATAGCTAGGAAAAACGACCCAAATATTTGAAGACAAAAGTTCTTAATAAAGTAGTTCAGCAGTTTCATGATGCATGCATTTTTGAACTGATTTGTTACTTGGTTTTTTGCCTCACTTTTTGTGTGTTAACTCTTTAAAAAATGTGCATAAACTGAATCTTCCAAAATTTAAATGAATGTATGGGGCACTTATTCTTACTGACCTGGCCTGAATCACCTAATACAGTAGAAATGTTCTACCAAAGTTGAATGACTATCTCTTTGCAACCCTGCTGCTTTGTTTCTGTCAATATATACCCATCCTCTTTTGCCTGTTTCTGCAACATACATGACAAAATGAAAATATTCTTTCACAGGATAAGAAGCAAACCTTTCAGAAACTGATAATTACTCATTTAGATAGTTAAATCAATATGCAGTACTTAAAACCTTGAAATTTTTGAACATATGCATTGAAATATTTGGGCTCCAGAGTATCATGTGCAATCATTGCCTTTGTCTACTGAAATTTTGAAAAAGATGCTCAACTTCATTGTACTCAAAGACACAAATATTTATCTGTGTGATGAGTTCCAGCTCCTGAGGAATCCTCATGGAAAAGATTCCATGGGTAATGTAGACCATTATGGAAGGACTGGCATATGGACAGATTAGGGACAACAATTTTGCTGTCCAAAAGTTTCTCTGGAGTAAGGAATCAAATGAAGGTGAGATAATAGATCTGGGCTCGTAATTGCACTTTGCAGATTTGGGCTGTCAGGTAGTGAGTCAAGGAAAACAAGCTGGGAACAGGACACTGCTGTTCTCATGAAGATCATTAGCTAATTGATTACACAGAAAACAGTCCATGTAGATGAAAAAAAAAAGCAACTTGTTCCATTAATTGACAAATGTGTTTTGGCTGAGGCAGAGGATTGTTATCAAGTTACCAGGACAAGGGGGTCATGTTTTACTTTAGGTAGTTGAATGCCACCCCAATTAAGTGATTTCCTTTTGTTCTTATTCCAAAATTTCCAGATTGAAAATCAATAAGCTGTTAAAAAAACAAAACAAAAACTTCCTATAGATATTAAATAACTGTAATTCCTATTTCTGAGATGATAGAGAAGATACAGTCTGATTATGGTCACATGGTGCATCTGATTGATGGCAATAGAGCATTTTTAACTAGAGCTGATATGGGTCTACTTAAGTAGTTTCATTTATCACAAATTGCTCTTAAAAATCACAATTAAAATTCTCAAATTAGTGCCCTATAAGTTAATGATAATTTTTGTGTTTTGATCTTGTTTTCTATTAAATATGCAATCAAGGCTCTCCCAGTATACAAGTGCTGAGGAGACGGAGACGAGCGTCTGAAGCACTAGGACACTGTAGTGATGAGTGCTACTGTGCTGTAATCAAGGAAAATAATCATTCTGTCTTCAAACTACGATTTAAATGGGGTGATGACACTGAACAAGGAGAAGAAAACATTCATTAGCTTATGTTATGACTTTCTGTACTGAGTGACATGGAGATGTCATTAAAAATATATTAATTTGTAATAGAGCATTTTTTCATAATATATGTAGAAAAGAAGCCGCTCAAGATTGTACATGCAAATTTTAATTCTGATGTTTTCTGACTGCTAGCACTTATATTCGCAATGTTCAGTCTTCACAAACATACACACACACACACACACGCGCATATAAACAACCAACCAGAATTTCCAGTGACTCTTCCTTGGGCATGCTTGGTTTGATGTCTGAGCATCATCTGAAGGCAGCAGAAGACAGGAGAAATTACAGGGTGGGTTTAGTCTTCTGTGTGGACTTGAGCTTCCTTTAATGCCTCAAGGGATAAAGGAGAGATAACTTTCTGATTTTTCTGTTCTTTATGTTATAATAAATTCAACAACACTAAGTAGTGAGGCAATTGTGAATGTTAATGCAAAGCATATAAGATGAATTTACCTAGAACTAATAGAGTTTTAAAAAATGAAATTAGAACTGCTATTTCATGTAGACATTTTCATTTCTTCCATTTAATATATAGATTATGTCACATTTTTGGTGCCATATCAGAGTGGAGGATTACCTAAAATATGTTGCTTTTAGAATCAATTAGGCTGGAAATGACTTCTGAGATCATCAAGTTCATCCTATTACCAAACACCACCATGTCAACTAGACTATGGAACTAAGTGCCACATCCAGTCTTTTCTTAAACACCACCAGGGACCATGGAGGTAAGATTGGTAAGAGATGATCCTGCTGAAAGATGACCCGTTGTAAAGTTTAGGATTGCTTACTTGGTAATATGGCCTTTTACAGGTTAGTCAAAGCATCAGCTCAAGTAAGTCCTAAGGGTAAAGTGTGCCTGTATTTTCTTAATAAAGTATTTTATCTACTGCAAATATGATATTAGCATACCACAAAATATACGCCAAACTCTGCTGACTGTCGAAGTTGTTACTGACAATCTCTGTTCTTTCTACAGACACAGACTGAAGAGAATGATATCTACAAAACAAAGTGTCCATTTATAAATGCCTTATTAGGAATATGATGCTGATTTTTTGTCATACATTCTATTAATCACAACAAAAAACAGAGGACTAATTAAATTTGTTTTTCTTATTGCAACAAGATAAAAAGTGCTTTAAAGATTAACTGTAAACTTGTTCTTATTAGTGCTCAAAAGCAGATCAATAATTCATCTCTATTTCTTACCACACTTTTTTATTAATCACAGATTAATGGCCACACACACCAAATGAAATTACGGACTCCCCGGGAGATCCACATCATTTCATTTTAGATGTACAGGGTGGCTCCTGCACTGTCTATTCAGGCAACATAAGCAAAGCTGCCCAATGTGACATCAGGCTTGAAGCTACTCTGTAAATCCTTTTTGTCCATACAAACTTTAATGTATGCTCATCAAAAAAGATTTTTAAAGAAATTTTAATTCCCAGTAAAAATTACATGGACCTTTTATTTTGGAAGTGAATGAAGTTGCCCAAAAGTGTTTGAATATGTGACAGGTTTATACCCTATTATTAAGACAGTTAACTTTCAAACATCAGCAACACAATTTTGCTAATTGATTTTATTGTCTTCTCTGATGTTTAGTTTTGCAGCCTGGTTTGATACTAACCTTTAAATCTCTCTTCTTAGTCAGCTGGAGTATTCTTTTCTGTCTCATTCTTTCTCACAACTTCCTTTTTCTGCATTTCTTTGTGAGATTTTTGTGAGATTATTCCAGGATGAATCACATGGTATGTGATTTCATTGTAGAGGAAAGAAAGCCAAAGCTGCTTGAAATGAAAGAAACAACTCCATGGGGAATGGTTAAGCCATGCTACCAACATGCTGCTGTTAAAGAACTTGTATATGACTCACTGTTTTATTTTTATAACATAATTGAAAGTGATATATTTACAAGATTAAATTAATCAATGACATAAAATAAAGTAAGCATTTCCAAGGAGTGCACCCAGATCACTTGTTAGTCAAACCAGGAGGCTTTTTTTCTGATGGTTCTCTAGGCTGTTTAATTGTTTATGGGATTGTCTTTCTTGCATGACTTACCTTTTTCCCTACTGACAGAAATTTTAATGAGCATTAAGGCATATTACCTAACTGATGCTGGAACAAAAACATCTGGAACATCTGTCATTTGGGCACCATGGCAGGTGGAGATGGATACATCCCTTGGTGACTAAGAGCCATACCTTCCCCTCTTTTGCTCTGTATCAAACAAACTTCTTTCTTTGCTTCAAATACTCATACCAACTCATGCTAAGTATAGAGATAGGAGATTACAGAAGATCAATCCAGTGACAGAAGGATTTGAACATTTCTTGGAATAAGAGAGACTGATATCTGAAGATCTGATTCACTGCAGCCACAGCCATAGCCCAGGAGTACTCTCAAGCTGACCCACTTCACTGTGAAGTCCTGTGAAAATAAATCTTCAATTCTAACAGAGAATTACAAAATGCCAGGAACTTGGAATTTGAGGAAAATATAGTAAGGGCCTTCTCTCTATTTTTTCTGTTTTGTTAAAAGGGAACATAGAGTGAAATCTAGTGAGCAAAAGCACTGAGGAGACTCTCCTACCTGGCAGTGACAGTTCCAGAACAGAATTTCAGTGCAGAGTACCTGTTACCTAGCAGTGTTCAGTCACCAGTGTAACTGGGGCAATTTTGAGGAACTTGGTTTATATTCATTGTAGTGACATCAGTGTCTTCGAAACACATTGCCTCCATAGGGAGCAGAACTGGATATTTTAATAGAGGAATAGCACTTGATTCTCCAAATTGTCATAGTCTGTGCATTGAAGTATCAATTAGGGAATTGATCTTAAATGAGTGCAAATGTTAAATAGTGCTGCTATTTCAGTGCAACAAAAATTATTTCAGCTTGTATGTGTGTGTTTTCTGTTAAGTAGTTTTTGTTTTCTCTCAAATTAAATTAACGGACAAGAACAAATAAACCACTGATGGCCCAAAGGATTCTATTCCAAATAAAATATGGAGTCTTTACATTTAGTGATATAAACAGTAAATTACTGTCACATAAGGCAGGCATTGCATGAGCAAATTTAATAAAAATATTCTAAGGCAGAAAATAAATGAACTAGCAAATGCTTTTTAGAAAAATACCTTTTCTTTTTACTCATATGAAACACAGACATAGACACACAAAAATCTCCTTTAAAATAATTTGCCAAAAAATGAAATTCTGATTTCTTAGATTTTAATTTCTGTCTATTTCAAAACTGAATGTCTTCACTATATAAAAATGGGAGAGAAATGGTTTTAATTGGGTAAGTATGATTGAGGTATATGGAAAAAGAAATCAAAAGTATGTTTTCTGAAACTCATATTTGGAAAGAACATTTAATGTATATATATTTTTTAATATGTTTCATTTTCAGGTTGCTTAGAATGAGTTAAAGGTTTTTGGAGAACGTACAGAGACACGCTATGTGAATGATATATTTTTTAGAGTTTTGACTGAGATTATTACCACAGTTTTGTTGTTAAAGTTGTTGTTAATTGTCAACACAATTTTCATGGTCATGCAATGGACAATACTGTCTTACAAAGCACAGTTAATTCACTTCTTCACAGTCCCATGACATTTGCAGTTAAGAAAAAGCCGTTGTGAACCATCATCTTCAGGATTTCTGAATCAGAATTAGATCGTCAGTCTTCACCTTACAGTGCTGCCCTGTGGTTTTCTGTGTGAGACTTGTATGTGCCAACCAGCATCTTTTACACATGCATACATCACATCTATATCTACATATAATCACATTATACATTATTATTACACATCATATACATTACATTTAATTGATATTTCATCTATGTAGGGTAAACTGTTTGTGATTTATTGACCCTACGATCAGGCATAATTCCACAGAAAAACACAACTGAGAAGAAAGTTGACCTTATAGTTATTTGATTCAATTTTAATTCCAAAAGGCAACATTTACAAACAAGAAAATAACATTCGAACTTTCTAGATTAAAACTGAAAACAGTTTTGTTGATTGTTCTGATGTTTCCCTTGAAGAAAATTATCATGTTCTCCTCACAAACTCCTTTAGTGCTGGGCCATTGGTGGCATCTAGCCAGTGCTGGCACATTCAATTGATTACACAATACAAACTCAAATGGCAATCTTCCAATCTTCACAATGCAATACTTTCTCTTTTACATGCTTTCCTATAATTCATTTTCTGCTTCCAAGCATCATTTTTGTTGGAGGTGCAAGTGCAAAATGCTCAGGGCAGTTAAGGCCTGTAAGTGTCCCTGTGGCCCTGGCAGAGAAACGTGTTGGACACAAGGCTAGGTGCCACAGAATGTGGCAATCAGCTTCTGAGCCAACTTCTGACCCCACCTTAGCCTCAGGAGAGGGTGACCAGATATTTAGACTTCATTCCCAGGTTTTTTTCTCCTCACTGTCCCTTCCATTTCAAACTATTTTATGATTCTCTATGAAAAAGTGAGGAATTTTGTCAGCTCTTCTCTAAGCTTTTCCTCAAATTTCCTACAATGCTTTATTTCCTGTAATTTCTAACTTATTCTCTACCTACTTTTTTATAGGCAAGAGCCTGTCACAAGTTAGACCATTGCTCAAAATGTAATTTGGTATTGTTTTCTAACGTCTCAGCTGTGGTGTTTGAGAGAATGCGTCTTCACCTGAAACAAAAATTGCAAAGATTATGTTTCTAATGTTAAAATTTTACCAAGGAGACATTTGCCAACAATCATTTTGTGACAATAATTCCCAAACATGGATGATACTGTCTAAGCACTTGACCTCAGTATAACTAAGTACACAGGCTTCTGTAGTGTCTCATAAGTAAACAGATAATACATTTCATTCTTTGCTGTTCTTGGGGTTACAGCTGAGTGAAGAGATATTAAGCAAAGCTACAATAGCAACATGAGACACACTAGCTCGATAGAGAGCATATCCATAGATATCTCATTAAAATATCTGACTGTAGTTCTAGGTCCTTTGATTATTTACTTTTAAATCTCCCAGTGCAATGAAAGTTATTCATGCAAAAGACACAGACAAGTTCCAAATAAGTACAAAAGCAGCTGCTGTTAAGTAGTTAATCTAGACTTATACTAGCCTTTAAACTCCTTCACAGCTTATCATGAAAGGAGCAAAACATTTCATCTTTCAGAGGCAGCAACTGAGACTGTGATGTTATCTTTCTTACGGTACGGCTTTGAACTGTGACATTTATTCTGACTTCCACCCTCATTCCTATTCCTAGCTTCATGATGAAAGAGAATTTCACTCGTGTTTGCAGATATTCTTTTGTAACTTTTATTCAACCTTTACCTTGAGGCTTTCTTTTTCCCCTTAGGAAAGTTTTTTTTAAAAATTTGATCAATTGAATATCATGACCATTTTTGAAAGCAAAAAACACTTTATGATAGCTTTATCTGCGCAACAAAGAGTATATGTTAACAGAAGGGATCCCACTGAGGGAGATTCAAATATTTTAAGAATTGTCAATATGGAATTATACTGTCTATATGGAATCATTTGAGGACATGAAGGTGAACATCTGAGGTGCTATTCTAGCCCATCTAAATGCAAAGCTTTTCTAACAATTTAAATGGAGCCTGGATTCTGTGCCTTCCTTTTACTTACCTCGCTGAAATAACCAAGCAATAAATAGAAGTGTGAGTAAAAATTCCTTTCTTTTTTTTTTTTCAACAAAATAAGTGAGCAGGGACTACCAGATGGGGAACAGAGCAGAAACTGGTGACAAGACAAAACCATCAAGTGACTGTGAACATGTTCTGATTGACAAGCAGAGATTATTCGAGCTTCTGAGACTTCCAAAAGGGGAGCACTACACCATACATGAGCAAAAGGCTTGCGGAGCAAGTCTTTAAACCTGTGCAGAAGAGAAACCTCTGAGCAGAAAGGGCACAGTTCAGAAGAGGCTGAAGAGGTATATTTTAGCAATGCTACTTTATAAAAATGAAGTAGCAAGAGAAAAACATAAACTTATTTACTGAGAACAAATATAGAGGTTTAGATGAAGGGTCATGTCCCCTCAACTCTCTTTTTTCTTAAAGCAGACACAGCTGTTGATGCTTGTCTTTGAAGAACCCAATTATTTTCTCCATTTCCCCCTTCTTCCTTCCTATCATGTTCCTGATGATTGCTTCCTGTATTTTCACATAGGAATAGGAGTCTGTGAAGAAGTAAAAACCTTAAGACCTATCATACTCCTTCTCCTTCCCAGAAAATGGATTCTTCTGCTCTGCTATTGAAAGAGGAAGTGAAGGAGCCAAAGGAGAAGCAGAGAGCTAAAAAAAGAATGTTGAGGTTCCTTGAGTAGTGTAGCATTCACAAGCAATTGTTAGGTCCTCACTGAGTTGTAGCTGGCTGAACAGTGCAGCGTCTAATGCCTAGATTAAAGTCTCTCCTTTGTTCTACATAATCCAAAGGTCTCAAGCTAATAAGAAAAAAATCCTGTATTTAATGAAAGGAAATTATTGAAATAATTCCAAGACAGAAAACCTGTAAGATTAGTTTGAAAATTAAGAAGAATTAGTTTTTATTTAGCTTGTATTTTCTGAGCTGTCCACTAACCACAATAAATAAAACAGTAATTTTGAAGTCCCTACTTATCCTACTTTTGAACCTTGCAGGAAGTTTCTATGGCAACATCACACTAGTCCATCAAAACAGTTAGCATTAACTTTGTGTTAACTGACACAGCATCTCATGACATCCAGCCTATTGGTGAAAAGCACTGGATTTGTTACTTCTCTGGTTAGTGTTCTGAAGCCTTTTGCTCCATTTGGTGTTTCTGCATTATTCTACTTGGCGAAAGAAGATTACTGAAAAGTAAAAATTTGATTAGAAAAATACTTATTTTTAATATAGGAAATATAGGATTCCTTAAATTGTCTGATTGTTGTGGGGTTTATCTAAAAAATGGATGGAAAGCAGTATGTTTCAGTTAAGGAGCCTTGTTGCATAATCAAGAAAGGGAAAAATTCCACAAACAGCAATATGTAGCTTTTAATTTTCATTAGAGAATGCTGACCTATGCCAGCTTTTTTGCTAATGCAGAATAGTATGTCTTTCCCAGGTTCACAGCATCTGTCACACTGATCCTTTCTCTTCCACATCTACGCCAGCCATCCTTATGAGAGGACAAACAGCCTTGAGACAGATGCCTCTCTCACCACAGGCGTGCACATGGTTGTAGGCAAGGACAATGTAAAAGCTTGGGTATGGAATAGAGCTCCCAGCTGTGAAACTCTCTCCCTGTCAATAGTAGAATTTGTTCTGCAGTGACTATAATTTTAATCATCTATATTAAAACACATCTAAAAATTACAAGAAACCATAGTGGTCCTTTTTATATAAAAGGATAAATAGAGCATTTTATTAACACTTTTTGCAGCAACAAAAGTGACAGAGTCCACATCTTTTTCATTAAACACAGCAAAAGCTATGGTCACGTTTTACATCACTTTGAGGCACAAAGCAAAATACTTTTTTCTTAAGGTCAAAGTATGATCTGCATTTAAAAAAAGGAGAAAAAACAATCCTCAAGTTGTATATTGCAGTAGCAGGGTTTTCAATCACTAGCACAATACAATGAACAGACCAAGAATCCAGAGTGGATTATTACATACAATAATAATCATTTGATTGAATTAAGAAATGGATCATTGTTGTCATTTTAGAGTATTAAGAAGTGGTCTGGTGTTGCTAACTTCAGTTGGTTCAGTTTGGTTCAATCCCAACAACCCCAAGTATATACAACAAGCTAAATGAAGGTTAATATATCATCTAGAAGATTACGCACTTCATAATGCATTGCACTTATTGCTTGGTACACTAATGTTGCAGTCATTGTTGAGTTATGCTAAAAAGACAAGCATGATGCTTGTTGGCTTCTTTCAACCCAACACTAGTTATTTACCACTTTGGTTTACTGTGAGTTTTTATATTACTCATGTCCATTTTTATTAGGTTTGATCGAAAGACAAATACATCTTTTATTTCAGGGATTTCTAAAATAACAACATTTTCTATAATTACAGTATCTTCAATAAACATATCTATGTATACAACTGTGGCACAACGTGTAAAAATATGAAAGCTATTAAGGGAAGAATAAGGGTTAAATTATTCTCTGTTTCTTCTATTGGCTTCAAAATATTCTGCAAAACAAATGCATCCTTTTTCATAGGGCTACTTGCTCATAGTAAACTTCTCTTTGGAATTTTGTAAAAGACTATATTTTTTTCTACATTATATTGGGGTTTTTTTTTTTCTCTTTCTAAAGACACAGTACAAATTCAGAATATACTGCAAAGAATAGAATAATAAAGCTTGTTTTTGATAAGGGGATTTGCCAGGCTGCCTGAAAAGTCAGACTTAATATTTTATATTGTTTTTATATTATTTGATAAATGCAGGGAAGAACATGACACTGTCTATAATTTCATGAGATTCTGTAAAGAACAGAAATAAGAATTTGTGCCCAAACATTCAGTAGAAAACTCCTAAATAATTCCTTTATTTATCACAGAGTAGCCTGCAGCATGTAATCACAATAAACATACCATATGCCCTATTTGTTCTTTAGGCTTGATACAATTACCATAAAGGGAACTGGATCAATCCTTGTAAATGCCTAGGACTCAACCTTTCTTCTTTAAGAAAGTTCTTGTCCTAGACGAAACACACAACTCCTACATTGCACTGAGTAAATGTATGTCTTTAACACAATCTCTTTCAATACAGTGTAACAAATATATAAGTGCATTTTTAATGATCAAGTAATTTTGGCTTTCTAAAAGAGCATTAGATGTGCCAACTTGGTTGCTTAGTTGTGCTTTAATCTTTAATTATGAGTTTTAGCTCTTGTATACTGTAAAGTAGCTACTTGCCTCTATAGTTTTGACCAGTAAACCCTTAAAACTCTAATGTTTATAGAACAAATATAACCTAATGAAAGTGACAACATCACAACTCATACAGATTGCACTTTGAAGTATTTTTTTTTTACAGTAAGACCTTCCTGTTTGATATGTGTTTACATGTTTATACCACATTTTATTTCTGTGTGCAAACAATCACAATGAATTTAATCACAAACACTACAAAATATACCAAATATTTAGGTTTGTTATGAATAATCTCTCTCCTTGTAGTTGTATGAGTCTTGTATTTCCTCTTGTACAAATTCCTCTTTTTTCTCCCAGCCATTAGGCCAGCCACCATTAACCTGGGTTGTAGCACCATAAGACTTGGTGGTACCATAATTTACATAATTCTGAGTAATGTCCCCTGTCTCTTCAGCAAGTTCATCTTCATGAATAAAGCCACATTTCTCTTCACTTGTCTGTTCAGGGTCTGCCCAGGGTTGTTTCTCTCCTGAAGCAAATATGCCATAGAAGATCACACCTCCATAATGAACTAAAGCAGCAATGAGGAAGACATACTGCCATTCTTCACGTGTCTGCAAGGAAGAAATTTGCTAAATCAGAGTTGCACATAGATTTACCTAACTCTTCTAGGTTGGAAGATTTAAATTAAGGATTGAGGTTGTGACAGCACAGCTAAAACACTGATGTGTCCATTTTATAAATATTTATATCCATCTTTCTTTGAAAAATTTATCAGCCCACAAAAGCATCAACCGAGTGGGCATACAGTGAAGCATACCTCAAATTTGTATCCCTGGATGCAAGTCCCAGACTCCAATATGGATATCCTGGCAAGTTGTATTATAGAAAGGTCTTTCTCTTGAAACCAGTTGTATCAAACTGGAAGATTTGAAAACTCTATTTCCATTTACCTTGTTCTTTGTCATTGCTCCAACAATTATAGGGCAAACCATTCCAGACAAGGTCCCGACTCCATTAGAAATCCCCATTAAAATGCTAGCATACCTTGGGGCAATGTCTAAATGGTTGACATTGAATCCTGCAATAGAAAGGTCAGTGAGCGTTCACACCAAGAGCAGAGCAGTACTTCAGTTGAGAAAAGTGACATGACATTTTTACTATAACGTATCTGGGCTGCTTAATTGCATTTCCTTTATCCCTGTAAGACATATAATACTTAATATTCCTAGAGAGAGTCTGGGTTTTCATTTTCTTTTAAGAAAATATTTTAAAGGGATACCAGCTTAATTTTCTCCCAAAACTGCAGTTTATGAAAACCCCAAAACCTCCCAGTAGTGTCTGTGTGGAGTAGATAACCCAGAAGATACTTAGGCAGGGAAAGAATTTGTATTTCATAGTCCCTTGCATGACCATTTCATGCTGTAAATCACATGTCTTTTCTTCTTCCAGTTTGTGATATGTTCCTTCCTATTGCCCACATTTTTCTTTTTGTCACGTAGACCAGCAGAAGGGAGTTCTTTTCTATTCTTCAGTAGTAAATTGGAGAAAAAAGACACTATCTATAACTGAATTACTAATTAATTTTGAAAGATTACTTGTTCTCTTGCATTTTCAGCAGCACAATTATGTTAAAAATTTATGCAGTAACTATTTAAATAATCTAAAGGGACAGGATGAATTGTTCCCAAAATAAGTACTTAAATAAGTGAAAACAGAAACCAAACTTTGGGATACAGACAGTATGAGGGAAAAGGCAAGCACCATGACATAATCAACTTGGGTAACGTGTAATACACTTCCCAAACTGTAAAAAACAATAATGATACCTTGCAGAATGCATGAGATTAAGGATAGATTTCATTAGAGGAGATTTTAGATGTTTGGCACAAAATGAAAGAGAGCCTGTTTGAGACATAAGGAACCAGCATGGGAGAGGATACTAAAATCACAGTGGGAAAAAAAAGGGGAGGCCAGGTGACTTGTATTTGGGAAGGGGAAAAGCAAAGGCAAAGGGTTGATGAATCAGCAGGAAAGGGGAATAGCTGAACTTTAATTCAGTAAAGAAATTCTAGTAATTAGACCCCAAAATAAAATCATTTACTAACAGGCCCCAAATTAATAAAATAATACCATATTAACAAACCAATATCAATACACAGTGGAAAAAAAATAGAGGACTTCTACTTAAACAAAGATGTGTAAATTTAGGTATCATCGAGTAATACCAGTCTATTTGATTTCAAGTAAAATCTGTAGTGTACATTAGCATCTTAATGAGAAGAGAGTCTAATTTGCTGCAATGAATATGGAAAAGATAGAATTATTTGAACAGAAATAATCTAATATAAAAGCTGTAATACCAAATATACATTCCTTTGTAATGACCATAAATAATGTCCTTTGAGAATTCCAAAGTGAGTGGGCTTTTTAATCACAACCCATGAATAAAAATAAAGCTAGATGTTCTGTCTCTTAAGATAAGATAGTTTAGTGTTAATAGTAATATAATCTTACCAGATATGGCAAATCCACTAAAGCCTACAGCAAGCACTAAGAATGAAATAGCCACTCCTTTGCTGTGTGAATATCCCACCACGAGAAGAAGAGTTGCTTCCATACCAAAACCTGGTGAAATAATGAATAAAACCAGGCACTGAATTTAATTCCTTCTCAAATACTGCAGGCCTTACAATGCCATGATATTTCACAGGAACACAAATAAGACATTACCTCAGAGTGGGATATAATCAGGTATTTCTTTCATCTATAAAAAACAAGTGTTCTTCCTCTCTCAAATAATACTTATTTTACTCTTTGTATGCTAATTTATTGCTACTTTCTGTCAGTTTTAAGATGCAAATAAATACTTGTGATGTGGTTAAGTCATTCCAGCCAACTCTCATGGGAATATACATATAACCCGCATATGAATTTTCCAGCCCTTACCATAGCTAATGCGGCTTTAACATCTCAGAAGTCAAGGATGTAATCTCAGGTAGTTGTCTGGGCTCTCTCAGTGCAGAGAGTGTTTAGATGAGGAGCTAAGACTGAGTAAGTAGCTAAGAGTAGGCAAATTACCGTTCTAAAGCTCTTCTATTTCTTTAACAGTCTAAATGGCTTTCCAAATACCAAATAACTATATGGAAATGGTAAATGGGAGCATCTGTGTTTTCTTTTATTTACAACATCTGCATTACATTAAAAAATACAGAAAGTATTGCCTCCTAAGAACATACAACTGTGCAGTTTGTTTCTTTATTCTATATAAAACACAATATGAACATCAAATCCCTGTAAGAAACTTTTAAATAAAATAGAAAGACTTACCTCCACAGTTCATTATTTTTCTCACATTAGTCGTTGAAACAATCTGCCTGCTTCTTAAAAAGTCAGCAATTTGTCCCCCAATAGGAACAATAATTGTCATCACTAAATGTGGCACTGCAGATAAGATACCCACCTAAAATTAAAATTAGAATTAGCAAAGTATAAACCATAAGAAACCCTTGATTCTTCATTTTCTGAAGCATTCAGCAGCCAATAAATTATTTCTCTTCAATGTCACTCTCTGTGTTAAAAATAAAAGTCTTGGGTTAGGAAATGAACAAAACTAGTGATCTGAACTTTTTATTTTATTTTATGAAGTACACTGAGAATTTTTAAGAACCTCTGATGCCATATAAACTTTTTGTTTATAGATTGTTTCCATAGTTTATAATTAAGCTAAAGTTTTTTCCCCCTCACTTATAGTCCCCCATCAAAATTTCCAGAAAATTCATGATCAAACGTGTAAAACTGAATTGCTACATTTTTTTGATGTTTAGTGCAGCTTTGCAGTAA
Organism: Phainopepla nitens; assembly: GCA_013400175.1. NCBI lineage: Eukaryota > Metazoa > Chordata > Aves > Passeriformes > Bombycillidae > Phainopepla > Phainopepla nitens. Next base: position 110,838 of record VXBQ01017775.1, on the reverse strand, counting down.
GCCTCACATGCCTGGACAGATTCCCTGTGGATCACCATCATATGCACAATGGCCATTTGTCTGTGATTTCTGACCAGGCTGCAAAGTGCATGTGGGTAAAAGATATGTCTGAAAAACTTCGTATGTAGTGAAAGATAAAAAACTAAATATCTATTGGTGATATTCAAATGCTACACCTACGTAGCAAAATAAGACATAATACTTTCATGATGACTGTCATATTTACCTTACAGGTCTGATCCAAACTTCATGTGAATCACATGGAACCTTAGATCACCCCTATATCTCAAATTTCGCCACCATCTAAATTTCCTTTCTAAATGAGAAAGGGGGAGCAGTTCTCACCACATTAAAGGGGCATAGAGTAAGGTGACAAATTATATTACCCTTCTTAGAACAAGATGGCCCTGCTTTTTAAAAGGTACCTGGAAAAATCCATTTGTCAATGCTTTCTATACAGCTTTGGTGGGACTCTGCAACCCCTGGGGACAGAGTATAATGGGTCTACTGACACCTTTCTAATACCAAGCATGGTCTAGTTTTGAGCACTTAACTTGCAATGTAGCCCCAAGTAGATCATCACTAAATCTCATCCTGCCTCCACCTTTCCCTATCCCATCCTTTGTCATGGTTGTTACTTCACTTATTCATGCTGGTCAAGGAAACAGGAACTGGGATGAGTAAGATTTAAGATGATGCATAACACTTTTCATTCCTATTCTTCTTAAATACTACAAATGTAGCTCTGATATTTACTTAGTTAAGATAAAAGCTTTACATTCTTTTTACATACCTTGCTTATTTCAAATCCAAACACTTCCTCAAAGTAAGCAGGCTGACTAATTAGCAGCAGGTAAAAAGTCCAGCTTCTACAAAAGTTTGCAACTATTATTGCATAGACAGGCATAGATGTAAAAAATTTTCTCCATGGTGTTTTGTATTTCTGAAACATAGAGAGGGGATCCAGTTACCATGTTGATCATTATCAACTATCCATCTTCCCTTTCCTTACCCTTTTTTTAGCTACATCCAACAAGCACATATGTGCACAGCATAAAAAAGTTACTACAAAATGCTCAAGTGGAGAAACTCAGAGATACTTAATTGTATCACACCACTCATGTACAAGTGCTTTTATCTCAGTCATATAAACATGAACATGCATGGACATAAGACCAAAATAATGTCTTTAAATAATAATGTCTTTAAAAGGCATGTTGCTGTATGCAAGGCAACAGTCATATTTGGCACTGCATCTACACCATTTCATTCAGATTTACTGCAAACATGTACTTTACCATTTAAATCTTAATTGCAGTATTCTACTTTTTAATTTTTTTTTATCAAGTCTCAGCTGAATCTGCTTGGTCAAAATTTTTTTTGTTTGTTTTATTGTATTTTTAAAATAAATTGCATAAAGGAAAAAAGAAAGACAGATGGACAATCCTGCTGAGTCCCAGCACCTGTCAACAAGCCCAAGCTTTCACCCATCTGTGTTGATCCAAACACAGGATCCATATCCACATAAGTGCTTGGAAATCACTTCCGCAAGAATTCAGGCTGAATTCAGTCTACTATTGATTTGAATACTGGCTTTTCTTCAAAGAAAAATGGCCCATAGATGGATATGTGCAACACCCTGTATACCTATTAAATTACACTTAAGTAAGAGGTAAGGAATAATTAAGCGACTTAATTAACGAGAAGCCAGCCAGAAAATCTAACTTGATGGTATGGGAAGAATTTTGGCTTAAATATTTTAAAAGCAAATAAACTATTGATACAAGATAATCACTTTGAAAAAAATATGTTTAATTAAAAAGCCACAATAAAAAATAGAGAGAAATTGTACAGCCCAAATTAGAATTGTATAGACATCCTTCAAAGTAACTCATTTCACACGAGATTTTCAAAACCATGAACCCTATTGAATGCTGTTGAATATCAACTGAGACAGGACCTCAGTAATACCTAAAAATGTCAGCTATCAACAATGACTCCATAATATTTTCAGTTCCTTATTTAATATGAAACAAAGTTTTTTTTACTAAGACAAAAATTGTTATTTCCTGAGTTCAATTAAGAACTAGTGTTCTGACCAAAGAGAAAACATAATGAGGGTCTACTGGGAATGGATGGTGTAAAAATTTAAGCAGATGAAGTGAGGCTTAAGTATTTTTTCTTTATTTTCCTGGGTGAGCAAACATGGCAATAGTTTCTTTAAAGTTTTTCAGCTGTTACAGAAATAAGATGATTATTAGTTAGCACGATTGGAGTGTTAAGTGGCTTGAAAATTCAGCAGTTCTCGAAAATTTTAGCAGTTCTTGAAAACTAAACCAGTACAGAGCTAAGATTATGAGAGGATTTATAACATGTCTCCAGCAAAATTACTGCAATAATGGGAAATGTTCTTATGGATCTCAAAGCATGCCTCTATTGCAACTTGCAGTCTTTCTGGCAGACAAAACATAAAATAATAAGGATTGGCATTTTCTGATGTTCTGTGGACCTCAAGAAAGACTGAGTAGTGCTATTCCTGCAGTCTGCTTTTAGGAAAACCTTCCAGAAATTACTATATAGGACGGAAACTGACTTTTTCAACTCAAGATATAAGAAAAGTTGAAATAAAGTTGCAACTTCATATGTAGCTGTACCTCTTTTTTATAATTTGGAATAGAAAATGAGGCATAAATTCCATTAGGTATCTACTAGAAGAACTGGAACCTGTGTTCTCTTAATGCAAAAACAGTATCCTCCCAGAAATCCACCAACAGATTTAAGATCATCCCATCCCCTAGGAACACACTTGTTCCAATTGTTCAAAACACACTTTTTGATCTTAAAGGAGAGTGTTTGATTTTTTCTGTTGTCTTTGTTTGGGTGCTGGGATGTTTATTTTTCTTACTACCCCATCGGAAACCAGTGTGTGAGTAATATTCTTACTTCCATTGCACCTAGGAGGTTGGCACTCTCTCCAATGCTTTCTTCTATGTATCTCCTTTCTTCATCTGTGATTGTAGGATGTTTTGCAGGACTCTCATATGAAACCAAAAGCCAAAACATGTACCAGACTATACCAAAGCTCCCTTTGGAATGGAAAGAAAGACTTTAAAAAGAAATGCACAGTAAAGCAGCAATCAAGGAAGAAAAATCTGTGAAGAATTACAACAAATTTAAATGGCAACTGTTAGTGTTTCTTTACTGAGTTCTCTCAGGAGAGATAACTCTCCAACTGAGAGTTTGATCCTGTGAATAATACTTAGGCAAAATTCATGCAGAACTATAGCACAGTGAAGTAGTCTTTGCTTCATTTACAGAATGATTTCACTGGAAGTCAATATTCACTGATCTTAACATCAATATGTACAATGCAATGTAATGAAATAGCTTCCATTTCATTTCACCAAACTGTAAATGAAGGCACATTCAGCTTTAAGATGCTGCTTTTTGATTATTGCACCAATTTTTTTACCTGCAAAATAGAAGACTCTGGCAATTTTTTCAACGTAGCAATGCACTCCTGAGTAGTTTATTAGATTTCTATAATGCTTCCACTTAATTCACATAAATGCAGAATGAATTCCCTTAGGACATTCTTTTCTGTCAGTGTAGGTTAACACAAGTGAACAAAGTTATGTAGGTCTTCAAATAAAAATCAAGACAACTTATTCAGGGCAGGTACTCTAAATTTGCAGTTTTATCAGTGTGAGAGATGTTAATGTGAGCAGAGATACTATAGATCCGCACAGAGGTTTGCACTGCTTGTGTTAAAAGTGATGAAGCTTTCCACATGAGCTAGCTTTTTGTATTTAATCATGTTGCTTTCTTACATACTCTTCTCTTTAAATTCTGTTCTTTCCTTGCTCTTTTATCTAGACTGTATTTTTAGCTTAGTTCTACTTCTCTGGGGTTTTTGTCCTCTTAACAGTAAGTAGCTTTTGCATTTTTAGAAAGGGTAGAGAAAGGTCATACAATACTGGAGTGGAATGAGCAGAAATGCATACCATACACATAGAACACAGAAGACCACCCAGTATATTGCACTAGAATCCCAGCTAAAGGCATTGCAATGACAGCTCCTGCATAGGAACCTACAAAACAAGACATGTAGATGAAAAGGGAGAAAAAAATCAGTTTTAAAATGCTTGTACATTACAAACGAAAGGAAGACAAAAATACAAATTTACTTACCACAAAAGGAAGTGGTTGCTAACCTACTTCTTTCTAATGGGGGGGCCCACTTGCTCCAAATACCGTGGCAGGCAGGGTAGGTGACCCCCTGGGGAATGGGTGTGCCACAAGTTAGCTAATTTTGGTCAGTCACTCAGTTAATTATCTTTGCATGAGTTTTTATTTTTAATTGCTATAAACAAGAAGCTGAGAATGCTTTACACTTTTATAGGAAAAGCTGAGCATAGCCATAGAAAAATGTCAATATCTCTCCAAGTTTAAATGAGTTTTGTATATCACTCCAAATCATTAAAGAGACCGTATGAGACAAATATAAAACATATTTCCTTTTGCTCCCCCTGCCCTTCCAGGAAAGAATTGCAAATATTTAAAGAGTATTAGTGCACAAGGACCAGGGTCAAAAGAAGGAAGACAACACAGACCCTGTGAAGTCTTTCTAACGCAGGACCGATTTACCCAACCCTTATTTTTTTTATCTAACATTTCAAGCATAATTTAGGAAATACACATTAAAGTGCCACTGCTCTAAAACTAGAAAATAAGATCTATAACAGTTTGGAAATATACTTTTAAAACAAGTTTTTCGCTCTGTCTTTAGTGAACCTTCTTGAACATGTAAAGCAAGTAGTTGAATGATACTATTTGACTTGATTTTCAACTAGCTACCTTTTAGATCTCTCTTCAAAAACAGCCTTTAACCTAGCAACAGAAAAACTAAATCTGCAGTGTTGAAATTGTAAAAGATGTTATATGAAATGTACAGTAATTGTACACATATTCCTGATTAAGAATTATGGTACATGCATATACATCATATATATACTACATAGGTTATATAGATTCACTTTTCCCCTAATCTGATATTTTGTTTCCTCTGCAAAAAGTAGAAAAATTAATAACTTTTTTGCAATTACTGAGGGTTTCACAAATATTGAGAGGATGAGCCTCAATATGCAGAAATTTGTAAAATCATTTCTTCTGTTTTGAAAGAAGATCCTGTGACCAGTTTCCTCCTCATTTCAGTATTTTATCAATTTTTTAAAAATATATAAAGTTATAATCATAAGATTCTCATTATTTACCATAAACCTTCTTTAAAAGTCTTGTTTGGAATGTTTTGCATTCATAATTCCTTTCAACAGTACTGTAGAAATGTGTGAGTCTACAATAGCTATTTTATTGTGTAAATAATTACCCACATGTTTTTCTTCCTCTTTCCTTTCTTTTGCAGTGAAACACACCTCTGTGCATGCAGATCACTTGCAAGGAATGGATCCAGATTTATATGCATAGACTTTAAGAAATTGGTTTACAGTCACCTAAATTTCAGGCACTTTCTGTACTTTTTTTTGATTCTTTTAATACAATAAAGTACACTAGTTAAGAGCAGTTCATGCCGTGGAAGTTTTGCGGCCCTGAGGAGCAAAGAACCAGCCATCAGTGGGAAGGGAAGGGAAGGGAAGGGAAGGGAAGGGAAGGGAAGGGAAGGGAAGGGAAGGGATTATTGTTATTTTTTATCAATTTTTTTTCATCTTTTAAATTATGGTAAATCTCTTATTCATTCTGACAAAAACATGGCATGGTGAGGACCCAAGCTATAACTTTCGGTTTTTATTATTTATTGATTCTGTGATGCTGACCAACAAGTAACTGTTGAGAATTACACCAGTATAAGCCTTATGCAGTGTAGGAATTTAGTGAGATGTCAGTGCTAAATGCATATCCCACTGGTTTCTCAGGCAGAGAATAGTTTGCCATGAAATTTTATAGCTGAAGGAAAATCAAATAGTTATAATTCATACATTGAAATCTGTTATACTCAAAATCAGCAATAAATTTAAAACCATTTCCATCTTCCTTCCAAAGCTACAATTGCTGTTAAACGCTAACCAACATCTAGCACATTTACTAGTTATTTTATAATTTTTCCATACCTCTACAAGGCCCTGCAAGATCCTAACGAAGATGACACATCCATAGTGCACCCTGGCTGCAGATGGTATTAGCATGTTGAGGGAAGATGTCAGCAGTATAGCAGCACCAAATACTCTGCAAAGGTGGGAAAAGAGGGAAAGTAAGCGACTTCAGTGTTGCTCCAATTGACTTGTTCTACATATGCTCATATATCAAGATAGATGCTCCCTACACGTGTTCTTTATATGGGGAATGTCCTGACCGGACTGGATAAGTAAGTGTCTATTTCCATCTAGTGTAATAATCTGCCTGGTAAGACCCAGACCAAACATGGATGTGTTCATTTATTTAGCATGATTTCCTAAGGAAATATATCTTATGTAATCACAGGTATAGATATTACTTTCCCTATAAACATCCACTTTACTTTTATTTTCACACTCATTTTAACCAAATCTGATTGAATTCTCCACCCTCTGGAAACAAACTAGAAAGTGTATCCAAATGGTTTGCTAAAAGAGATGGTCAGTAAAAGAGTTTCTCATGCACTTTAACTATAAGAAAGTGACACCATGCATTCGCTCCTTATAAAGCAGAAGAGAATCCACTTTCACACAGGTCAAAAGCATCCGGAAGAATTTTAGAGCTGGGATTTTCTTAGACACAAGTTAATCAATCTGGAAACACATATCTGCAGAAAACAGATCATTCTTACTGCTGCTTTTTCAGGGGCTTCTCACTGAAAATTGCTCATTTTGATCCCACAGCATCCTAGCTTTAAATAAAGCACATTACAAAGTCCATATAAATGCACGAAGTAGTGATTCATTTTTGATTCCACTGATTTGAATGAATTTTTATTTGATTCAATTTATATCCACCTCTTGTAGGAGGAAACCTTTTCTCCAGAATTATTGTGTCTTTTCTTGTATAAAGCTACATAATGCAAATATAAATCTGATGACAGATGGCATCATGGATCTGATGTGGAACTGATTTGACAGAAACCTTTGACCTTCACTAGCGTTCTTCAGAAACTGGTACATTGCCATAAGTCAGTGAGAAACAGACCTTGGGCTAAAGATGTAGGATGCTTGGACTAAAGAAGTAGGATGAAAATTCTCCTCAAAGACACAACATTCCACATTCTGTATTTAGAATCACAGTCTGAAACAAATTTTCAAATAGCAAACTGAGTACACGCGACCTTTATTTGACACAAAATAAAGGGCATGGTAAGGAAGCTTTGCTAAGGAGCTCTTTATCTTGTCTCCTCATTGTGTTCCCTTTGATCTCCATCTCAAGTTAAAGAGTATTTAGCTGTCTGTGCAGCACAGTTCTGGCTTTGCTTGTCAGCATGTTCAATACATTTGCGGGGACTGACTGGGCATGTGATTGTGTTGCACTGTGAGGACTATTTTGACCTAAATTTTCTTCTACTCATGATTTCTTTATGTGTAAGTTTCTACTCCAAAACTACATGCACTTCATTTCCTTACAATTTAATACTTCCTCATGTGCACATAATGGTGTCTTGTCCCATTAAAATCACGTGCAGATAGAAATTAAAAAATGCCATCTCTTTATAAGGATGAGATTTACAAAATCGTTGCAGTAGCTAACCGTTTCTTCAAGGAAATTTAATCTAGATTTTTAACCCTGTATCTGAAATCGGCTTCTATTTGCACACAACTGAAAGCTGTGTTTCCCAGAATTGCCTTTGTTCTCATGCTTACTAAAGAGAAGCAGTTTCCTTGAGTCTGTTCCTTCTAGAAGACAAAGGAAAATGTAGCTTAAGGAATGATCAGAGACATGCTTCTTCCAGAGTAAAATTTTGCCTGTATTTAGATACACAAGTACTGGTGAATATTCAATTACATCAGGGTATGATGAAATAATTCCGCAGCGTTGCTTGTGAGTCAATTCCTTCTCTGAACTATGCCTTATGAGAATGATTTCCTCTTTCTCCCCAAAAATCTAAGGATTTAAAAGCAGACTAAGTTAGAGTTAAATTACGATTCTTGCAAGAAATAGCTCTTCTTATTCTTTTTGTGAATCCCTATTAAAAGTGATGCAATGCATGGCTATTTTAGTGAGTCCATTTCCTCTATAACTCTTAATCAAGAGCAAATAAATCTTCCTATATTTGCTTTGCATCTCTCAGTGTTTGATATCATAAACATCATAAGTATTTCTCCTTTGTGTGCTTTAATCTTCTTACATTTATTTTCAAAAATACTAAATTCTATCTATGAAAATATTGTGCTATAGTGCTGTTTTTTGTAAAAACTTACTGTTTTATTGCTTTAAATATCCCATTTAGCAATATTTATTATTATTTAGATCAAGTAAAAATTATTTTGAGCTAAAATCAATCAAAATATATTTGAATGCAGCTCACATTTGAACATACTTAATTGGGAAATGGAACATTCTGATTGTTCTTAGGGCATTTCTAAACTATTTTTCCTGACTCACACATCAAACCCTCAAATTGCATAATCCTTTTTTACTGCTTACATTTTTTTCTATCTATTAAGACAGAGATTTATAATCCTTTATGTTTAATTTCAGCATCTTGCTCTATTTTTCTACAATGTCAACTCCAGCAATGGGTTAGAAAGCTTAGATTTCTTACGTTTTCATGGCAAATTGAATGTATGTGTGGTTCCACTGTCATATGCACGGATAGTTAATGTTCATTCTCAGACAGATATAGTTCCCTGCAAAACATTGTTTTCAGCTTGTTTAGGAGTATTCATTCCTCTCCACATCCCACTGCATTTTTATACAAGTACCTGTTTGCCCTCTTGATATTCTGATATCACATTACATGGAGAGGTGTGGCCCTTTTTGGATATAAAGATTTAAAGCTGCTGTGCCCTGTTGTACCTTTCTTCAGTTGTGTTTCCATAGCTGGGCTCTGGAGTGAGCCAAGCCGTGCTGCAGGATGTCTCTTGGGCTGAGCTCAGCCTAGGAAATCCATGTGGCTGCACTTTCATTCAGAGGTATCCTTGAAAATCCATTTAATTCTGGGCACACTCCAAACCCCACAAAACGTTCTAATACCATGGTACAAATTAAGAGTTCTAGCAGATTGAAGGTGAACTCTGGGAAAACTGCAGAGAAATATCACAGAGATAAAGCAGGCGAGACCAATGACACTGCCATAATTCTTGGTTCTTGCATTAGGATGGAATCAAAATGTCATGACATCTTCCACAGACCCTAGCCTTGCAAAAAAATTCCTTTCTGACTCAAAATCAGCAACTGTGCAACTATATGTGGAAGAAAATAACCATATACAGAAGAAGACAATAAATACAGTAGTAATATGTCAAGGAGAGGAGAAAAGCCCCAATAAATTCTGGTCCTCATGAGTGACCAGTAAAAAATTATGCTTTTCTTATCTATTTCTATTTCTAGACTCAAATATCAGAATCTAACACTGATCTTCAGTGTTTTGCTGACATTGGCCTCAAAAAACTGTGACTTAATCCTCCTGTAATGCAAGTAGTAATTATAGCAAAATCATATTTGAATGCAAGACATTTGGGATGGGAGAAGAGAAAGAAAATTACTTTGACAGCTCAGGAGAAGTGCTTAGAATGTAATGAGGTTGCAGGGGGAATGAATCTGTTTGGGTTTCAAGTCAATTGGCTCCCTTTTCTCTTTTGGGCAAAAGAAAAATAAATGTATTTATTTTCATCTCTGGATTTCTAATCTCTGCATCTGTGCAGCACCACTATTGTATTCTACCTTTGCCAGGCAACTCACATTACATGAGCATTCTGCAGTGTGTTACAGATATTGTTACTCAGCTGGAAGCAGTGTCAGCTCAAAAAGTGAGCTTAGCAGAGTGCACTTCAAATGCTGAGTGCCAGATGGATGCCATATCGAGTTACATATAGGATATCTGAAAGTAAGGGGTCCTGGTGAGAAGCATCCTTTTACCCCAGTGATTGGGAATGAAAATTGCTGCAAAGAATTCATGAAAATAAAGACCCTTAGAGATGTGTTTGTGGTGGAATCAATTCCTCATCTGAGTCCCCTGTATTTTTATTTATGTCGATTTTTCATATATTTGGCAAATTCCAAAATTATCCATGTCTCTATTCTCTGAATAAGTAAAGTCACCTTGAGAAAAGAAAACTTATAGATACCAATTGTGTCTTTTCTAAAGCATATGAAGTACCTTAGCTAAATTTGTCCTTTAAAAAAAATTGAAAAGTAACTCTGTCTGTTTAAAAGAGATTTTTAAAATATTTATTTAAATAAGAAAATGCTGTAGTTTTAAGATGTGTAAATATATGCTGTATCAGTGAATTATTAATATAATTTCATTAAAATTCAAAATAATTAAAGAACAGTAAGTCTCGGTCACTTACAACTACAAAACACCATTGCATGTATTTTAAGAGATTTGCATTGAAAAATACAAAAGCATTGAAAGTATTCAATGGCTTCCATAGCAAACTAATTCAGGACTGTAACTGAACAAGTTTCCCTAAAAAGTGCCACTGATCATCATTTCATGGAAGATCTATCTACTGAATAGGAAAATTTGATTATTTTGTCAGTTTTCTAGGGAATCATGGAGTGTGGGGGGGTTTGTGGGTGTGTGTGTGTGAAAGCATTTTGCTTGACTGCAAACATGAACCTATGGAAAATGTAACCCATGTTCTTTTCAGAAAAACATCTGCATTTTATGTTTTTACATGAATATTGACCATATTCTAGAGAACATTATTTTCACTGGATGACGTGTATTAACCAAATACTTGATTTGTAAACAGTGATAAAACAGTTTCCCTGGTCATAGTTACAAATGTGTTAGGTTAGGGTAGAAAATAAAGAGGATTGACAACATGAGCTTTCTTGTGAAGTTTTCCCAACCTAGTTAAAAGATTAGGTGAAAAAAATCTGTCATTATAAAATAAATGAAATTTATTTGGATTCAAGCTGGTGAGCTGGTTTGCCATTTTCCTTACAGAAATCACATGAAATATGGAATAAAGACTTATTTTATGAAACGTATATAAAAACTTAAACTGGGTTTTGACTCTCCTTTGCTGTTCTTTCTTGAACAGTGCTTGTTTGGGAGAGTGCAGCAGCAGCTCTGAGCAGCAGAATATGTATCACATACTGTGACTTTTTAGACTGTTCTGTCAGCTCAAGATTTCTACAATGTATTATTTTACTTTGACTGTACCTATTGTCTTTCATCTGTGACACACCTTCTCCTGCAAAGGGCAGCAACACAACATACACATGCTTATGTTATATTTTTATACAACCCAAAGAATATTTTTTCTGAGAGAAACTGCAAGGCTCAATGATGTATTAAATGCTTCATTTTTTCCTGTAAAACATAATGTCTAGAAAGAAGCAAAACAGGCGCTAGCTGGAATGTCTGTGGGCTTATAGCAACTTTTCAGATTCTTTTCTTCTGAAAATTGCCGGCAATGACAGTTTCTGATCAACTTTTTAACTTGGATTTTTCTTTGAATATATAGAAATTTCAGGGGTTAATTGACACTTAACACTTCCCTCCTCACAAAACATATCTCTACCCATATCAGGTGTGATGAGGGCCTGCTAAGACCTTGATACAGAACATGTACATTTTGATGACCTGAATTTACTATGATTTGATCTGCCAGGTTGGAAGATAAAAAAATCCTCAAATATTCATGAGACTTTTAGCAAAACAGAGGATACAAGGGACTGGATCAAACATTAGTGTGAAATGCCATGCAGCGATTAGGTCGATGTGTATCAGCAATCCAAAGTCCTTTAGCTTTCTTCCTTCCTTCCTGAAACCCCACAGATGCCACTGACTCATACCAAGACCCTAAACAGTTTTCAGTCTGTGCTTTCCATTGCTTGTTCACAGATCTATTTTTTAATATGTCAATGTGTATTTTATAAAAACTTGGGTGCTGTTAGATGACAGTATCATTGGAATTGATGCTGAATGTAAAAGAATCCTGGGTCATTAAATTCAAATTGTTGTTCTTACCAGCAAGCGCATTACATTATCCTTTCATAAGCAGATCAGGTTCCATCTGAGACATTATAAGCACTTGCCCTACTTAGTAGTAGTTTTTCCTTTCCAACCTTTTACTTCATATATCCAGTGCATATCTTCTACCCATGCTGTTTAATTCTAAGGGTTTTAATCTCTTCAGTTTCCACAACTGCAATCCTATCTTCTGTCTTTTGCACCACTACACAAATTAGATCCACTACACCTTGTCTGCTTTTTTTCTTCATTCATTTTCTCACTCTACCAATCCTCTCTCTTTCCTGTCTGAATTCAGCTGGGGAATCTCTCAACCTGTGGTTTCATTTTACAACTCATTATATCTATATATGTCTAGATAAAGCTCTGACTCATTCCTTCTAGCTCATTAGCTTTGAGACAGCTTGCACTTTAAATATGTAATCTGCTAGATAATGTTTCAAACCAGGACTATCTCATTCAAATCACCTTTCCAACATGCAGGGCTTAGGCTGTGGTTCAACTGTCTCTGCTAATTTAGCGATATATAACACACTTATCAAAGGAATCATCTGTAGGTTAAATTTTAAAATGTCTTGTGGCCTAGTTTGGGAGGATAACTGCTATGTGTTGGACTCAAAAGCTAGACATCTGTACTGCTTTTTGGAGTGTTTTCTGATATATGGGCCATACGTTACTGCTGACCGTATCAGGACTGCTCAGAGAAAAGGCAGATTTCTTCAGAGCAAAGTGACAGTGACATTAGTGTTTTTATGCAACCAACCTAGATAACACTTTGTTGCATCAAACCCAGTGTACAAATTGTTTTGGGGTGAAGTAACAAAGCAAGTAGAGATGACTTAGGACACCTGTTGCATAGAGTGCCTGCAATTAATAGTCAGAAGCATCCCTGGGTTTTATTTCAGAGACTTTTATTTATTAGATACCACTGCTAATGCAGTAAGGATTTGTGGAAACTCAGGACAAGAAAAGAACTGGCAGCAAAGTTATTTGACAGCATTGACATATCTGGATGATATAATCCTAATAAATAAGAAGTTTCTTTATCAGCTTGTTCTGAAAGGAGTGTCATGACATGGGGGTTTGAATTGGGTGATCTTTAAGGTCTCCTCCAACCCAAACCATTCTAAGATACTCTGAAAGTATCTGGTGTAATTTTGTGTAAACTGTGTAGTGAATTTTATACAGATTTCAAAGGATTTTCATCAATGGAGGATGGAATGCAAAAATAAACCCAAATTTCAAACATAACCCTACTCTTCTAGTTATATCTCATCAAGGAGGACTAAATTCTGAAAATTTTATATTTAGTCCTGAAAAAATTAGTCAAGGATAAATTTGGTTCTCTGAATTTTGTGTCTCGAGGATTACTTCCCTTCTGTATTCAACTAGGTCCAAAATCCCACATTGGTCAATGTAGTGTTATACAGCTGCTTCTCAGTACCAGAGAAAATAACATTTTAGCCTATAACACTCTTGCCTGAGGTGCCTTGAAAGCTAAAAGTTAAACACCATTAATGACAGTTTAGCTGCTTTCAGTGTACTTAAATATAGACTCTGCATTTACTAGCTCTGACAAGAATTTGTTTTTTATTTTTTTCAGCTGTTCCCCATGCATTTTCAGCTGCTTCTCATATTCACCTCCTTGACTGCAAACTGTGAGTAGCCACTTATTTGGAAGACTTATACTACCTGCACTGATTTTTTTAATTATCTACCTAGCATGTCACTTGTTCATCTCCTCTGTAACCTAAATACCCATGATAATATTTGTCTTAGTCTACTTGTATTTTTCAGTCTGTAATCACGCTGATAACCCTTCTTGGGATAACTTTTACTTATGCTTATGTATTTTAAATTAACTAAGTAGAACTGAAGCCATTATGGAGAGACATTGTTTAGCTATTCTGTGACATATATAGCCACTCTGACTTTTGTCTAGTACAGGCTAGTTTCCTGATGACTCTGTAAACATATCCCTGTGAAATGCTCACCCTGACAATTTATGTTTTCCTAAATGAGAGACAGAATGCAATGTTTCTTTCTGAATTGGGCCCTTAATTTGCATAAAACAGCACAGGGCTGACAAAACTGGGATTATGCCATGAATACTGGAGTGGTAGACGAACTCAGCTGTTCAAAAAAAGAGAGAGAATAATCTACCTTTGCTATTAGAGATGAACACTTATTCCCAAGCACCAGTCCTAGGTTGAACATGCTTCATAGGAGAATGGCTTAAAACCAAACCTCTTTAAAAACAGTCTGTGGTCAGAAGCCATAGTATAACAGCTTTATTTGGCTTTCTTAAATAGAGATAAAACAGGTAATTTTGATTCATATGTGTATATGGGAGGAGGGGATGTGTCTCTGTGGTCTTCATACTAAATCCTATTATAAGCCCTTCATGAAGCATTAATATGTAAAAGTTGACATCCCGCCATCTAATCTAGTATAATAAGGGCTTGGATACATTATTAATTTTTGTCACACATCTGAGGCCCCCTTTTATCAAGCAAAACCCCCATCTAAATCCCTTGTTGCATCATTAAATTGTGAAAACAGCTTCATCATTCATGACAGAAAAATGGAAGGACCCTGAACCATATGGCAGAGGGAGCAGCAGTACCAGCTACCAGTTTCCCCAGTCCCTTTCTTGTAAAACACTGGTACTTAAAAGAATCTGCAATGCAGTAGGGTGACAAAATCATCTTGGAGTTTTTTGTGCAATATTGGCTTCTTTGCCTGGAAACAGATGACCCGCACACCAGTGCCAGAGATCAGAGATCAGCTCAATCTGCAGGATTTTTGACTGAATATAAAAGGTGGGGTTGGCAAGTGCAGCTCTGGGTGGGTTTCCCTCACAATGCAAGGCTAGCTTAAGTCCTCAGAAGTTCAGAAGCTGGCACTTGTTTAATCATCCACTAATCCCTTACTCATGCTGTGAATTAATCATTGTTTGCAAATCAGAAAACACACAATATGCCTACCTGCTAAAAGAATGGAACAATTTCCCTTTTTAAAATAGAGAAATGTAAAGATGTGAACCTTTCTACTTGTATTTCTAAGGCAATACTTTACCTTAAAATTTTATGCTTGTTGTCATTAAGGCTGATTTAGAGAGATTCTGATTTCACTGACAAGTTGACGATTTCAGTGAAAATCTATGGGACTCTGAGACAAGATGCACTGACAGTTGTCTGAAATATCATTCATTTTATTCATACAAATAATCCTATCGGATTACTTGCTGGGAAAAAAGGATTTAGCCTTAAGTAACAAGAAGAATGGCACTTGAGAAACAAAGATTAATTTGAAGTGAAATGTAAATTTGCATAATTTCATTCAGATTAGAATGACAGTGATTAAGAGTTCATCACAGATGAGAGATAATTGCATTGTAGAGAAATGTAGTATAGTCATGTAATTACATTTTTAATGTAGATAGTGCCAGGATTTGAGCTTTGACAGATAACAGGAAAAAATATGTCATACCATAGGTGATTTTAATTTTTAAAAAAATTAGCATTCTATTCTGCCGTTTGTGTCTCTTTGTGTCAAGGTTCTAATGTTTGAGTATACACAAATGAGCTAAAATGGTCACTCAGCTTTGTTTTATAAAAAATAGTCTGTGATTATTGCAGATTTACTTTTGAAAAAATGCTCGGTGCATACAGTCAAAACTAGCATTTCTGTTTTAAATATATAACTGCATTGGAAATGGATTCTTTATTGTGGAATCTAACAATGCCCTATTAATTTCAAAGAATCTTTCCTGATTTACAGTAAATGTTTAAACAGCTCACTTAGGAAATCAGTGAGGAAATACTGCCACAGCACTTTAATACTGCTTTTGGTAGGGCAAGGGGTTTGTTACAGATTTCCAGCGCGAAGAATATTCAAAGGGTGTATCAGAAGTTTAAATATAATGATATTCAAATTATCTTGAGATGAGGTGACAAAACCAAGTACAGTTTCACACTTTTCCATATGTTTGTGACAGCACAGCAGGTAGTTTATTCAAAGACAGCTGCAGTAGCATCAATGTGCCATAGGGAATATTAATTTGAATTAAATTATTAAGTTTCTAGATTAAAAACATGTGGTTACTTATAGGACCATGTAGCCTGAAATTCACTATGGCAACAGCCCTTAACACTTGATTATCCCTTATATTCTGTTTAATTATCCCTCTACTGCAAACATTTCAAATAGCTAAACCATAACTTCCATTATAGGAATTTAAAACCCAATGAAAAAAATTATCACATAATTTTTCTGGTTGGACCAGTGGTGGGTAGTCATTATTGTTACTATTTAAGCTTTTTGAAATTTGTATGGCTGTCATTTGCTGATTCTTGTCATCTTTTTCCAGAGGACTAAAGCATATACTTATACCAAGCAATTTTTCCAGTGGAATTATATGCATACTTAAAATCAGATTACCTCCCAGTAATCTTTTTATATACATGTATCCTGAATACATAGTTCTTGCTGTTTTTTTCACTAAGCATCACTTTATACTGTCATTTTTGAACCAATTAAAGATCTCTAAATCAATCTCTAATTTTTCAACACCCATACTAATATGAATGTGTCCAAATAACCCACAGAAATCCAAGGTCAATGTCATTGACTTAAATATACTCATTACACTAAAGGAAAAATAAACATTCTAGGATTACACTGATTATTTTAGCAGAGCATCATGCTGGAAGCTTGTGATGTATTTCTAGTCCCATATGGCTTAAGATCCCACTCAGTGAGACTACTTTTCAGAGTGGTCCCTCCCTCTCCAATGTTACTTTGCACTCAAGTGTAATATATTGAAGAGAATTCAGCCAACCAAAAGTTTAATATATCATCTGATCGTCTGGATCTTTTTGCACCCACAAGTTTATCAGCATTTATACATATTCTTCAAATGATGGATGAAATGTGAAGACCACAGCAAGACTCATCAGTATCATAATGGTATCTGAATCTTTGAAAGGTTCATAAACTCCAGCTAGATAATCATCAGTCTCCCAACGCGCTAAATATCACTAGTCCTGTTACAGTCACTGACTGGGTTATGAAAAATATGAAAAGAAAAGAGAGGGTTTCATTACACCACTTGGGGCAGCTACCCCAAGCAACCTGGGTTCCCTACAGAATATATAAGCAGAGAGATGCCTGGGAATGATACAATACACCTGAAGCAGGAAGTGCTTCCACAGGAACAATACCTAACTAGATAAAATACACCTAGATTAACTGGAGTACTCTTCAGTTAATATCATAAATGTAAAAGTTTGCGAAGAAGAGAAAAATCTGATTCGAACCTGACAAATTGTGTGCTTCTACTACTGACTTTTCCTGGCAATGTCTCCGCCATTGTCTTGCAAATCTCTGTAGTTGCATCACTTTACATCTGAATTGGCTTTTCTCATGTTGTTTGGGTGAATGAAGACAGCTTTTGATTCTGTGGGTCAGATTCTGCAGCCTTTACTCAGCCAAAACTCCAATTAATCCTGAGGAGGTACAGACTGTGTAAAGATGCAAAAATTATTAAAGGAGGAAGAAAAGGTAAACAGTCCTTTAAACGGCTGTTAATGGCTATTTGAAAAAGCCTTTTACATTTCTGAACCATTACCAGAAAGATGGCACTTGTAAACAGAAAGACAATGAACACCCCAGTTTAAAAATGTGTTTTGATTTATTTGTTTTAAAGGGTAGGATATTAGTGTCTTCTCAGTGATAGAGCATCTCTCCGTTTGTAAATATTCATTTCTACTGTAGATCTGCCTAAAAGCTATTTATCTTGAGGAGACTATTTTTGTTTTAGCCACACTCTCTCCTTCCTCACGGTGTCAAGCACACACAAGCCTCTTGCTCGTCAGGCTAAGCGTCTTTGCCCATGCAAGCCTACCTTTAAGGCTGCCCACTCCTGAGAAGAGTTAAAGGTATATATGGCTGAGTTTAGTATCCATTTGCACTTAGTGCCGTACTGGTTTGAAGAGTGGCACTAGGACCTTTGCTGCTTCTGCAAACGATGAGCCTGTGGCACTAAGCATGGATGTGAAAGCCTCATGTGTCTCGAATACTCAGTGGATCTAATTAACAGGTAGAATCGCACCCTGGGTGCTTGAAAAAATGCCAGACACCATAGAAACGAGTCCTTAAGTCCCCGGACCATCTGCACTTCCTTTTCATTGTGGAAGTCTCATTTAAACATGTTTTTCGACCATTCTAAATTCATTTATGCTTTAATAAAAAATTCCTGCTGACGGTTTCCCTTTTCATTGAAACAAAACCCATACAATTCTTTATTTCAATCACTGGAAAAAAAAAATCTCTCAAGCTTTGACGAAATAATAAATCTTTGAATTTGCCTCTGAATATGTGTTGTTTGAATATCGTTGCCACAACCTCCTTAAGTGACTGTCTAAAGGAAAAGGAAACCAACATGAGATACCCCCCGCAAAACCAGGCGGTTGCTTGAAGGAGGGTGAGCAATGCACCATCACAGTGGAGCTCCCGGATCGCATGCAAGCGGTCCTTCCCTTCCTCAGGCCCTGCCTTTGAGCGGGGTTGAAGTTGAGGGGTGCAGGGGAGCCCCGGCTGTCTGGAGCTCAGCCCCGCGCCCCTGCTCCGCAGCCCGGCCCCCTCGGGCTCAGACGGGGCCTTGGTGCTATTCAGGCGCTGTTTACCTGTTCGCTGCCAGCCGGGATGAGATGTACCCTCCGGGGATCTGGGTGATTATGTATCCCCAGAAAAAGGAGCCGTGGATCATGCCAACTGTTTCAGGATCCCAATTAAACTTCGCTTTCTTCCAATGCAAGGGACCGGGACAGAAAGAGATAAAGACAAGAGGAAGGCTGTAATTGTGCCACTTCAGAGCTTTCACCCGCAGTAGCTTCACCCGCAGCGCGATCGAAGGGGTTCCGGGGCCAGAGCCGGGCTCTGCCCCAGCCGCCCACGGCAAACGCTCGGACTGCCCACCAGATCAGCAAAACAAACCCAGAAACAGCAATAGAATCAGCATCGCCCGTGCCTCCCTGGGCCACGAGCCGCTGGAGCGAGGCACGGATCGCGGGGCAGCCAGGGCAGAGCCGGGCAGCGCCGATATCCGTGGGAGCCCCGGCTCACAGCCACAGCCCTGCGCGGGCGGGGCCGGGGCGCACGGTCCGCGCTTACCTCTTGCCTGTGCGGACAGCAAGCCGTAAGGGGTTTGTCTGTGGATTTGGGGGTTTAAGACTCATCTGCATTTGTCACATCTTTCCCACCACACTTTAACTCGCCTTAAAACGGTTCTTATGATTTAACGCCTTTTGTGAAAGCAAATTCATCCTGGTGTTTTCAAACATTCCTGCAAAGCCTCCCCGCTTCCTTTTACGGCGACTGTCATCCGCTGACAGTCCCTTACTCGATGCCCTCCTTCTCCCATCTCTTACGTTTATTTTAGGAGATATCTGCGTTTTTCGAGGCTATGTGGAAAAGGCAGGGTGGGGGCGGAGAGCGGGCGAGTTGTCCGCACAATAATACTGCAAACTGGGGCTAGGAACTGAAATGAAAAAGTAGAAATAATCGGTAGAAATTGCTTCTGCGTCAAGAACGGGATTTCCGTCCTTCAAAGGGCCGCGGCGGGGCCGGGCAGGGGGCGGGGGCCGCCCGCCTCCGGGCTCAGGTGGGGGGAAATGCCGCGAAACCATCCAGAGCCCGTCCCACCTGTGTTGAGATGTTTGACTGAGAGTTGTACTGGGAGGATGTGGGATTTACGAGGGAAAGGTTCCCACCTCTTTAATAATTTTTCCTCCTCGGTGTATAGTGCTGTTATTGACCATATCCACGATGGCCACTCCCAAGTTACATCGGATCCCGAAGGAAATGCAGAATCCCAGTCCACTCATGATGGCAATGATGTACCTCCGGGGCAGCCCGAAGCAGGTACAGTCGCACAACGGAGCTTTCTTTTCGGGCACTTCCATGGGCTTTCCATCTTCAGTCAGCTCGATGGTGTCCCCGGGCTTCTGCCTCTTCTCTAGGACTCTGCCCGACACAAGAAGGGAAAGTCAAGGCCTGGCCGCCTGAAGGCACAACAATTTCGGGGAGCTGGAGGCTTAAATTCACCGTTCCCCTCGCTCCTTTGGCTTGAAGATCGATTTGAGGATTTATTCCTTGCTTCCCATTCACCTTCAACTGTTCTGTAGCAATGACCTGTGGGAGTCACGATTAGTCATCCCCAACTCCCCCCGCCACCCCTCCGCAGCAGCTCAGGGAGGAGCTCTAGCTGAGAATTGCTCATCTATCATTAAAGACTTCTGCTTAAAAATGTAGGACGCATCAAGAAGACATCATCTGTAACCACTGCAGAGGCGCCATGTTGGGCAGCCCAAGAGGCGCAGAAACAGAAACAGGTTTCTGGAGGTTTTATTACTTCCTTACTCTATTAGAAACACCAAGGGGGTGATCTTGGTGTGCACCTCGCTTTAGCTCTGGGAACAAAAGAAATGTTAAGAGAAAAAGACGGGAGGGAGGAGCGAGGAGGAGGTGAGGGCGATATTGCTATTTATTTTAGATTTGCAAAATGGCTGTCACATGCAGTGAAAGAAAACATGACCGAGAACTGGCATCTCCGGAGAAGTCTTTCCCAAAGATCTCAGTGCTCAGCTACACGTTGTGAGCGTGTGATCAGTTAGCAGGTTTAACCTTCCCAGAGGAGCTTTAAGCACTATCTCCTTGCCCTCACTCCCTCGGTTCTACTAGAAAATCGTGTCTCCTGGAAAACCATCTGAAGGAATCTGAAGGGAAAATGGTTGTTTGCAGCTGAAAAATAACACTAAAGGTGATTTAGAACATTTGGGGGGGTTTTTTGTTTGTTTTTGGTTTTGTTTTTTTTATGGAAAATATTTTGAAATGCTGTGTCAGTAGCAAGAAAAATAAGGTTTATAGAGCAAGTGTCCCATACGGAATCTCTAAATCTTCTTCTGAAGTCACTGAGATATTTAAAAACTAGAAAAGCTAACCAATTATGTCGTCTTGATAAGCAAATACGTGACCATTTGCCGACACCCTGGACTCTACAACTGCTGCCCTCACCTCTGCTGTAGAAGTGTTTTCTCGCTTGGAGGAGCATCTCTTTCGGGTTTACTCATCCGGCTGATAGGGTAGTAACAATTAGCAGAATAAGGCTTAGACGGTTATCTGTGTTCAGGAGAAAATACAAGGATTTTCTCCAAAACCTACTCAGCTGAAATTCTTCTGATTTTTCATTTCTGGGCGTATTATTTCCATGCTTAAAGATCGCGGCATTAAGAAATGTCTTAACGTTGTGAATAAAATATACTACTGTGGGTTTATGTTCAAAATTCATTCGTGTGGATAAAGGGTAGGAGTGTTTTCTCCCTGAATGGGCGTCTTGTCTTCGGGAATAGACTGGAAATCAATGTGTAAGAGGCAAGAAAATTGTTTAGATTCTAAGAAGAGGAAACAAAGTAGCTAACTGCCGTGAGCTGAAAAAAATTAGCAAATCGTGCTTTTGTTAGTCGAGGTGTGAATTAAAACGGAGTTTTGCTGGAAGATACAAACACCGTTTCTCCCTTATTCACTGTGTGACTACAACTAGTAGAGATACTAGTTTTACTTAAATGTTGTAGAGTCTTTAAGAACAACAACAAAAAAACCGTTTATTTCCTTAATTATATTTTAAGACGTTATTCTGGATTATCCTTTCTTATTATTATTAATTTTCAGTAATTGAAAATTATTTATATATAACCAAAAACTGTAGGAAATTAATTGTATTGTTGATGGCTTTAATTTTGCTTTTGGCTTTTCTTAATGGTACAGTTCCTATGAAAATGGAAGCCTTAATTTTCTCTTTATCATTTCACTGATATGTCCCCTTCCCTTAAAATGGCAGCAGAAGTTGTGACTCATGCTGTGAAACAGCCTGGTGTCTGTGCCCAGCACTGCCGCATAGATATGGAAAAAAGATTTTTACGTGACCTACCCTGGGCAGACAAATCCGCAGTTACCTTATAGCTGCAATTCGGGAAAAAAAACAAACAACCAAAAGCCAAACAAAAAACCAAACCAAATAATCCAACAAACAACCAAAAACCAAATCGAACTAACGAAACACCCCAAACCAAACCAAGTATTTCGGGGTAAGACGGTACAATCGAAAATTTATTGGAATTACAGACTACTCTCAAACAATTGTGCAGGTCACTAAAGTCACCAGATTGACTGGAGAACGACGTGTGAACTTTAGTGCATGCACTTCGTAGGTATGCAAGAATCTGGGCTTCTTTATCTGTGTGCTCAGGGCTCGACGGTGATAGAAATGTCCTTTACACACATACAGGAGTGATGTTTTTGACTTTAGCAATTGCAGCTGTGTATCATTTATAGGACAAGCAGATGCTTCTAAAGGCAGATGGATAAATAATTAAACACATTCCTCTATATGTTTCAGCTTCAGGAGAAAAAAAATCGTTCGTATATAAATTATTTATATATCTCCATGTTTACCTTCATCTGACGACGAATTACACAAAGGATAAGACTAATAAAAACCAGAAAATTTTTTTATATGTATTTGCTAAGGGCAGGGGACAAGATCCTGTGAGTGCATTGAAAAATTAAGATGGAACAAAAATACAGGTTGCTGCTCTCTCCTGATTATGATTTCAAGATAGGATCCTGATTTTGTGGAAGAAAGGTGGGGTAATCTTTTACTACATTTTTGCTGACACCATCTACGAGTCAGATAGAGAAGTTACGAGGGTGCCATATTGAGCAGCTTCAGCACTAGTTTCCAGGATCTAGATTATATCCAGCAGAATCACAACAGCTCCCAACCCTGCCACCGCTAATCTCCCCAAGCATTCGACCTCCTGCAGCAACGGGCGCTTCAGAAAAGATTTCGATTTTTTTTCTGGGAAGTAGAATCCTATAAGAGGTATCAGTCTTACCTGTAGAGTTGACCAAGCGATTTTCCAGCAAAATTCTTCAATCCCTCCTTGCCGGGAGTCAAAATCCTTTGTTTTACCGACTCCATTCCTGCGGGGATGCTCGCTGGATAATGCTCTGCTCTGGATACGGCACTGCTACGAGCAACGATTGTTCATATTGGTTTAATCTCTTAATTTTTCGTCCTCATTCAATGGCTATCGGTTCACCTACGGGTAAGAGGAGAAGGAGAGAAAGAGTGCGCGCGTGTGTGTGTGAGCGAGGTGGAGACGGCGTGCGGAGTCGGGGGGGCGAGGGCGAGGGAGCGCGCCTGTGTGCGGCAGCGAGAGGGGCGTCGGAGAGCGCTGCAGGCAGCCCCCGGGGTTCCTGGCAGCACGGAATTGCCAGGCACGGTCAGAAACTCTCCTTGGCCTCGCAGGGTTCAGCAGTGG
>VXBQ01017775.1:16445-87163 GCA_013400175.1 Phainopepla nitens | reverse complement strand
GGGCGCTTCCCCTCCTTCAGCACCGCGGCCAGCGCCGCTCCTCCGCCGCTCCCCCGCCCGTGCCCCGCCCGTGGCCCCGCTCCCGTCGCTCCCCAGGCTGCGCCCGGCGCGGGGCTCCCCGCGCCTCGGGAGAGCGGCGCTGCTCCTCGTGTAGTGCGGTGTGCGGAAAAGACCTTCGTGCAGCCGGGTCCCGCTCCCAGGCAAACCAGGCACATCTGCAATAATGCTGCTGTAATGCTGTAAACAGATAAAACCCGTTCCAAAGGTAAATTTATCTCTATATCCACGTTTATTCACACACCTTATTTTGGATCATGTTAGGAATCCATTAGTGACTACTTTCTCCAAAGCATTTAATATTTTCCATCTCTTTTTTTGTCCTCTGTTTTCATGCCTCTGAGTAGGCCACTGTAACACTCAACCTTGATTTGTGGTTTTTAAAGCACTGGAATGAAGGGAGCATATTCTGAAAAAAATTAGTTTTCCTTTCAGAATCTAATAATAACAAACTTTTATCTCTGAAGAAAATTGAAGATGCAAAAATTTCAAAGTCATAACCGTTATATTTCTCTTCGATTTCATTTTAATCTTCAAGTTTCTGTAAATGTGCTACTTAAAAAAAAATTATAACTTGTGTTTTAAACATGTCCTTCTAATACTATTAAGCTCCTTCACTTGCCCAATTGGTAACTAAATGCAAACTGTATTTTCGAAAGAAGATTCCCTGATAAGAACATATGTTGTAGTTGCAAGATCCTAAAAGCAACTGCTCTTTGGATTTATAGAAATATTTCTTTCAGATGTTGCCCTCTGCTGGAGGGTTAATGAGGTTTTACAGCGCCAAAGCACATTTATACAAGACTAACTCTTTTAATATTGAAATTCCCATAATGGATCCATGTAGAGTTTCAAAATTTCCTTTCAAAATTGTAAAAGATCTACAAAGTACTAGAGTAGAAAATAAATTATAAATAAACCATATGTAATTGAATTGTTGCTAATTAGCATCATAACACAGCCCTGATTTCTACATCACAGTAGCAATTGGATGTGGTTTGCAGCATTGTCACTACCATTACAAACCTGAAAGCATTTTTCCCAGAAGAGGAAAAGCTGCACAGTTACATGAGCACATCTTCTCAGTGTATCGTGGCTCCACTGTGCCATTGAAGATGCTCAAAGGAAACCCATATTAATAGATTTTTCTGAGAGGCAGGAGGAACAGAATACTGTTTTGCAGGGATGCATTAAATGGGATTGGATTCTGTAATTCAAGCCTTTCAGAAAGGTACCTAGCCCTTTTCTGAGCTTGAATTTGAGGCTGAAAAGCCTGCCAGGCAAGGGTGCTTTGTTTATTTATGCTGTGCAAGGAGCTCTGGCCCTTTTTTTAGAAAGCTCAGCACTGGCATGACTTTGATGCAATGGCTACTAAGTAGCAGCAATAATTATTAGCAAAATGATAGCATTTAAAAAATAAACTATGATTGATTTGGGAAAGATAAATAATGTATCATATCACGCCAAAATGGAGAAGAAAAGTCCAGATGGCACATTCCTGGTTGTTTCTCTTAGTAGAGTAGAATTAGATAGTTCTTAATTGCATAAAATTGCAAAATAGCAAGCAACCCTGGTGCAATAAAATCCTATAGTCACTAGGCTCTGTTGTTGTAGCTATCTGAAATAGAAATTTTATGTCTATCAGATTATACATCCAGATATTACTGAGTCGTATCCTGATCAAGCTCAGCTGGTTTGGCTTCACACAAGAGCAGTAGACAGCTAATCTCATTAGTTCTACAAAATTTGTACAGTCTTGTCAGCTTTTTAAACATATATATTAAGTATTTAACTTTGGGAGATTAAGCCATTTCTAGAAGAAATAGCACATAACATTAACCAAAATTGTTATCTGTACTTATTTTTATTATAAACACCTGTCACAGACAGACCACTCACAAAAGTGCACTCGAACTTCAGTGAAACCACAATGAGCTCTTTACACTGGTGTCAGTGGTAAAGGGAAATAGAACATTATGCAGAATGTTCTAGTCCAGATGATCACTGCTATATTTTCACATATTGACCAGGAGGAAGGAGATTCAGCCAAAAGTTACTAAGTAAAAAAATGCATCTCTGAAATGGCTCTAACAATATCTGAGGGATGATATAGTGTAATCCAAGGTGCTGCAAATGTCTGTGTTTTTCACATAGAACAGAAAACTTATTGTTCCATCCTGAAATCTTGCAAGTAAATACAATTTTCTTCATGTCACTAGATTTTCTGTAACTTTTGCTCATGAGAAGGCTAAAAGATTGAATCTTTACCTGCCCTTTTATTTCTATAAATAATTCAGTTGTACAAACTTCGAACTTAATTATTTCAAGAAGTTAATCTCTTTCAGAAGTGAAGAATTTGAGATGTGTTTCTTAGCTCTTTTTTTTCTTATTGCTATGTATCTAATCTCAAAATTTTCTACAATAACCCTCAGAATGGTGCCTAAATATTGTATAACTCTTTTAGAGAATATCAAAGTCAATACACCAATATAAATCCCTTCTCTCTAAGTTGTAGTCTTTCTGAAGAAAACTACACAATAAGCTAAAATTTTCATCATGGTACATACCAGTGATTTAAAAATAGTAATTATTTAAATTCTATTTTTGACCTTATCTTTGCTGTTGATTCACTGCAAAATGAATTTTCTCTTTCCCAAGTATCATGCAAGCAGAATTTTAAATTAACATGTATTTTATGATCCATTTTGAAAAATAAGCATATATGTCTTGCTTTAACTTCATAAGATCATACATACAAAGTCTAAGACATTTTGTTATTCTTGTTTACTGAAAAGTGACAAAATACTGCTCTCAATAATACAGTGTCACCTTCAGGAAAAAAAAAATGTGCTTAAAATCTTAGTTATGCCATTACAGACTTCTGGTACTGAGGACAGCATAAACATGCCCCAAAAATTATGAATTAAGATCTAATTATTACTCCTGGTTTTGGTAGCTGTCCACTAAATCAAATGGAATTTGCTGTCACCTGAAGAACAAAGCAATTTTTTACCTTCTTTGGGAATATGGAACTGCAAAATCACACAGCAATACCAAAATAATCATCATGCTTACCAGGCCACCAGAAAGAAGATTTTCTGGAAGAAGCAACAGCTTTGTAAACCTTTTTTAGTAAACTGTTTATTGAAAAAATTCAATCATTAAAAGAAAATATTTAAATAAAATCTTGTGCCAGACCTTGACTTAAGAGAAAAATGTGACACAAAGATTGTTTTAAACCAGGAATTTTCTCATTCTCCTTGAAAATTTGCAAGGATCACTTCCTGAACAACTTTGGTAGGCTTTTGTCTTATTCTCCAGAGTCATGATGATTCACTGCTGGACAAGCCTCCTTGAAAAACTGAACAATATATCACTTGGGGGATAGTGTCCATTGTGTTGACATATTAAAGATGTGTCTATGCTGAATTTTGCACACCAAGTTTTAAAGATTCCTGAATCCAAGTTAAAGCTGTGGGAAGCTGGGTTTACAACACTTTATAGATAGTTTTGCCATTTGGAGGCCTATCCAGCAGTGTCTAAACCTATATTTTATGAAACAGGCTGTGCCTATAGCTCCAGACCTAGGCTGTGAGCACATTGTGGTTATTATGTCCTGTTGAGAAGTGTATTATGCAATGGCGTCAAAAGGAATAGCTGTAATGTGCTGTATTACTCATGGAATTTCTTTCTGCTTCCTTGAAATCTGTAATGTTTACATCTTGAGTGGTATTTTAATTCCCTGAACTGCAGGCCAGATTGGTGATTTATATGTCATGCAAAAAACGTGGCAGAAGTTGAACTGTTGGGTCAGATCTTGGCTCTGTATTTCCTCAGCAACACAATTATTCTTGTTATTTTGTGTCTGAAAGAGAACATGCTTGGACTGAAATATGCTAAAGAATGCATTTGTCTGAGCAGAACTTACACATTCACATGGTCCCTTTCAAACAGATTGGGCATTTTGGAAATAGAAATCTGGAATTTTGGACCACGATCGCCAGGACAAATAGAAAAATCTAGCAGGAAGCTGGCCGCAGAGGCAGTATAAAAGTGGCTGTGGACTTTGTCAAGCAAAGTTGAGTGGCTTTTCCACTGCTTCAGCTAAGTTTGATATATGGCAGCTTAGTGCTTGCAAATTGGACTGCTCTTGCACATGTCCTTATTCAGTTGCTGGGATGTTATTACATTGCTTTGCCAGTAGTCTAACATGCACAGGAAATGAAATGGGATAGAGTACAGGACTTGCACACTCATTTTCAGAGCGGTTGCTATTTTTAAAGCAAACTGGAAGTAATTTGCTCAGGGATCTCTGCACTGATGTAGATGATGAAATATTCTAAAGATATTCTACAGACTCCAGGGTTTTGTTGGTTCTTTTGTTCATTTTTTAATTTAGGAATATCTTGTTTCTAAGCATGTACATTCTTAGTGTTCATTCTAATAGTGCCTAATTATCAGATAATCTAGCTCATATTGAAGCTGTTCCTTCAGCCCTCTAGTGGTAAAAGAACTAGGTAAATGATTAGAATTAGAGTCAATTGTTATGTTCTATTGGTATTGCAGATTTCACTGTGAAAAAAAATATCACTAGATGATTTGCAGTTACTATATAGGACTACTCCATGGCTGAAAATTTTTCTCTTATGTTACAAAAAGATTAATTTATTCCCTCTATCTTCCATTTTCTGTCTAAAATCTAGTTCATTTTTAGTATTAGCAGAAAGATTCTTAAAAGACCCCCAACAAACAAATATAAATCCACCCTTTTAAATCATTAAAGAAATGATATTGCTTTTATTTTTTTTTCTGGTCTATCTGGAGAGAAATTTAACAGCATTGAATACATTTATCTTAAAAAGTAAATGGAGATGCTTACATTCTTCCCACATATTACAGGAACATCTGTTCCTTTGAATTCCAGTACTGTTTCATGGGCTACATGCAAAGGATCCCAAAGGACTGGAAGCCATCTGTCATGTTACACAGAAATGCACCTACCTCTGGGGCCCAGACACAGGAACAATTCTCTCAGTACCCAAGACAGCTATGCAACACTTGGTGAGTGGGATGCAATTACCCATAACAAAATTTAGCCAAGGATTTGTGATTGCAGCACAGTATCCTTTTATTACTATGATGATTAATGATTAATATTATTAATCTGTCATTACATTATTATTCCAGGGTTACCATCACTGGATTGTTTAGCAGCTTAGAAAAAGCTTTTAGGCAAGAGTCAGTTTGATCTTAGTGACAGTTAGGTCTCTTTTCACTGCCTGAGAAACTTTGTGAGAAATGTAGAAATTGAAGACTGTATTATGGTGACTTTTTATTGAAAGAATTAGAAAATCAGAAGCAGATTTTATAAGGCTGCAGTAGTTCTTTCTTTTCTGTTACCCGTCTCTTAGCATTATTTTAAAATGCATTAAGAAAAGTTTGGAGAGGAATTTCCATTGATTCAGCTAACAAGTTGCACTGATCTGAACAGGGCTCAAATCTACTATATGCTTTCATTTGCTAGAAGAACATTTAAAGAGATATCAAAAGTAGCATCAGATACATCATTTGATCAGGAAACTATTCCTGGTGGGGGAAAACAACCCAATAAAATTCATAATAGATATTTGGAAAATAATTGTGCTTAGTACAACAGCAAACTGACATCTGAGGTGGTGGAGCAGGTTCTGGACTACCATGTTGGATCTGAGACTGATATTACAACCTAAATTTGTCACTCAGTTTTAATGAGCCTCAGTTTTTTTGGTTATTCTTCTTTAGGATAAATATTATTTTTTCAATAGACTAAATTAACACAAAATACAGTAAGTACTGTGTAGGAAGAACATATGTAGATTCTTTTACATATTGAGTTGTTTCTCTAGGGAGAAAGACATACACACAACTGTAATTAGAATCTATATCCACAAATATAATTTACTAGTGGACACTTGAGTATTTTCACATGCTAAGCCATAACTTTTATCTGTAGGATATTGAGACAATGAGTAGAGCTCATTGTAGCAAAAAGCAAATAAGGAGGAAGTATGAGTTTAGTTGATGTTTGGGGTTAGTGGAGTCTGTAGAAAGCAATTGTCCTGCTTTCCCAAGAAAGAAATCTGAGGCACGCTTTCATTCATCCCATATTTTCTTTTTTGGTTTCATTTCTTGACAAGTGACAACCATCACACGAATTCAAGACTGAATGTAATTCATTTATTCTCTAGAATTTTCTTAGAATTAGCATAAAAGTATTGTCTTCAATATGGATCCAAAATAGGAGAATATTAAATCTGTGCAGGTTTCTTATGTCATACGTTTGCATCTGCGTCAGGTAACACTAACCCAGGTTAACAATGCTATTGTGTCTTCAAATGACTAATATTTTAATAAAAATACTCCCATCATTGTATTCAATATAAACCCAAATATTGCTTGGTCTGTGAGCACAGAAACATAGAATAATAGAATCATTAAGGTTGGAAAAGACCCCCAAGGTAATAAAGTCCAGCTGTTAGTGAATGCATCTGACTTTCTGAGGCTTCCTGTCCTCTGTAACCCTGGTTTTCTACTGTCCTTTTCTTACATCAGGCCCTGGTCAGGATTTATGAGAAGTCAGGTCTTCCCCTGCATGTTCTCCAATGCTTACCTGTCAACATACTTAGTTTCTGTCATGTCATCCATAGGCATTTTCCTTCCTCCTTGTTGTGCCTCTTTTATTTTCCTTTACAACTCTGCTTTTGATATTTTTTTTTAATTCTAGGGAATTCATAATTCTGGCACATTTATATTCTGCCAAATGGGACCAAAATGGATTTGAAAGTGATTATGAAAGGAAATGAACACACACACACAAAAGAAGTGTAAATCTCATTTTGTTAGAAAATAGGACTGAACCCATCAGTGTTAGATGCTGTTGGTTGTGTTGATCTCATGTTTCATTAATAGCAGAAGCTATCTTTAAAATTTCTGTATCTTTTGAGGGACAATATGTGTGCCTTCTCTAAACCACAAAGTCTTGCCTCTTTTATAAATACTTCAGAAGTGCTAGATACATTCTTCGGAGAACATAGCCATGGGTTTGAAGGTAGAAAAGTCCCAGTGTTCTTGTTCTTGCAAAGGAAAACCAAAGACTGTAAAAGATTTTAAAGGGATCAAAAGACAGAAATCCTATTCTTGTTGATGTGTGGAATACATAAGATGTTCCTTCTCCCCCAGAAATATTGGCGCAGCACATAAATTAAGATGACAGGAAAATATCTGCTGTATTTTAGGGTACTGCTAATGACCTCAATGGTGGTTGCATTTTGTTCCTCAGGGGAGGAGGGAAGATCAGAATGTCACATAGATTATTTCAGGCCAAAGCACTCAACATATCCATTTAAAAATACCTGAGATTTCTAAATGTACCTAAGAATATCAAATTCTTGATTCAGACACCTTTTCTAAATGTCAGCATTGAGTTCAGATTTCATACGAATTTCATTTTATAATCCGGTGTTTAAGGGTAAATATTTTACATCTATTTTTTCTTATTATTTGTTATAAATAAATCATTACAGATCTAGTAGATCAACTAACTGATTCCCCTGGAGGAAGTCTGTTGATTTTTGTGTGACTCAGTTCTGATGTCTTTAGCTATTCCAGTGTTTTTTCTACAGGGGAGGTGAATTTTAATTACATATTTAGTGGCCTATTTGCAAGACTTGGAAGTTCAAACAGTTCAAAAGACTTGTGGTGTACCTTCTTCCCTTACCAGGCTCAGGGTTTCCTTGCCTGTCTCTTAAGTTGGTGTTTTCATCCTGAAAGCCAGGACAAGCATTTCTGTCTTTTGGTTTTCTTTCCAACAGCCCTCATCTGAATAGTTGACATCTGCTGGGCATTTACCATGGACTTTTACTGAGTTATGCCTGATTATTACAACTCATTCTGTAGTTGAGTCACTTTCTGACTCCTCCTGGGGCAAAGATTTGCTGGTTGTTTCCCTTTTCTACCCAAAGTGCACTCTTATGGGCAGTTCTTCACTGGCTTTTTTTTCTTTCCAGAGCTGGAGAAGCGATCACGAGCACCACTAGTGCTATCCCTGTGTGCTGTGAGAAGTGATCAGTGTTACCATTAGGGCTGTCTCTATGCTGTGGTGTATGATCTAGGGATTTCCACTTTATTTGCCAAAGCCAAATACTAAAGTGCAGATAGAAAGCTCTTATAAGACAATGCTATTTATTTTGTTTTAGTGCTACAGAAACTTCTCAATCTATTATAAAAATAACAGGCAGAAGGAGGAAAGAGACAAATGCCAAAGTCTCTGCTTGGACTGTATTCCTACCCGGTAGAGTAAGAGGCATATCTCTGCATAACATTCAGAAAGGAATTCAGGATTTGCTCGTCTGTATGGAACTAATTTAGATGTGCCCATAGCATTCTACCAGCAGAAAAAGATTCAATACAGTTTTCACATCCTCAATGTTCTCCTTTCAGAAGTAATGCTAGTTTTTGAAAAAAATTGTCTTACTGTTTATGTGTTCTGAAGCCCTGTTGAGGTATTTCTTAGATATTAATCCTGCTTTATCCATGAAAAATGTCCATCATGCTACAGCCAAGCAAAGATCAAGACTGAGATGTGAATAAAAATGTAAGAAAAGGGAGGTTGCAAGCACAGTTTTGTTGCTGTTTCCCAGGTGTCCAGAAATCAAACCCTGGAGCTGCAGCCAGGTAATTAATGTTTGCAACGTCTAAGCTGTTACATTTAATTGTTTGTTTTCTTGTTCTCTCACTTAATATTTTCCTGTATTTCCCCACTATATATGTCTTACTTTGTACATAATTCCAATAAAATCACTGTTGCTATTTTCAGAACAAAGGATCTAAATTTTGTTACACTTATTTGAATGTTTTTTTGTACACATCATTTTTTATCTCCTCATAATAATAGAATGAGTTTTAGGTACTAGTTTTCCCTAGTTTTGTTTTGTTTTGGTGTATCTAATAATTGGTCTGAGACTGCCAATTCATCCACAATTCACACCTACCATGATGTTATATATTCCCTCTTTTATATATAACATAATATATATGTTATATATTCCCATGATGTTATATATTCCCTCTGGCTTCTGCAGTGCTGAACACATCAGAAGCATTACAGAGGCTAGATTTAGTGCCTTTGCAACAACAGGCTACATATTTTTTGGCTTTCTTTTAGGAACAATCATATAATAATCAAAGCTCTGAAATAAATACATACGCCAAATGGAATGGCTGGAGAGCAAGTAGTCCCTAAAAATCCATTCAGCCAGCCATGTCTTCTTCGCTTCCAAACTTTTTACTATGAGGCCTCACTGACTTATGAAAATACCTTTCCCTGGAGGAATCTTATCTTAAAAATCTCCACTGAATCCATGTGTTAAATCAGTCTCATGTTACTGAGTCTCTCCTGGTGCATTGAGATGGTTTTCTGCTTTCATAGACAAATTTCCTTGGCAGGTTGCCTGTTTCTTTCCATTTATGACAAGAATATTAATCACTCTCTGATCAGTGTCTGCTCCATCATCAGGACACATCATAAATCATTGAGAGGTACTTTGGCAGATGGTTAACATTACATCTAAGTGCTTCACCCAGAACATGCTTTCTCCATCTACATGAGCACCTTTCCTTCACTCATGTCTTGCACCTTGTGTAGTGTTCTCCAAAAGGCTTCAGAAATCGATTGCTTGTCTTTCAAAAGCTGCCCTGTACCGTCCAGCACTTCTAATAGATTTCAAAATGATCCTCATTAATCCTTCTTTACTGAAAGGATGGATGACCAGTCACCAAGCCTGAGAGAGATGGAAAAATATGACCAGCGAGGGAAAGATAGAGGAGGATCCTCTCTTAACTCCATCTGAGGCACAGAGGTGGTCAGACCGTATAACAAACCAGCCCAAGTTTCTCTTATTGAATCCAATCTCAAGGAATATGACTTTAAACACAACAGGACTTTCTCATGAGTGCCAGCTATTTGGCAGGAAACCTAACAAATTATTCATGTTCTGGAATTCCTTTCCCATACCACAGGCAGGTTATCAGCCTGAGAGCAGACCCTCACTAAGCTTTTTTGAAGGGGCTAAAGGCAATTTCTGTTACACATATACATTGCTGCTTTTTCAAAGTGCTCCATGCTTCATCTACCCCATTTCCTCGCAGTAGAATAACAAGCAGTTTACAGATCCCAGTATTTGAAGCAATGTCCCTTTCTCAGCACAAGTGGGTTGGCAGATATACATGTCAGCTGTACCACCTTCTCTGTGTTTTTTCTTATTTTATTTCTTGCTATTTCACAAAAGGTTATAGGGACATAAACAGGACAACATAATGTTCAAAATGAAAGTAATTCTAAACAGTTGATAATATTGCTAAACATTGGGGCCCAATTCTGATATCCCTAATAAATACTTTACCAAAGTGTAACTCCATTTTTTTGTTAGTAACCGCTCTTTTGTTAATAGACAAATCAGGTTCAGAAATTCTTTGTGCATCAGGAGGGAAGACTGAGCAAACTGAGCATGAGCAGTAACTTTTTCTTCTTGCTAGTATTCAAATACCTGATAGTTCTCAGGGTTTTTATTTATTAATTAGCCCAAGTTTAATTCTCCAGGTAATATGAATAGGTTATATTATATTATATTATATTATGCTATATATATTATAATATGAATATGTTCACAATATAATCTGTCTGATACTATGGTTACACAACAGCTCACATGTGCATGTATCTGAAGTGCAACTTGAGTATGGTAACTGGTAACTCAATCTTGCAGAACAAGATTAAAGTCTGAGAATTGCAAGAAGTAGTAACCTTTTTGCCTTTGATGGTAACAAAAAATAAGTAAAAATTCCATTCTTAATATTTTAAAATATTCCCCAAACATATTTAATAACCATTTAGAAAATTTTCCATGATTTAAAGATTTTTCAGTTAAAAATCTGTTGATAGAAATGTTTGTTTTTAATGAAAAATTCTACTTTAAAAAGATTTCGTTAAAAGAACATAGATCAGGTATCATTCTCTTCTTATGCTAAACCATATCAATCCTTTTTCAGGTTAGAGGTTTAATTACAAAGTTTCAGAATGACTGTGAATTTTGTGCGTTTCTGTGTCAAATATGCACCAAATAATTGGCATTTATTGCAGAATGAAGAAGCTTACCAATTTTGCCTTGTAGAAAGTTGTATTTGTTCTCACCATGACAGATACTGAAGTTCCCTTGCACAGCATTTGCCCCATCCTCATCAAACACCTAAGGTCTGTGGAAAAGCCTTACTCCTGTGACTGTGCCTAGGAATGAGCTCAGTCCCTGCAATGACAGATATGTGACAATCAGGGATGAGTGGTGTGTGCAAAGGAGAAAGCAGGGAGCTTCTCTGTGCACCATGAGGTGTCTGGTTACTCTGGGTAGACATTTGAAGCAGAGTTTGTCCAGCATTGAAAATTAAGCAAACACTCCAAAGGATTTCATTGCAGTTAATTTCTTCCCGGTGCAAAAGCAAAGAAAATCCTGCTTTTCCCTTCTCAACAGAATCAACCTCTCGGATGCCCCCTTCCAGTTCTTGTATTAACTACTAATACAACTGGGTCCTCTCTCCTAGGCAGGGAAGACCTGCTGACAGACTAGCATTTACATTTAAAGGCTTCTTCTACGCACCTGAATATTAAAAATTTCTCTACAGGTGCTGGCTTCAAGCCTGGCTGGTGCCTCAGCTTTTCTGTCTTCTCCAGTTCATAAGGCTTTACACTTCTGTTTATTCACCTTCCTCCTTCTGAAGATAAAGTAATTAATAAAGACTTCTTAGTTCCTTTGTGTTTTCATTTCCCTCCACATGTTCAGAACATGAATTTATAGCACCCCCCACTCTGAATTTATAGCAAAAGTATGAAGCAGGCTCTTTTTTGGCTTTGATTTCCTCTGCCCATGTCACCTCCCTCAATTCTAATCACAGCAGTGACCCCATTCACTAGATCATCATCTTTTTACCAGTCCCACAGAGGGTACTTTTAGTTGAAGAAAAAGTTGGCTGTTGGTACCTGGTGACTCAATATACTATGGCATCTTTTAATTAAAACACAAGCCATTGTCACAGGCGGGTTGTGGCCACAGAATCGTTCGCTATTTCCACATAAATGCAAACAAAAGCACAGTGAAAAAGCAGTTATTGCTTACCATAAAACATACAGGGTCATTCTCCCTTACTCAAAATATGAGACTTTTTTGCTATTGCCTCCTGTACTAATTCTGAGGAAGCTAAAAAGTCTCATTGACACAGAGGCAAGTAATCCTATGTGACAGGGGAAAACAGGGCATCCTTCCTGATTGCAATGCACTTGTGGCTTGCTTAGAGCAGCATGAGCTCTAGATACCTTAAAATTAACACATTACTATTCTATGGTGAGCTGCATATATATCTCTCGGCCCACCAATATAATCTGTTTTTTTACCTGGATCTTTGTTACAGAAATGTTGAAATCTTGCCCACATCTGAAAATAATAGTACACTTTACATTGGAATAGATGGAGACAGAATTTTAGCTGAAGAATAATATAGAGATGCCACCACCAGAGAACAGGCCTACCTGTAGCATTGCTGTTTGCTGTCATTAGTCTACTGTCAGCAGAAATTTTATTTGAAATAACCTGACAGCAAACCTGTCTGCTATGAAGAGGTAACATGGCCGGGAATCCAGCCTTCCTGTCAGTGTTCCCTGCTAAAACCTTCTGTCTGGAGTACTTTTATTCCGCTTTGAAAAACCTATTAAAAGAGCTATTGAGCATGCAGTGCTGGAACATTCCAGCACTATTTGTATTATATTTCACCAAGCACTGGCTGAGAAAAATAAGTAAAAGCCACCGGCATGGGAATGCAAGGATCTAGGAGCCATCTGAGTCAGAGCTTTTCTACCTTTGCAACTTTTCATTGCTGAGGATGGTGTGAGCCAGATAGACCCACAACATCAAGTGTTTCAAACCAACTGTGGTTAAGGAAGGGCCAACATAACAACAAGGCTCATTTATTTAATGCCTACTGATGACAGAAGCAGTTACTATGGCCTCTGCATCTTTCAGTACCAAAACTGAAATGCTGAATAGTTTTGGATGCTTTGAACACCCAAGGGCCAAGCAAGGTCAGTCAGTGACTTAAAATACAAATGTTTCTGACAACCTAACAGCACTGGTTTGTTGAGGAGTTGAAAATAATAATTCAAAAAAATCCTACCCTTATCAAATGGTTCAGACTGACTCATTTCTGACTGAGAAAGCATAATCACTAATTATTGCAGGAGAATGTGTGTATGCACCTTCCAAAAATTGATATGGCTGCTGAATTTCACATCCCACTTATCATCTCCCAGCAGATTTCTCAGTACTTGCTTAAAAAAACCCTTCCTGAATTGCATCTGAATGATGTAAGTGTTGTGTTAAGACAACTGATTATCTAAAACCAGAATGGGATTTAATTTAGCTACTCCTTTTTAAGGATACCAAGGCAAGGATTGTTGTCTGTTGCCTTGTTATGGCAGACAGAAAAGTAGCTTTGGTTTAATGAGGTTACACAGTAATTCATATAGTCTGGAAATAATTTTGTTATCTTTCATATGGTAATGATCATCCTTTTTTTCCCCCTTTACTTCTTTCCATCTGTTTAGGGAAGGAAGGGTTTTTAAATAAGTCCTTTGTGAGGGCTCCCTTTACCCTCTCTGGATACAGTCTCCTGCCACATCCGATGTTAGGACCCCTCACCCCCGCCCTTTGTCTCCCACTAGCGTGTCCAAAACATTCAAGACAGTATTTTCAGAAACACTGGTTTTGTATTAATTTTGAACATTTTGAAGAGTATTAGAAAAGATTTTATTTGTTTCAGAGCCTACATGTCTCAAATTGCAGATTTCAGATGCTGGCATATTGCTTCTCCCACATCTTGCTGTTCTTTCTCACTAATCCACTGGTGAATGGGTTACTTATTTTACTACGCCTGTAAGACAACATATTTTACACCATTTGAGATGCAAAAGTTGGAAAAATGTCTTCTACTTCAGTGCTCCCTATAATTTTTTTTTCTTTGTATAGAATGAACATGGACTTATTTTTAGAAAGACTCTTTAATCTGGGTAGACGATATAGATGCCTTACCTATTTTTCTAACTCAGAGAGTAGAACCACTGAATTTTGGTGCACAAGTTTAATGAAGGAATTAGGACTTTTGAAGGGTAGCTACAATTTCTAATCATGTGGAGAGCCAGGTTTGTACCAGAATTGGTGAATTGTCTTCTCACAAGCTACTATGCTACTCTTTTTATAATATATAATTGGCCTCCCAATTATATATTATATATAATTATTGTATTAATTATTATTCTATTAATTATTGTAGTAATTTTAAATTTTTAATTTAAAAATTAAACTTTAAAAATATATATATAATTGGCTTTGGATGACATAGTACCCCCAATTAAACTTTAAATTTAAATTACCCACTTAGTACAGGCCTCGGTGGAGGCAAGGTTTAACCTGCAAAAGCAAAACTTAAATGCACCTGAAAACTCAAAACTTAATATATAAATATCCCCTATAACCTGCATATCAACAACACCTTCCTTCATCTTTTTTTTTCTCCCTCCTCTCTTTCTTTTGCTACCAATTTCTTCTCCTTTTTAGTTCTTTTTCATTTTCAAACTTAAGTACCCTATCTCACCTCAGTAATGAGCACAGTAGTGGTACCATATTCTATAATTACACCTTGCTTGTTTGGTCTTTTTTTCTTCTCTCCTTTTTTAATACAGAGAAGATTCTTTTATTCATCTTATACCTTTCTTTGATTTGCTTAAATTGCATGTGTCTTAGTTCATAATTTCAAAGTTACAAAGGAAATGACCTACCAAGTCTGGCAGGTGACCCTGTTCCCAGAGTCCTGACAAGGTGATACAACAGGAGAGGTGACATGCTGAGATAAAATATCTATTGAGAGCAAGTCATAAACTTCAAGCCAGATTCCCTGTGATTTAATCCAAAGCCCTTCACTGGTCCCAGAAGTGACTTTTAAGAAAGACTAAAATATGTATCATAAGACTTTACCAGTCCCTTGGGAAAGCTTCAGCCCTGTCATCTTTTCCAGTATATGTACTCAAAACTATTTAAAGTGCACGTATGTGAACCACTTGTGCTGCATGTGGAAACTGCATGTGTGACTGAGAACCTGACAAGTCACCGCAGGTCCTGGCACTGCAGGAATAAAAACTGTATCCAGATAACGCAGGGAAAAGCAGCCTGGCTGCAAATGGATCTGTATGAACACAACATACATGAGTTGCAGAAATCTGTATGACAATTCTCCTCCAGGAGGCTCTCCAGGCATTTGACTTTTAGTACCTCAACTCCTCTCTCAATTCTTGGAATTTTCGCACATAATTTTGACAGCACATTAAAAATGAACACAGCTTTATTTGCTAGATTCAGATCTTATTAAATGTGCATATTAAATGTTAGCAGAACATTTAAAAAATTTATTCCAACATTAGTGTATTATATATATCAGCAATATATTTAGCAGACAAAAACGCCACTCAGATTACACAACAATACAAGTCAAACAAGTGGTACACGTAGAATAGTCAGAAACTCCATCTATTTTCATTGCATTCTGTTGCCTCAAACTGACAGCATTACCTAAAAAAGTAAAAGCATAGTAAAAAAAATTCTGGAAAAAATAGGAAAGTGTCTCATAGTAGCACTCTTCTTTTGCAGTCTTTTGCTTAGAACATATCACACTAAACCTTCCCAAGGTAAAAAACCCAAAATTTTAATTAAAAAAGAAATGAAAAAAACCCTGATTGTATTACACCTGAAAGGTCAATTTTGTTTTGATTCTAATGAGGCAATCTATTGTTGCTTGAATTACAGTAATTGCAACACACAACTTTATTCACTTTGGTTAAAGTACACTTTTAAGATACTGAATAGCATCAAAATGAAATATTCCAGCAGTAAGAATCAACACATCTCCAAACTGACCGGGCCTTCCTTACTTTTGTCACTTTTCAAGAACACTTCAAGAAAATTATGTGAACCATTATCAACCCAACCATACTGATACCTTTAGTCAAAATACTGCTTAATGGCAAGTAAAAGCATACTATTCTGTAAAAAGGTGTCAAGACTAATTTTTTTAAAGGATATTAGCTTTTAGTATGACAACAGATTCTCTTTTCAACAGTTTCTGTATACAAAGAAGTAATGCTAGGAAGTGTAATGACTTATTTTTAAGATACATACATATTTCTTTCTAAATAAGCTGATCCCAGGGTTTTTTCCACTTTCTGTTGTATTATAGAACATACACAAAAACATCTGTTTGTACTGCATTAAATAGCAAGTGATCTTAAAAACTAAGTTTGTAAGAAGCACAAAGTAGGAGTCAAAACATTAATTCAAATTCAGGGTCTGCATGTCAATGCTGTATCCCAAATAAACTTATCTCCTTATTTTCCTACATCTTGCTTTTAAATAGCATTATTCATTCACAACACACTTATTTTGCTGATATCTTTTCAAAGGTAGTATATTAGGACAGCTTATTTCTTGAAGAAACTAATCTTCCATAAACAGAAATAGTGCATCTAATGCTGAATTTCCAAATCTGTTTTCAGCTTCAGTCAGGTTGTATATTTTGCACAGAAATACCCTTTTGCATCTCATCACCTTTCTGTTTGAAGCATCTGTATGCACTGCAAACAGTAGCAAACTCACAACATCTAAATTAAGCAGTTTAATTAACAGTATATGTGCAAGATGCAGCATAGTGCTTTCATTGTGCAAATTGTGATGTTTGATATGTGATTACAACTGATGGCTGATACTCTTTGGCTTACACATTAAGCAGCAGAGCTAATTTATTTACACATTCATTCCTCCAACAGATCCATTATTTCAAATACAGCTGAATATTTAAGAACATGATCAGTTCACCATGAACATAAATTGCCAACATGCTTGATTGATCAAGTAACCTTAGAGAATGAAGGTGAATAACTTACAGTAACGAGAAATGTACATTGGCATCAGCTCCTTGACTGGCAGCCAAACTGTGTTATGTGTGCTCGAGGTAGGCACTTAATATTAATCCTTCTGCTAATAACAACAGCCCCACTCAGGACATTGATTTAAAACTGTTACAACATTAAGTTACTCACCAAGTACTCCAAGACAGGTGAGGTTTGCTAAAACAAAATACCCTAAGTTGTGGTACTAGTAAACAGTACATCATTCAGCTGATACGGAATACAAATCTCAATTTTTATGTGTATACTTGCGAGGAAGTATGACTTTCAAAGTGCAAAAAGAGCAAAATTTTCTAATCTTGTGTATTCAGCATAAGAGATCTCAATAATCTGGTGTTAGAACAATCTGCAGTCTAGGCATGAACTGTTCTCCAACAGTCCACATGGCACTGAAACAGAAGTGTGCCAAGGCAGGCATGGTTTGGTAACACTGAACACCTCTGTGTGCAGGTTCTCAGTATCCTGATGCCTGCAAGCACATTTTGGAAATGGGCACTGCCCTACAAAGATCATTTTCACACCCCTTGCCAAATGCAAAGCAACAAGGCACTAAGCATGGAAGCGTTGATATGTTTTAAATATATAGCAAAATCATAAAAATGCCTATCTGCTTCAAACTAGAAAATGACAGCACATTCTTAAACAGGTGGAAGCTACTTTGCAGAAATAGTTATTATATATTTATAAACTCAGTAACTTTGTAGAAAAGCCACCTAACAAAAAGAAAACAAATCCTTCCCAAAGATTCAAAAGTGGAAAAAAAAGACAGAACAACCCCCAAGCCTCAGGATACTATGTATAAGGAAAATAACAGCATAAACAGCGTAGATAATTTGGCATGCTTAAAATCTTTTGGCAAAAAATCGAAGACCAAACCATTCAGCTAAATCAACTGGAATGGTGGTCCAGCTCCCAAACCACTGCCATGGAGTGCAGGCACACTCCATAGTATGCATCACGGACAGACACATAGCTTTAGCTCTTTGCTGGCATTCACTGAGAATCCAAACAAAGAAATAAATAAACTAGCAGCTTTGGCCAAAAACAATGTCAAACATAATCTTCCAATGGTAGTTTTTGAGAATGAGAATTTTGTTTTTGAGAATTTGTATTCTCCAAATCGCATACATCTTTACAAAACCCACTTCAATTAGGTGATTCCACAATAGCTGCATTTAGAGAGTCAACTCTTCCATAAATTGTATCTTAATGAAAATAAATTATGGCTTTTTTTCCCTTTCACTAGTATGTATTAACTGATTTTTTTTTTGCCTATAAATAATCCCAAGTGGAATTAAGCCAATATATCTTTAAAAATCAATTCCTTCTACAAAATGTATAGAAGTTCAAACCAATGTTTCATAAGACATACTGAATATAAAAAAATGCCCCAAACCTTAACCCTTGTATCAGGAGTGTTCTATGTAAATTATCACACAATAAAAATAATAATTCTCAGCATTTTTCCACAGCAGTGGGCCTCTGTGGTATTCTTTTCAGTCAGCTGCGATACAGCCTGGAATGCTGCAATTAGCAGCAGGGAGAGGGCTTGGAGGTAAATGACCTGATCATGTCCTGTGAGCCCTTTGAGGTTAACAGTCCCTATACCAGGAGTCCAAATGCTAGGATTACCAGATTACATCTACTATTCAAAGTCATGGGTAAATAAAAACCAGTGCTGAAATCATAGAGTTAAATGGATTTCCTAAACCTTGAAAGCTCAGTAAAACTTTTAAAGAGAACTCTAAAATCTTTGGACTGAAAGAGAAGGATTGAACTCTCCTACAGCTTTCAACATGGTGCTTACTGAGCAAACCACAGATAAAAAAAGCTAAAACAAGCTAAATCCCAAACAGTTGGGGTTTTGGCTACATTGCTCTGGATAGCTCCATTCTTCCTTCCGTGGCGATAAACTCTTTTTCTGTGGCTCGTTTATCACCTTGGCACAGTCTCTCCCTCAGTTTTTCAAGTTCATACTCATGTAGGATTTTTTGTGTTAAATACTTTTCACGTTTTATTTTGGCTTTCACATCTGCAGGAACATCAGGGATCATCCATGCTACAAAGAATTTGACGATGAATACAACATGCTAAAAAAAAAAAAAAGTAACAACTCGTTACCAAATGAAACACCTCTTGTTTCATCTGACACCAAATAGGTCACTTTTCATTCACAATAAAATACATTTCATTTGGCTGTCCTGGAACAATACACACCAATTTAATGTGTATCTAAGATATGCATGAAGATTAAAACCCATCTCCTTATGCAGAAATTTTAATTCCACGTCATTAATGACTTAGGAAACCCAAGAGGAAAGTGTCAGGACCTGAACCTCAACCATAACTTTTTAACTCCTATGTGTGGTTTGTCAGAAAGTTCACACAGCTGAGCTGATAACCCTTAGCACCTGAGAGCTGATGAAGCACAGCAGGAAAAGTGATGAGTACTTGAACTACTTACTCCCTTTTTCCTTCATAACTTGCAAAGCAGTGGCTTAACACTGAAGTGCCAGTTGTCCAAACTACTGACTTAGCTGTTTTTAACCAATATACGTTTGATATACGTCACTGCAAAATGCTGTCTGGATTTTGAATACAGTGATCTCACATACAGCTCTTTAATGAAAGCAAGAGGAGTGGAAGTGCTAGTCCTAGTGACTTGCATATCTTACACCGGCATAAAGATCTTTTTTATTTTGCTGATTATTTTGATCAATATTTTCAGTCTCCTCAGCCATTTTCACTGTTTCTACTCTGAAGTCAGCTCACTGAAGTTAAAAGGCTCAGTAACAGTAATCATTTAGGATGAGTATTACCTAGGGAACAAATTAGTTTATACTCCCAGCAATTCTATTTTCTGTAATATTAGTAACTATCTAGAGAAATCACAAGGTACCAATGTCAGAAGGAAATTTTGTAGGGAACATACCTCCATAATAATTATAAAGGCCAGTTTTGCAGCAAGAATGTGCCAGAACTGCATAGTGTGTAAGTATTTCTTCTCATGATCTGGAGGATATCGATAGTCTCTGTACCTGTTGGAATGACAGACATGCAAAGGTGAAATGTCACAGTCAGCCTGGGACAGACTACAAGCTTAGTGACACTTACAAGCAAGTACAGCTGTCACTTCAGGAACCTTTTCTTGTTTCAAATGGTCTGTTTCCTTTTGCAGAAAAAGGTTGCCTCTCAATTTGTTTCTATCTTTGTGTTTGCTTAAACACCCTCACACACACAGCAATTGAGCAGAGATGAGGATGTGTGACGTGAAATTTGGAACACAGATTACTTGTTTTTCAGACAATGATCAAATAATACAGGACAGAGTGACGGGGTGTATCACAGGGTAATGGACACGTATTGAATAAATGTGACAGACACAAGCACATTATTGACTGGATAGATG
Source organism: Phainopepla nitens (assembly GCA_013400175.1). Taxonomy (NCBI): domain Eukaryota; kingdom Metazoa; phylum Chordata; class Aves; order Passeriformes; family Bombycillidae; genus Phainopepla; species Phainopepla nitens. Next base: position 66,605 of record VXBQ01017775.1, on the reverse strand, counting down.
CAGGGTTTCATGAAAGGACAGACTTGAGTGCATGTTCTACACCACCAAACAAATGTAGCTGTTTCCAAAAGTGCTGGGGTGGTTGGTTTGGGGGTTTTTTTTGCTTTGAGATTTTTTTCATCCGATCAATACTTGTATTTTACCATTTCAAAAGTTCTTTTGCAATTATTCTAGAATCTCCAATGCTTCTGCTAGCAAGAAAGGACTACTTTTTAAATAAAAGCAGGATAGCCTTGATTTTTGGTCCGATCAAGCAAAACAAGGATTGATTTTAAATACCGTATCTCATTTTCAGCTTTGGGATCTAAACATCTCCTTTATTCTGCTTTCTTGTCCACTTATTCAGCCTAAAAATCTTTGAAAATACAGGTTGAAGTTTGCAACTTTAGGGATATAAATTTCTTTCCTCACTCAAAAATCAATAGTGTAATTAAGTAAACAAAAAATCCAATGAATAAAAAGCAAAATGCAAGTTAGCAATGAGACTCTTTGTGGTTCTTTTCTTTGAGGTGATTGTTTTTCTTATTGGCCTGATCTCTTACCGCCTCAAGCACTACCTTATCAATAGTCTAAATATTACCTCTCGCACTTTAGAATGATGAGAAGGACATAATTTATTTTCTAATGGACTACTTAGATCTGCATTGATTTTTTATGCTGTATTCTATACAAAGTGATAAAATACTATGACACCAACCTGCATATGACAAAGTTTTCTGGATTTTCCTTAGGTTCATTTCTCTCAGGAAAATCTGAAGTTTGAAACACTGACAAACTGTTGTTTATGTATCCAGACATTGGTGAGTCTTCATTTTCAGAATAAGCATAGTAGTAAACTAAACGAGGGATCATATCTGATGTGAATGCAACAATAAAAGCCTGAAAAGAAATTGGAAAAAGAAATAAGGAAAGTGGCACACAAAATTTGTGACCAGATTTATAGAGGGGTTGTGGTTCGGTGACTCTGACATTACCCAGAATCTTTTAAGAAAGGGTGAGAAGCATGATTAGGGCATTTCACCTTGGTAAAAGATGCTGACTGCAGGCTCAGCACATTTTGCCTGGAAGCTTGAGATATTTAAGGTGCTGAGGTGTCCTGCTACTTTGGCAGTACCTGCAACTGGGTTTGTTGCCTGAGACACACTAAAAAGAGGCAACTCTTGTGCTCAGTAGTCTGTTTTACAGTATGTTTCCGATGAAATACTGGCATAGCATTTAGTTACCAGTTTATAAAAAATACTCGGAGCCACTGTTCCCACAGGGGCATCCAGAAGCAGAGCAGAATTCCCACAGAACAGGCCTCAGAGTGACAAAGACAAAAATGCATCTGACCCACAGAATTCATCCACCTTTCCTGTCCTCTACAGTTCCCTCTGGGCAATCAGTGTGCTTCATCAGGCTAAGCTTCATACTGGTTTATGCACATCCAAAGGGCTGGAAAATACAGACAACTGAATGAAAGACTATGGCAAATAAAATGTGTATCAAGAGCTGCACACTGTCAAACATATGGACAAGCCAAACCACTTAAATGGTTTGATGGCATCTTTGTAGGTTAACATGATGCAGTGTAAGTGAAGGAGAAAAAGCATCAGCTGGTTGTTAATTCTTCACATTTTCAGTACATGGAAGAATCAGTGTTGATGCAGCCGATTTAACATACTTACATTAGTGACAACAGACAGGATGGCCATCCCGTTGAGGATTTCCTGCCACACTCCTATGCTATGAGCTTTAGCAGCCACAGGTCTTCTGTACTGAGTGGTTAATTTCCAGGAGTCTACGCGAATCTCTAGGATATTATTCATCAGAGCAAGAAGGGGAGCCAGGGGAAAGGACGCCACAAAGAGAGTAATGAATCCAAACTGAATGACTGCAAGAGAGAAAAACAAAATCTGCCCTTCCAGAAGCGTCCTCAGAGTGACGGGGGTTTACCACTAGCAGACAAACTTCTGCCAAGCTGCACGAGTCATCTTCAGCTGTGAACTGAGCTAAACGACAATGAGCCCCATCCCAAGACTTCTCCAGTCCCTTCAGGCTGCCATTCAGCATCACGCACAGGAATGGGCATTTGGGTCCTGTGAAATGATGCTGCCAGCAGTGCTGGATATCAATCCTTTCAGGGGGCTGCAGTTCTCATATGAATGGTATGTAACTGTAGGGGAACTGGGATGTGCTCATCCTTCAAATTTCTCAATTGTTATCAGGCCAGTTTTGTTCTCTTGCAGTTTGTACCATCTTGTGCTTCTTTTACTTATGAACTACACACCTCACAACCTTACCTCCACCTATTGTTACTGATTTAATCAAAACATTCATAACAATTCTATATAAATCACCTTATCTATATTCATAACAATTCTAATTCTATCAGTTTAAGAATTGTGAATAAAATATACAAATGATCCATTCAGTTGTTACCAAAATTAAGTATCTCAGTACACAATGTGATAATCCTCAGTACACAGCCAATACTGCCACTATATTTCAAATAAAGGAAACAGAACATTTTGTCTGGTTTAGGTAGTGGATAAAAATAAATGCCCATACACCAGTCATTCACTCTTCCATGATTTCAGTGGTAAGTTCTTCACCTCAGACAAGCAACAAAATTCCTACTAGCTTAGCATCCCTGGGACAATGCTGGAGCATAGTTCTGATTCTGGAAGAGCAAGGACATGATTTGCAACAGTGATTGTTCTGAGTGTATTAATTTCAGAAGACCATAGCCCTGTATCAAATTAAAGTGATAACAACACTATGCATCTCTGAACACTTAGAACTATTTCCGCAGAAATAAAACAATACAAAGGTTCATTTTTCAACAAAATATATCCTTATAATAGCCAAATATTAACTTCTTTAAACTGTCCTTTACATTTAGCTTGGCTTCAGTTTCAGTTTCTCGGGTTTTGTAAACTACTGTTACATGCTGACATGCTCACGTTATGTTTGAAAACCCGTATTCCCTTGCCCACACTCCCTCTGCTGGTCTAACGGACTAACAGAAGCACTGATCAGCACAAGAGTAAAGCTGAAAGGATTCTCCTCCAGCTAGTTCGTAGATCTCGTATCTGCAGTACCCATCCTTACAGCACATTTGGCACTCATCCCATACTTAAAATTTCCACTGACATCAGCTAAGAACATGCTTTGGAACTAGAAAAGAACAGACAGAGGCAGCTGGCTGCACTGAGAATAATGTTCCCCATTCAAATGAGGAAAACAAAAAGTCTTTGCAGTGTTTCTGTGAAACACTGACATTTCTAGCAGTTCAAGTTGCAAAGATAGCTTCTTTTTTTTTTAACTAGGCTGACCTATTTAATGATTTCCCGCAGTTAATTCTCCACTGTTATGCAGATGAAAGTGGTGGCATCAACCCACAACAATTAATCGAGAAAATGTTCTTTTGAAAGTGTCAGTACAAGGTGTCCTGTTCTCAATTCCAAATGTGTAATTTTAAACTTACCCATTTCTAAATATTCATAGAACAGGCCTAAGGCTCCAAATGTCTGCAGATCATGGTCTTGCTCCCAGCGACTGTATAAATTTTCGGGATTATTTCTGGCTTTCCGACGACCCCACCAGTTACAAATCCAGCTGTATATGCAGAAAAAAGTTAACAATGAGAGAAGCAGATCAGACTGGCTCACTTGGTTAGAGCACGGTGCTAATAATACCAAGCCTGTGGGTTTAGTCCCTGTACAGGCCCTTCACTTGAGAGCTGGACTCGATCCTTGTGGGTCTCTTCCAACTCAGAATATTCTGCGAAGTCTCCCCTTATCTGAGCAAGCTCCTTAATACAACATGCTTTTACAAGCATGGCTTTCACAAAAGAGGCTGAAAGCCCTCATGAAATAAGCGTCAGAATATGTGCTTAATTTATAGAATTCTTCTTATCTTCCTCATATGGCAACCACTCTTCCCAAGAATTTCCTCTGGCTCTAAGATGGGTACCTCAGTGTCAGAAAGAACTTACGGAACAATAGCCTCTTGGATATTTCCCCAGATCTGTTTGCCAGCCATGACTATGGTGAGCTGTGTTGTCAGTTCTATCAAACAGCCTGCAGGATCACACTGGTGGAGACAAACTGAGTGTTAATGGACATGAATAACAGGTATCAGCCAGATAAACTATATTCTACTACCGTATAAATGCAAGACAGGAGATCTTAAAATTTGTAAGGACAATACTTAATTTCCACATGGACTGCCAGCTAAGCCACTCTCTCAGGAAGGCTGTTACAGAAGGGCTTTAAGTGTTTTAAGTGTGGGACAAAATACACATAACAACCATATGAAGAAAGAGATGCTTGCAGCACACACTCCTCAGCGCCAGCAAGGTGAATCTTTTGCACTCAGTGAATTCTCAGCACCAGATTTTTGGTTTTTTTAAGATCCATGGTGAGACCTACTGGTATTTCAGGTGAACTGGGACCAAGAAAAGCTTTATGATTTTTCACTCTTGTGACTGACAGATTTTCACTGCTGGTGTTTCCCTGACTAGCAACAGCAGGAAGAGTCATTGGAAGCCTCAGCATCAGCTTCAGCATAGCCAGCTGAGGTCCACCTCACTCAGACCAAGCCTGAAGCTGGAAATTTACAACTGTGCAGGTTGAAGGGAACAATCCACCTTAATTAAGAAAATCTTACCTCTTCATTTCGCCAGCGATTAAACATGTATGTGTAGGCACCTGGATAACCAACAAACTTCCCTTTGAAGAAGGCCACATAGAAGCAGGATGAATAGTAGTTGACAAACTGGAACAAAAACATTTTCATAGTAAGCCTGTTTTCATACTCCATATGAGTTCTGGGGATCTCTGTGAAGCCAGAAAACAATAATTTTATGTTCCTTTATTCCCTTTAAAAGGATACAGATTCACAAATATTCATCATGTACAGTGACTTTAAAGGAAAAAAAAGGAAAATAAGAGCACCTACAAACATTTCAGCAAATGGAGTTCCTGCTTTCAGACACTCTACCCTTACTTTACAATGCAACGTTTGATGCAGACAGGCAAAAGAAATTCATATTTAAAACTTTTATAAAATTTAATTTCCCCTTCTTTGTCCTGTCCATTAGCACTTGTCCGTCCCCAAATGTTACACTATTTTAGGAGATCTGAGATGAATCTCAAACAGTAACTAGAAGGATCTCCTGTAGTATGAAGATTTCACTGTTGGCAATACATGATTATTTTTTTTCTTTGTGGTAGAGAAGTATGTTACAATATTTTTTCCCACCATACTGTATGTGCATATCATTAAAATCAGCAGAAACTGCACGGCCCATGTGCCTCTGAAACACAAGGCTCATAATAGGCAGAAGAATAGGGGAGAGTACGGGCATCATGGACCTACTGTACATCATCAAACCTTTGCTTAGGATTTTGCTGCCTTTTGCTGTTCATTGTCTATCCCATTTATATTTCTGAAGGCAGCAGGAAGCCCTAAGCATATTATTGTCAAATGTCTTGTTAAATGATAACATATAACCAATTCAAGTTGGGAAGTAGCATAAGAAAATAAACATTCAAGTCCCTCTGAATAGGTCAAGACCTGGCAGACGTGTTGAACTCATCTGCTTTATTGTAAAAGTTGTTTCTGTTAACTGAGTAAACTGGTATTTGCAAGCTTGGTATAAGTTTGCATGCCAGAAGAACTTGACGTATTTACTGGGAACCTGACATCAGAGTGTAGGACAGAGGAAGCAGCACTCATGTGAGGCAGTCTGCTTAGCTTGCTCCTTAAAATATTTTGATTTTCAGTGAGCTGTTAAAATATTGATGTGAGGCACACAACATTCAGATCACTGGAGGCAGGTTACACCTGCTTGTCTGAATACCAAATCTGGCCTAATAATTTCAAGGAGTTCAAGAGTGGATAGAATCCGGGCAGACACTCCTGACAGCCCGGGCCAAGCACACCCACCTTGGCCACCCGGGGAAGGCACCAGACCCCCCACACCAGTGAACTGTTGTATGTAACCCATACCCCCAGGTAGTGCTGCCACTAGAGAAATTAATCATCCACAACTTGCAAATCAGCAAAATAACCCTGCTGAACCTTCACGCTTATAATTCTTGTTCCTCAAGAAAGAAAGATCTAAAAATTATGATTTTCTGTTTGTTTCTGTGTTTGTTAGAGGCAATTTTAGTTACTACTTGCTCTGTTTCAGTTTGGTCTGATTTGGCCAAGGAGATAAGCAATACACATCTCAGAGATGGTCCATGATAAATCAAAATAAACCAAATGCAACATCTCTTTAAGTTTTTGCAAGGAGCACCTTTTAACTCTTGATTTGACTTGCAAGATCTCACACAAAAAAGATCAACCAATTGCTTTTATGACAAGTGCACAAACTGCAAGTACCTAACATTTTCAGCTCCCCTCACCAAGCTGAATATATTCTGCAGTTACTTCTTTCTATAAAACACCATCAGGGACTTCTATCTCTAAATCATTAAGGACAAATAAAATCAAATAAAATTAAAAAAAGCATAGCTAAGAAGGGCTCTCAGGAATTATATTTCCAGCATGAAAGCAGAAATCAAACATAAAACACACTACAAAAGTAGTCATTCTTTCTGGGCCTCCAACTCTGGAGCAAGGGACTGCTATCAATGACTACTGCCACAATAACACATCTTGGGCACAGCTTCTCATCCTGCTCAACCTCTGCCTTCCATCTTTGTAACTCCAGATCTATACAACCAGAGCTAAAGGAAACAACACCCAGAAAAAAATTGAAAATGTACTATCCCATCCCATCTTTTCCCCCAGACTAAGAGTCACGATTATTTAGTCTTTTTTTCCTGTAAAGATAGCTGTGATTCATTTATCAAATGTATTTACAGGATTTCTAATTGAAATACTGCTAGTTCAGGACAGATTGATCTTGCTTTGGTGACTCAAGGTGATTTTAACTACGTTCAGGTCTGTGATTGGCTCTCTAGACTAGTTTTAATATAAACAAGCATCACATGAAGAGAAAATAGGTTATGAGAACTTACTGAAATGAACAGAGAATGCTCAGTATGGCTGTGGATACACCTGAGTCAGTGCTGCAAGCTACTGAGCTTCCACTGTGCCTTGAGTTGAGAACAACAGCACAGAACACCTTGATGGCGTTCAATGGAATCTTCAATGATTCCTTCTGAGTTTTGCCTTCAAGTACACCTGCTTACCCATATCAGTAATCCAGATGGCTATTCTCTCATAGAAGAAATTCAGTATCATGATGATGACAAAATTGAGGCAGGAGGCTGTGACTGAAGTCGCCAGCTGAGGGGTCAGTAAGCTGCTGATGGGCTGCAGCGTCTGAGTGTTCTCCATGAGGCTGGCGAAGGCAGCGTACACTGCAAGGCGATACACAATCACAGCTATCATGCTGGCTATGATCAGGGACACCTGAGGAAAGGAGAGAGATTTGAAATACACTTGCAGCTTAGTACAGCTATACACTATAGCTGTATATGCACAGCTTTAAAAACAAGATGCTTTTATGTTTCTCAAACCATCATGCTTTATAGTTCTCAAATTTTATTTTTTGTGGGTGTGAGTTCCGCAGCACTGAAATGCAAAGTACACAAGGAAAACACTTTGTTATATTATATACATTAAAACCAACAAAATTATTTTGTTAACATAAGAAGAGCTGACATTCTAATACCAATATCTGAGAAAGTGAAGACAAGTACAGACAGGAGATGGAAAGAACAAGTTAAATTAAACTGTCTGCTCTGAAACTCACTCAGCATTCATTGTAAATTTTTTTTTTGTTTGCCTTTACTACAATTTTTTCGGTATGTCTGCTAACATCAAATAAGTCACAGAGAAAGTTATCCTCATGCTAAAATGTCCAATCAAATTACTAATTAATGACAGATTTCCAGTGCCTTAAAAAAAAAAAATTATCAGAATTGAAGTGCACTTTAAATGACAGCATGAAATCTGCAGAACACTGATAAACGTATGTGTTAATATTATGATTAAAACCAATTTGTGCTAATGTGATGATTAGTAATGACCAGCATTTCTGGTATATGTAAAAATAATGATTCAAAAAGATGCTCACCCAAAACAACACTGTAGCTCCTGAGATGCAGAATCTCACAGCCTGGCTAGTGAAAGGCAAATAAGGCTCCATCTCCTGAAACAGTCAAGTACAGCACAGTTCATGTTATTTCCACATCTTACTCCAACATCAGGCAGCACACAGAGCTCTCACCAGCTGTGTGAAAAGTGCTCACAATCCAAGGGAAACCATCCAGAACCCTGTCCCTCTCAAGTGGCAGACAGGACATAATTTTGAGTGCTGGAGGTGGAGAGGGTGGGGCAGGGCAAAAAGATGACAGAAGCGGCCATAAAACTGCTAAAAGTAAAGACAGTACCTGGGAGAAATGATTAAACTTTTGCAAAATCAATCAGTAGCTACAGGAAAAAGACCAACTTCCTGAGATGAGCATTTTACTGTAATGCTAGGTTAGCTGTCAAACAGCTCTGTGTCCACAACTGGACTCAAGTTTTATAAATTCTTCATGCCGAGATTCCTTAAAACTTGTCATTTGGATGTGCCAGTCAGAGAGTGCTTTCCTTCACTCCTTAAATTTTATTTGTTTTTTTAGTTGAAGAAATGGCTATGAATGTAGCTGCCAAGCTCTGCTGCAGCACCAGACAACTCAGTCTTAGCCACGTCAGTTGTCCCAGACAATACATGAACAATTTTCAATGCTCACGAAAAGTTTGTGCAACCAATTCTAGTTCCTAAAATATCAGAGTATATGCTTTATGAAAGAATCTTCTCTTTAAGAACTAATACCAGTGGAAGAAGATCTAGTGAAAAATAACCTGAATTTTACAAATTTGTGGGACAAGGCACTGTAGAATGTTTAGACTTCTCTGGAGCAAAGTGGCACTGAGTACTACAGATGGCTGCAATCCCAAATGTAATGTGCAATGACAGAGCCTAAGTTTGAATCCATTATTTATGTAAATTAGAATTCTATTGTGATCAGCAAACAAAGATTTTAGCTATGATCTACTTAGACAGTTTAGCACCATGAACAAGTATGTTAACGATAGCCTCAAGATCAGCAATTTCAGTTTCAGTGCACTCAAAACTTTGAATCATGAATAATGAAAATAATTTTCTGATTGAAGCAAAACCAGCTGTGGGACACAAAGTCACTGTCCTGGACCCACATAACCTTATTGGTTATTGCAGAATTAACTTATTTGACAGCACTGGCCTTTCATGTGTTCACTATAGGACATGCTCTAACAGAAGGAAATTAAACTACTATTACCCGTACAGGTTAGCCTATAACTGGCCACTGATGAGGATCACTGATAAACCCTGCTGCAAAAAAGCTTCTGAAAAACCACTGAGACAGTAAATTGAAGTGCCATAAGTGGCTTGTATATTCATTGAATTTTTATGGCAATTGTTAATGCACGCTTAGAAAGTACAGAGGAGTGCAGTATCTCACAGTGAGATAAAAGAAGCGTATTACAGTCCATTTCTACTTCCTAAATAAAGTTCACAAAACCCTATGTCACCTAAGGGATCTGCATTAATTTAGAGAGAGAACAATCTTCTCCCTCAGGACACCTGTACAAGCACACTTAAGACTTTGGCTGTGCTCTGGTACAGTTGATTCACCTCACCAGGCTACAAGTTTTGGTCCATGCTGTACAAAATAACTGCTAACCAGCGGGCCCACTATCGCCCTGTCCTAACATGATCACCCTCTCTCGCAGAGCACACTAGGGCCAGCACCTGCCTTTCTCTGCTCTTTGCCTCAGCTGCAGCACAACCACTGCAGTCTGGCAGGGCTTGGGCCCTGTGCAGCCATGGAATGGGGCGGGCTTTGAGCCTGAGCATACACAGGGATGCAAACTAGCAAATAACACATAACTGGCAGGCATGTGTTTTCAATTAGTAGAGCTAACTAATGAAAATTAGTTTACCTGAATCTGTTCTCCTGAACATGCAGAAATTAATGCTTCAGCAGAGCTACACTCTTAAACACAGTGCCCTGTTATCAAAGAGCTCTGTGCAAGGTACACAGCACTAGTTACAATAGCAGAATTAATGCTGCATATGTGAAAGGGGAAAAACTCTCTGTCATGAGAAATAAGTTTAGTATATGTATTTTGTAATGATTAAGGAGACAAGCCCTGAAAGACAGGGCTACTGTATATAGAACAAAGACTATTCCCACATTCAGGCTAAGCTTCTATTTCTTTTCTGAAGACTGTGTTATCTAAGTATACTTAGGACTAGTGATAATAAGTTATTTATATGCAATTCTATGAAAGGGTAAAGATGATTTAAAAATATATCAAATGGGTGTGGTAGATGTTGCATTGGAATGCAACCAGCTGATCCCAAAATTTGTCAAATAACTCCTATCTAAAATAAATTTAAAGGAAAACAATTAACACCTAATATTTATAAAGAGTGTTTAACAGAGTTAAGTAGGGTCACTAATTGTATCTCAACTACATTTCAGAGAAAGGACTTCGGCAACTTTCATCCCTCTGGTGCTTCCCAAACAAAGTGGTTGTGTATCAGAGGCAAAACCACAGCTAGACCAGCTTATCATTTTAGATCACGGTACCTGCTTCTTCATATGTTGTGTAGGGATAAGAAAGAGTGGTTTTAAGGGCATGAAAGTTTCAGGGACTGCTACCCTGAATTGTGGAAGATGCTGTAAAAATGGTTAAAAAACAAACTTTGCCCTTATTTTCCTGATTTAATATATCAATTTCCATGTTACAAAACTTTCAGCATACAACTGAATTTGCACAAATGTCAATGCAGCACGTTCATACCTGTGTTACAGGATTCCTCCTCTTTTGGGTACATTTTGCCTCATACTCAGGTCTCAGCTGGAGCTGTTGCTGTTCCTCTTCAAAATCAACCAAATCCCATTCATATTTCAGTCTTGCTTGCCGCCTCTTCCAAAACTCCAAGAAAAGTGTAACTACAATTTGCAAATGTTAAAATAGAATCAAGGAAGAAGTGAACAAGTTCATGAACCAAGTTAAATATTTGCACTGGCTTCTTTTCTGCGGTTTGTTATTTATCCTTACAGTGTGATTCATTTATTTTTACTGACTACCTACTATAGTTCACAGATAAGACCACAATATGGATCAAGTGATTTATTAGCTAACTGAATTCCAGAAGTGGATGACAAGGAAGATTCCAAGACAAGATATGGGTATTTCCATGGTTATGGTGACCATATTCAATTAACTACTCTGTATATGCAAAAAGTGACATGGAATTAAGAAAAGAACCTGATAATTCAACTAATTGTTGTGTATAAACCTATAACACATAAAAAACTATTACAACAAATAAGCAGAACACCTTTCAAGTAATATGATCAAACATTTCTGTTGCTTTTTGATCCTTATTTGATATGGTGTCCTAGGGTGACTTTATGATGCTGAATTGTATCTCCAGTCGTCTGTTTTGTCTAGAAATATGTTTGTGCCTTTAAAACTAGATCTGAGAGCAAAGGAGGGAAGAAGGAAAAGCAAGGATTTTTTTTGTGGCTACATTCAAAACCACAGAGATAAGAGCTTCAGCTCTCTCTCTCTCACGAACCATGTTGTGTGAAGCACAGACAGGGAGTGGGAGAAAATTCTCCCTTGCTTTTAGTTAGTTTTTTTAGCTGGCTGAGGATGAAAAGTTCCCCAAATTATGGCTTTTCTTTTTCTTGGAACTGATCAGCCATGTGCTGGGCTGAAAACCCAGAAAAACACTGGGAGCTCACACCTGTGGCCCAGCAGGGCCTGGGATGTGGCATTTTCCAGAGCAGGAGAGGAGGGACTGATAAGAGACTGAGCGAGCCAAGCTACACTCATGGAAAGGACTTACTGAATTTTCCAAATTTTCACAACTATGAGAGGTTCCATTGTTTAATATTATTCATTTTTCCCATGTTTGCGAGTACTTTGCTTATTAAATAGTTTTTTCCACTTTTCTCAAAGGAGATTTATGTCTCCCGAACTTGTGGTGGGAGGGGCTGCTTGAATTTGCTTTCTAAAGGGAAAGTTTGGAAGTTTCCTCCTAAATTTGCCCTAAACCAGGACACATGGTCATTTTAAAGACAGTGATGATTTTCATACGATCAAGAGTCGGGCTGCCCTAAGAATTTAAGACACTAGAGGCATCTTATTTCATATAAAAATAACTATAAAATTTATAATACTATAGAACATTTTAAAAGCCCTTTATAAAATACTTTAAATGTAAACATTTTGTAATCTGATTGTTCTTCCTTGAACTGGGGAAGTTTTATGGTCTAGACAAACACAGGAAAGCTTATCTTCTGCAGTTCCAAAATCTTTGGCTGGTACTTCCTGAATGACTAATCCATGTCATACAAATGCTAGCTCTTAGAAATCAAGAAAAGTTTAGTAAAACAGCCATACAACAAAAATCTTATTAGATTTTAGAAAATCATTCTATATCAAAGAAGTGAGTGGTTAGATCCTCTGATACAAAATGCACAGGTTTTCTATTAGCACACAAGCATCTTTGTGAGTTAATGAAATATCTCTATACAAGTTAAACATTTATTATGACATTTCATACAAACAGTATGAAACAAGAGAATTGTATTTAAGGAAATCAGAAACAATAACTATGGTATCCTGAATTTATAGACCTTCATAGAGTTGAAGAAAAGAACTTGTACTCAACACAATGTTCTTAAATGTCTGAAGAAGTATCATTGGTACGAAACTATGGTTATGGAGGCCAGAAATCCACCTATCTCTACATAATCAAAACATACTACAATGTATGAAGTTCACTGGAGTAGAACACAATGAATTTTTTCATCCCGAAAGTACAGCTAATACAGTGGCAGTGATGGACCACCATCCATCCAGTGAAAGCACACAAAGCTCCCCACTCCCTCACTGGGACACTGATGATGTGCAAGGCTGCGCATAGAGGACTCTTATATGGGCTGCATAAGGTTGGACCCCTCTGGTTACTAAGGAAAGAATCAAATGTTAGCAGTTAAGAATACACAAAGCTTATGATATTCTTATGGTATCCTAGATGCCTGTTCGGGTTTTTTTAAGTCTCAATTCCTCTGTAACTTTAAATTATTTTCACTTGTTTGTCACTTCTGCATCTGAGGCAGGCCACCAAGGTGAAGTCATTATTCCCCTTCTTCCCACTTCCAGTGTCCCTCAGCAGCTTGGCCAAGATCTCCTTATTGCTTGACATAAAACTTATCAAATGTACTCACCCCATATACCCATGAAAATGGCAAAAAAAAGAGTTGCCACGTTGTCAAACAAATGGGAATACTGCAACAGAATACCCAGGAACAAGTCAGTACCATGACAGTTTTCAGGATGAACAAAAATGACAAGTGGCTGCAGAAGCAGATACAGACCTGTGAGGACTGGCAGGTGGTGTTTAGTCTCCAGTATTCACAGTCTCGGTCACAAAGTGGACACATGATGATCTCTCCTCCAATTGCAGGGTCACAGATTTCTTTGCTAAGGAAGAAAACATTGTAAAGTATCTGTTTCCACAGCATCTTAAAAGCTGTTATATGAAGTTTATTTAAAAAATAAATAGGAGTTTCAATTGTTCAAAGCTCAACATTTGCAGCTTCACAGCAAAAGTGTCACATCTTGTCACATTCAGTGGTGTTAACATTCACTTGGCTGGTCAGGGAAAGCCAAAAATGAAGCAGCTGCTACAAGGAGTAGAATTAACAAGTCCCTCGATATGGGCTTTTTGGCTCTACCAGCAATCAGTCAGGAGTCTGTCAGGAGCTGTACTGCACATGCACTGCTTTCAGGCAAGATATAAACCATGTTATTTCTCATCAGGTTAGCAATGACATCAAAACACCTTTTCTAAAAGAAAAGAGAACACTTCAGCTTTGATATCTGCAGCAAAATTTGCTACTTCAATTTAATGACAGTGGGTAAAATTTTGAATCCTATGATAGTCCTTTGGTATTCAGAGAAATCTCAGTATGTATAACAGTATTCCCAGATGAATTCTTAACCTAGTAACAAGTCTCAAAATTACATTATTCAACAGAATAGATGAGAATTTTAACTTATTAGTCATCTTTTATGGTTAAAACTCAAAATTGTATGGAAGCCTTCTTACAGAAAACAGTGAGCAAGGAAAAGTCAACCCTCTTTTCTTCTCCCCACCCCCAATCCCTGAGTACAATAAATCTTTGGACTTCTGACAAAACAAATACTATGCTTATTTAAAAAAAAAAATCAAACTGCGGCTTCTAAGACACTGGATCCCGCTTTAATGGGAGAACACTGCTGATCTGTTTTATTCATGCTTTTGGTTAGTACAAATGATGACCTACACAAAAGGGTCAGACTGCTCTTCAAGATAGATTAAATGGACATGCTTAAGGTAACAATAAACACTTAAACAATTTTAAGAGCTCTAAGGGGTACTCTTAGACTTTTTATATTGCAGCTTCTCCATTACAGAAAGCTATGGCCAAGAAAATATTGCTTTCACCTACAAGTTGAGTCTTACTCGATAGTCTCGAGTTCTGCATTAGTGGTCCACCACCTTTTCAGTCAATCAAGACAGCTGAACAACAAATTTGTCTGCCCTGACAAGCTTTAAAAGCTTGTTACCTGTTGAGTAACAACAAGAATCCCTTTTTCTTTTTTTTTTTGCAAGAATAAAATTTTCACATTGCTTAGCTTTTGCCCAGGAGATTTTCAATGTATACTTACCTACTCATATTTTCATCCATTGTAAACAAGCCATAAAGAAAACAGATTAAGCCAACAACTGCTGCAAGGAATAACATCTCAGTGTAAAATCCTAGCCAGGCAAAATAGATTCCAATCTTCTCACCATAGTACTTTCTGGAAAAAAAAATGCAATTAACAGGAACACAAAGCAAAATTTAGAACTGTTATAGAACAAACTGGCCAGAATAAAAGTGAAATACTTGGCAAAATTCTCTGTTAATAGAAGAGTAAATGCATTGAAGTACTGTGGAAAATGAGGTCTGAAGCTGGCCACGAGAAGTTACTCAAGCTGCAAGAAGGTAAATGATCAGGGTATATGGCCTCTTTTGTCCCTTATTTCCATCCCAGCAGAAACTAACATTAAAATCACTCTTTTCTCTTTTTTACAAGATAGTGAAAGTGAAGATTTACTTTCTGATTTTTCTGAGGAGTTACAACAATGAATGAGCATACAGTTGAAACAAATAGGTAATCCACAGAAATACAACCACTTGTGTTACAAACAAGGAACCGTAACCTGTGAACAAAGCAACATTCTGTTGTATCACATCAGTTGAATCAAAGAGGTCTTAAGTGAGTTTAAATGTGGGGTTAGAACTAAGAATCAAGCTTCCAAAGTGATTTTATCAGGTTTTTTTTCAAGTCTGTGTTGAAATGTCAACATTTCAAATACATCTTTAACATTTTTTTGCAGAGATTGATTAAAAAATCAGAGATATTCTATGTATGAGTTTCTTTACAGCTGAATTACCTGTAACAAGCCTGACCCCAGGAGGACTGGCTAAACAGCAGGAGGCTTGATTTGAGATAAAGCATCTTCCCACTTCTTAGTAGAAAGCTGTGTCATGTCCTCCCAGGACACAGCGCCCAATTAATATCCAGTTCTCACTGGATCTTAAAAGTGGCAAAGATTTCCTAGCAGGATCAAGTTACAAATGAATATACGCTGTGTTATAGTGAAAACCAAGGAAACACAACAATCCCCAGGCAGTATTTCACCTGATGAGGACCAAAGGCTGCTCTTTGTAGAAGCGCAAGAAGCGGGCCCACTCCATGTAGAGCGTGTACCTCTCACTGTCGCAGTTTGGATCACTTGCCTTTTTCCAGTACTGGCACTGTGAGCAAATCAGAGTGAGAGGAAAACACCTCATCAACAGGCTCAAATACTACATTGAAAGAGACAGACAGGAATGATGATGCACCACTGTGGTGTTGGTCATTATCAGCTATCTTAACTGTCAAATACTAAGAAAATTTTGAAACTTCATCACTTTCCTAGAAATTAAACAGTATGAAATAACCACAGTTTCTGACTTTTGTGATTTCATTTTGTGTCACCGAACTCTGCTTCTAGAAATATTTGGCTACGTCAATCATTCACTTTGTGATCTTGGTTTTCCTTTTTTCTGAATGTCTTTTAATCACAAAGAAAAGCATGAATATTGGTTTCCAAATAGAAAGCAACCAATAGAAGTTTAAGCAACCTAAAGTTTGCATTTTGAAAATATTCTGAAAGATTAAAAAATTATTTTTAGACAAAGATTTTTGAGTTTGTCTCACAAGTTTTAGAATTTTTTCATAAGATTTCTTAGCAGTTAAACTTGGTTGTAGTTGTATAGAAGAGATTCTTGCTTTTTACTGTCTGTGGTTTTGGTAGTCCTAACAATATAAAGTACCTCCCAGCCTAGATGAGCATTCTAGATCCTAATCAACCACCCTTTCCTCCTGAAAACCTAAGGAATGTCCATTCACTCATTTATTTTTATTTTCTAAGGAAAATAAAATATTTTTAAACATTTTAAAATATAAATCTATATATAGTATTTAAAAATGTCTTATGGTAGAATTCAGAGATGTAAATAAATAACTTAAGTTCACTAAAGCATAGTGACATCTGAAATAACCATTAACAACATGGAGAGAATTTAAGATTTAAGCAAAAATTTAAACACAACATTTAGGAGGAAAAAAACTTTAAAGGGAAAAAAATCCCTGTAAAACACTGTAACCCATCTCTCTCTTGTTTTGTCCATGGAATTTCATGACTAAATCCACATGTGTCATATTAAAAACTGACCTTACAGCAAAACTGAACACAGTATTTACTATCCTTACCACATTTCCAGTATTACAGTATTTGCACCCCAAAGCTCACTGGGAGAAGGACAAGTCACCATTCCACACTGAACTGCAGCGTTCAGGCAACTCATCTGACTTCAGTCCCAAAATGGTATGATCCCAAGAGTTTTTCTCTAACTGCAGGTAGTGTGCACTACTGTGTAACTAGCCCCCCCCCCCCACTGCTGAATGCATGCATCTGCAGTAGGTATTCATTCCTTGTTATAATCTACTTCCTTGTTATAATACTACTGCATGGTCCGTCTCATCAACATTACAGGAATATGATGAAGTCTCTAAAGAAATAATGCGACTGAAACATACTCTAAAAGCTCATGCACAGGAAGAACCATTTCAGCACATAAAACCAAATAATAGTGCTGACAGGTATATCTTGTGTGTTATAAAACAGAATCAATTACTGGGACAAATTGAAAGGTTTGAGTATATTTTTGTATCTCCTGGAACAGCAAATGTCACAGTAGGTAAAAGAGTGCAAACACTGGGAAATGCTCAAGGGAGCTGAAAGCTGAAATACTTACATCATGAAGAGGATATGCAGCTGTATAGGTGCCATTGTTTAGCAGTCTCTTAATCCCAAATTTTTTCTTCCCTTCTTCTGTTCCATATGGGCAACGTGTAAGAATATAATTAACCTGAGATTCAAGGACAAGAATTTCAGACCTTTCCTATTTTAAGGTCATTTAACAGAAACCTATAATGGATGTGTACTGTGAGTAATCTGCAAGAACAACATCCAAAAGCAGAAAGTATTTCTTCAGAAGGTCTTATCCTGTAAAAGAACACTGGGGGCACAATGCCTTGTAGACATCCAGAAGATCAGTTCCAACAATTATTCTGTATTTCTAAGCAGGATGCACAGGTACCCAGGCCGCTCTGTACTTACCTTAGTTACCACAGTTTCTATACTCACTCCTTCCTCACATTAATATTCTGATAGGGTCATGTAAATCTACATGTAAACATAAGTAGTCAAATTCACATACATACTATTCTGTTTCTCATGGATGGTGAGAAGAAAGTGCTCTCATCATTAATGAGGTACAGCTCCTGCTTGTCCTTGCTGAATGGTGCCGTGAAATAATCCGGTTCAGGGTGCATCACCTTCTCGGGCAGCCTGAGTGGGAAAAGCACACAGTCCAGAGGGTTCTCCACCATGGGGGGAATGTCATTTTCCTTGATGGGAACCTTAATGTTCAGCACTTCTGCATATGTGATCAGAACCTCCCACGGCGCATGGATCTTCACAAAAAAAATCTTGCCATCTTCAGATTCCTGCTCCGGAAAAGTTAAATCAGACATTACACCAATCTGTGCTTTATTGCAAGATTTATGGAAATATTTTTCATATAAAATGTATTGCCTTTTACATATTTTTAAAGTATTTAAAAACAAAGAATGAGGGAGGAATAGAAGGACTTTCTGTGTATATATATATATATATATTTACAGAAAAGCTTATCTGAGTGGTTTGCTGTTCATACAAATAATCTTTGCACTACTAAAAGCTCACAAAACCTTTTCAAACTATATTAATCTCATACACTGAAGCCTGAAAATTCTCATTACACTGGAAAAATGAAGAATAATCTTGTCATAGGCCTCACGTAAAATGTATGCTCTTCTTGTGTTGCTCTGCACTCACAATAGAAGTTGGCTATCAGAAGGGTTTTTAATATTGCTCAATGAATTCCCTGCCTATGGATGTTACAGTGCCTGAACTTCATCAAGAGTTATTTTACTCAACTCAGCCTCTGGCATGCTGACTGCATCAGTCAAAACTGCAGGATCTCCAGTTATTACACCAAACAGTACCACTAATCAAACATCCTCAAGTTGTTACAGGGTCCTTCCTCATAATTACAACATTCAGTGGGCATAAGTAATCCATTCATTGCCTTCCAAACTTGTTACTCATCGTTAGGTGGGATTTAAATCAGCTGTAAGTATACTTCCCATTTATGTTGATTTAAATCAAATCACAGCTATTTTGCCTTCCTCTTGTTATGAAAGCAAAGGCTTTGTTTTTGTTGTGAAAGCAAAAAAAAAGCTTTCTCTGAAATCAAAATTATTCTGCTTCCACAATTCTTATCAATGTATCTGGAAAAAGCACTCAAATGAACATATTAACCTTGTTTCCCCTAAATTAGTCACACTCCACTAAAATCCATGAGTATAATTTATAATTTTTCTCAAAGAAAGGAAGATCTGTTCTTTTGGTCCTAATTTTTCTTTTTTTTACCTTTTTGTCTTCTGTTTCTAGCTCCAAACCAGCCTTTTGCAGGTTGCTCTCAAATTCTTTTCTCCTTTCCTGAAGAAAAACAAAGACACTTTAGTAGTTGATGAAGTTAACAACTAAATGATCACACCGATGACTCACTGGGTTTCACTGCCCTGATGACAACCCTTTATGGCTATGTGACCTTCTGAAAGCAAGCAGACAAAAAACAGCCAATGCATACTAGGCCACTTTCCAGTGAGGGCCAGTTTTGTGATGGGAACCCATCAGGAATTGCACTGACTAGCCACAAGGGCACCCACTGGGTAGGAAAACGCTTGTTCTGTGCCATCTGGGTCATCAGAGAAGCAACTGGTGTCTTGTGTCTTGAGCACTTCTGACTTCAGGAGGCTGGTGTGTGCGGTGTGTTCAAGTTTAGCTACAAATCCAAGAGAATGATGGAAAGAAAAATTCTGAAAGCAGGTGGAAGACTGATTGCTTACAGCCTCATCTGTTTACCTCATCTATTTATTTTGTACGTTTAGTTTTAAAATTACGCCAAGTACCAATTACAGGCTATTCAAACAGTATTTCACAAACATCACTGATAAGACCAACAAATTACCATGTGTGCTTAGCTTGCATAAAGTCAGCATGGACTTCATGCCCGTGGCAGTGTGTGGTGGCTGCATGACCTGTGTGAGCTTGATATTATTCT
Source organism: Phainopepla nitens (assembly GCA_013400175.1). Taxonomy (NCBI): domain Eukaryota; kingdom Metazoa; phylum Chordata; class Aves; order Passeriformes; family Bombycillidae; genus Phainopepla; species Phainopepla nitens. Next base: position 46,737 of record VXBQ01017775.1, on the reverse strand, counting down.
TGAACTCTTTTTTTTGCAAAGTAATTCCTAAGTGGTGTCTTTAGGTAAGAATATTTTCTTCCTCTCCTTCTCTGTATAATTTTTGCTCCTATTGAAAGACTGTATTAATTTCCTCCTAATCATATAAAATTTACTGAAGAACTGCCAGAATAACAGTAAATTAAGTCAAGTATTGAGCCCTACTCCTCTTTAAAATGCAGAAGCTAGACCACAAATTTATTTCTGGCTAAACCCTGCCATGCTGTCTAATGTTTCTTCTACTGAAAAGTCTTAACTGACAGTTTTCAAACATCCTCCACCTTTTCTTACCAACTACTAGATTTCTTCATGTCACCGTCAAAGGTTTAAAATGGACAAAACCTATCCTTGGACTAGAGCTGGTTGTTTTCGATGTGTACTTGTTAGAATTTTAATCTTACTGCCTCATATCTAGTAAACTATCCCTGGTGCATATATTTCTGACTCTGCTATAGATGCCATTCTGCAGTCAAAGAAGCATGAAGGAAGCTCTGTAAGTCATCACATCCACCATATTATGTGGATATCTCACATAATGTGGGATAAGAACAGACTAACTTTATCATCTAACACATGCTGGGCTGTAATGAACCATCTCACTAAGATTAACAAAGCAAGATCCAAAGTCCAGCAGTATGATTATGCCCAATGCAAAAGCAACACTACATAATCAAGTACCTATGGAAGAGAGATAACTTCTACAAACCTGATTGTGATAACCATGGTGGTACAACAACAGATAACAATGCAGGTCCAACTCCTGGTGAGTCCCTTCTGACCCAGCACATTCTGTGATTCTCTATTGCTATGAATTCCTGGCCCTGCACAGGACACTCCAAGAGTCAAATTGTGTGCCTGGAAGTGTTGTCCAAATGCTTCTTGAACTCTATCAGGCTCGGTGCTGTGAGCACTGTGCTGGGGAGCCTGTTCTAGTGCCCAACCACCCTCTGGGTAAAAATCCTTTAGTTCCAAATACCCAACCTAAACCTCCCCTGACTCAGCTTCATGGCGTTCCTCTGAGTCCTGTCACTCACTGGTCTCAGAGAGAAAAGATTGGTACTTCTCCGTCCTCTTCCTCTCACAAGAAAATTGTACACTGTAATGAGGTCTCCCCTCTCTCCTCTTTTCCAGGCTGAACAAACCAAGCGCCCTCAGCTGCCTCTCACACGGCTTCACCAGCCCCATGGCCCTCCTTTGGACAGTCTCTCAACCTCTGTCTTTTTTTATATTATGGTGCCCAAAATCGCACACAGAACTCAAGGTGAGGCTGCCCCGCCCCAGAACAGAGCAGGACAATCCCCTCCCTTGCCTGGCTGGTGATGCAGTGCCTGATGCCTCCCTAGGACAGGGCTGGCTCTCCTGGCTGCCAGGGCACTGCTGACTCATTGGATTTGATTGTTGTGGATCTCTTCCAAGCAGGATATGCTGTGATTCCTTCTGCCAACTACCAGACAAACTTCTGCAAAGCTGCATGGAGAGGTCCCAGTTCAGACTAAGCCCAGTTTTCAGCAAGTCCTGCAGAGCTGGGGGTGCAGCTGCTAACAGGGCCAACAGCAGCAACAAGCATCAGATACTTGCTGCCCATGGCTCCCTAACTCTGGCTTAGCTGGTACCTCTAAGAAAGAGGTTTCTGTTTGAGATGATGAAAACAGGGAAAGGAACTAGATAAAATTTCCTTCTGTATCTCTGTATCCCACTGAGGACAGAGGGACTTAGCTTCCAGTCAACATAGGAATGAGTTACTTTGCACAGAGATCTATGAGTCCTAATGCTCTACAGTTCTTGTGAAGAAATATACTTATGGACAATAAATAATATATCCTGGTCATTCATCAATACTTTGTTAGATATTCTATAAATTCTATTTATTTTTTCATGTTCACATACATTTCATATGGTGAAATATTTCCACATGTGCTGGAGACTTTAAGGAATATTAAGTATTGTCACAAAAAATTGTAATCCTAATTTTTGTTCAGAGACCTTTGTGGTTTGGATCTATTCATGTACCTTACAGAAGGCAAGTTCAAAACAGCATTGAAACTGGAATATATCTGGGAATATCAAAAAAGTTAAAAGTTGTACTGCATGAAACTAAGGGAGAAGATGAACAGACTCTCTCTTAAATCTGTATCAGGGCTCTGTTGGAACACACAAAGAAGTCATCTCATTCTTAGAAATGCAGAATTTCCTTGAGACTAGGAAACAAAACCCTTTGTCACAACTGTTATTCTCCTTGAATGAACACTTCTATTCTTAGTTGTTCCATTTTACTGCATCATCGTACCATAAAAGAAGCATTTCTTTTTATGGTAACTGTACAATAGCAAGTACAGTGTATGTCAGACAAATTCCAGAGGCTGCAGCTCATCAATATTTAAATCTTGTTACCACAAAGACAACAACACAGTACTTATATGCTAAGAAGTCTGCACTAATTTATGGACATACTAATTGCATAAAGATCTATGCTGAACATAATTATAGGGCAAATACAGATGCCCTAGGAACTGTGTAAAAAAAATTAGTATCTCCATGAATGTTCGTCCAGTGACCACAGAGGCTACTGACCTTTCTCCATGGGGCCATAAACTCTTTTGCAAGGAATAGACATACAGAGAATTAAATCTCACAAGACTTAATGTGGATGTTTAGGTCTTTTAAAAGACAGATGTTTCCCCTAGGAAGTGCATTTTTACCTCAAAGAGGAAGGACAATATTAGCTACTAACTCTTGGGCTTTTTCCCCACATGAATCCTTCAGTCAATAATGACACCCATAGACACAGACTCTGGCCTGGCAAAGATTCCTACTACTCTCTAATGACCATAAAGCTATGAGAAGGAAACTGCTACACACAGTATGAGTGAGCGACTAGACTGACCATCTTACTCATTTTCCTTCCCACCTGAAACATTACCTAAATAGTATTCCTTTCCTTCCTCATTTTAAATAACTCAAGTACAACTAATGGAAAAGTTTAAGAGCTGCTTTGACAAATTTTGCATGGGTATCTTTCTTCTCTATACATTGAGTGGTCTTCTCTTCCTTCTTTTTCAAATGCATTTTGATTCAGGGGAGAAGGAAGCATCTAGCTAGGAGTACAGCCTGACAAAGAGTCAGGTTGAGTCTGAAAAGGTATGCTTGTATATAAATCCATGGTATCATAGCTATGAAATAACCCAGTCTCCCAAAAAAATATTTGGAATGTGGCTAGCTGAGCAAAGCTGACTGAGATGCTGAATCTGGGAAAAGCATCAAACAGAGACATGATAAATTTTTTGATTTTTTTAGGTAATAAGAATAGGATGCAGGGGCTGTGTTCTACACTGAATTGTATTTGGATTCAAGGACAGGCAGCAGAAGTTCTTAACGAAAACAGTATTTTCTTCATAAAAGAATGAAAGCAATAAGGAATTTTTTTTAACAGCCCAATCTTATAGTATTTCTCCCAATGAAATTTGAATTTTTAATTATGAAATACTTCATATGACATGATATAGATTGCAACTGTTCTTTGCTTCAAAGACCAATAGTTTTGATCATGATTTTGTCATATGCATTAGTATAATCAGCTTTTTTCAGATACTCTTATCTTTCAGAACAATATGATTACTTGAGAATGTAGTTTTTTTGGTGTCACTCTCCTTTTTAAATTTTTTTTGATAATGAATAAACTTTGGACTTATATATTTGAGAAACTAGTTTGTAAATGTAACCTCTCCTGACTCTGAAAGAAGGCAGCGAATACAGAGAAAAAACTGAAATTCTTAATTTTTTTTAAATATTGTGCTTTACACAAAATTTGTTGTCTTGACTGCCTCTCATTATACTGGATTTTTTATATAGCTTGAATTTATGTTAGGCAAGTTAGATCTCATGTGCCAGTGTGAGCATGTAACAAACAGGTGTCATTAACTGATTCTATCTGACCTATTATTACCATTCAGGCAACTAGGTCTTGCTGGCATTTTAGAGAAGGTTTGTTCTTGTGCTCTGTTACATAGGAGGGCTCTTATCAAAGCCATTTTAAATATCCTTCTAGAAGAATGAATACACATATGCAGACAGTAAGTCAAACACAGGGAAAAGCTCCAGGAGGACATGCTGTGTTTGTGTTACTCAGAGTATATTTTAAGAAGAGTCTCAAGAGTATTAATGGAAAACTGCATTGAATCTTGGAGCTAAGAATCTATTTCTCCTCTAACTACAGTCAAAGTGTGTGAAAAAACAGTTATTGTTAAATCATGTTTGGATGATCTTTGCTTATTTAGAAGAATCCTCCTTCATTTGAAAGTATATACAGCTACAAGTATGTACAAATATGTCTCCAAAGTCTCAGCTGGACTATTAAATGAAGAAGCAAAATAATTTGGATTGCTTTGCTCCATTGTATAATATATTGCTCAGCCTAAGTAATGAAGAGTGATCAATTCAATAAACATAGACACAAAAATCTAATAAAATTGGGTCCTGACAAACAACAGTAAATTACACAGAAATTCCCAAACATGGAATCGCTTTTCACATAGCTAAGATTTTTTAGCTAAATCCTATTCTGAATGAGTCTAGTGATGTAAAAGGGTTAGTAACTGATATTTATCTTATTCTAAATAAAAATTAGGAAGACTTCAAAAAGACAAACTTACCAACTTTTTTTCCCATTCCTTATTAAGATCATCCACATAGGAGAGAACAAAATCAATTCTCCTGACACCATCCCTGAAGAAAATAGAATCTTTGCTTTGATGTCTTTTATCAATCTGTAGAAGACACAGGCATATGAGTAAAAAAACAAGTATTGCTGTTTTTCTAAAATATAACAGAAGGCAAAGAAGTTTCTCTATATTGCCACAGTTCTTCAGTTTCTTTACAGCTCAAGATACGTCTGGGCAAATTTTAACAAGGGCTACATCTAGTTTAAAAAAATTCAAAATTAACCACATATGTCTGCAAGCATTACATGTAAATAATTAGCACAGGAAAAATAAATATATACATGTTAGTGTAGCAATACTTGTGAATATTTGAAGCAAGTAGCAAAATGTAAATTCCATGCATTTTTTCTATATAATAACATTCACTAAATGAACCACCACAGAGACATATGTCCCAGCAATGACCACATATAAAAATAGCTCACAAAAATATAGGAATGATGTTTCAACATGGAGTATTTACTTTCATGGGAAAAAAATACGTCTAATAAAAGATATCAATGCAACAGCGTAATTGATATTCCAACTAATCTATTAAAGGTCATATTTTCATTTACCAACATGCCAGAATGTCTTGGTAACAACATCTAACTTTTTCACTATTAGACCACAGTAATTAATGTTAGGCAAATAGAAGACTGTAACCCGACTCTCCTAGGGAAGTTAACATATTAGGTAATATTATTTATTATCATACCAATATTCAGCTCTAGCAAACAATGTACAAGACATACAGCAAAGTGCATTCCATATAAGCAAATATTCTGGTTTAAATGTAACTGTGCTGAGGAAGGTTGGTGTTATTTTTTCAATCACACCTATCAGCAAAAGTGTATTTGTATAGGGCTGAATTGGGGTTTTATTTTATTAGAGTAGGAACAAAACTGAGTATTATGTCTCTGCCTTTTCCCTCTCATACCATGCAAGGATGTGCGTGTTCCCTGAGAAAGCATGGAATATTTATTTGTAACTGTGAACCTTGCTCCCAGTTAACAAAAGGCATCACACAGTGAAGCATGTTATTACTGCAGCATCCAAGCCACTCGCAATAGCATTCATCACTGCTTTACCCTGAGACGTCGCTTCAGGAACAGATTATACTTCCTTCCACTCTGCTGGAATAACCAACAAGTAGTTAGCAGGCCCACTGTTTCTCTCCAAGAACCAACTGCTTCAAGCACACATACCCCAGTTACAGTAAGCAAGAAATCCATGTCCTTTAAAGCTAGGAAAAGCCTCCAACCATCAGAAAAACACAAGCGCCCACAATTAATATGACTATCCTGTGTTTTTTGTTAAAGGCAAAGCTGGGCTGGAATCTGCTTGGACACTGAAAATATGTTTCAGGTAATGACTCCTATAATACTACTTGCCATCATCTGGATACTTAAGCAGATTTTAAAAAGATAAGAAAGTGGTTTTGAGCATAGAGCAAAGGTACCATAACACTGGCTCATTCTTAGTGTATTAATACTTCTGTTATACTTGTGTTTGGTTGGACCCACTGGGGCATAAAAAGACAAAAGGCAACCATGTCATTCCAGAGCTGACAAAATTACAAATAATAATATCCACATAATTAATGTGTTTATCTTTAAATAGGTTTGAAATTAAATAAAAATAATTGAGAATCGTACTGTTCCATAGTGTCGCACAACTTTATGCATCTTCATTAGACACACTGGTAACTGCTGAAATCAGATACTTGAAGCAGCCATGCATTACAGAGAATTCCTGTGTTCCTATCCTAGCCCTTGGGGAGCTACAAAACACTGTTGCAAATCAATGCAGCACAAAAAAATCAAAAAGAAATTATTTCCTGAAAATGCTGCCATCCATTCTCTGCCTTTCCTCTTCAGCAATTCTGGTAAGGTTTTTTTGCTGTTTATCTTCTTGAGAAATACTTACAGCAGATCAATTAGACTACTTTGTATGGCTGAAATCAGGACAGCTACCTCAGAAATGCTTTTGCTTCCAAATGCAGTACATCATCTTGCATGATTAAGAGGCCCACAAAAATCATGGAAACCAACAGCAGAAAAGAAAAAGTATTTTTCTGTTCTATTTGGTACTTAGAGGTTTAGGTCTTTCTTTGCAAATATAATTGTAATTACATGCAAACTGCAAGTTCAGATACTAAAACAGTGCATAGAACAGTGCATAGAACCATGCTAACATCTGTATCAATCAACAGTACTGTAATTACTCAGTATTAGAGTAAGTGAACCCCAAAGTGCATTCTAACAACTCAAAATGTTAGCAATTGCCCCAACCACTGATTAAAAAAGACAGTGACTTCATAAGCACAGAAATTGTTCTATTACACTAAATTCATACGCACAAAGAAGAAACTAAACAGTAAGTAATACTTACTTTAAAAAAAGCTCCTGCCAAATCAGTACCCCAAATTGTTTGGGTTGCATAGTTATAATTAGATTATTCAATACAATTGAAAAAGTATTTCATCTTTAGTGACATCAAAATTTGGTCATTTTCTAAGATGCATCAGAACCCTCAGTAATTAAAGGTCTGACTATCAATTTAAGAAGATGCAGTAGTCATTGTCAGGTTTGCTTTTAGAAGGGGAATACTTGTAACTTCCTTCTTCTTCTGTACATAGGATTTTTCATTCTGAATAGTGACAGGCCTGCTTATTAAACCCATATATTATTTTTTTTCATCTTGCTGCATTTGGATTTCACGAGAACAAGATCAGTCTTGCACATTCATGAAGGTTTGTGCATACATGTGCACCTACAAGTTTAACGTATATAAAGTTTGTAATTTGCATTGATTCTATCAGTGAATCATTAAACATTGTAGATTTGTAAATCTTATTTCTTAACAGCTCTTTCCAGAACTGCATGAATGCCGTTAATGATCCTCGACAACCTGCAGTTATTAAATGAAGTTACACCTTAGCACTGAAAATATTCTGAAATGTGTTCCTCCTGCAATACAAGTAACCAAATTAAAACTTCCCAACACAGTACAGATAGCAAGCTGAAGCTTTTTAGTAACTAAGTTAAACCCAATGAGGAACTATAGAAAAGATGGAGCCCTGAGCATATGGTGAAAACTCAAGAAGCAACAACCGCAAGTCACAACAGGAGAAATTCCTACTGGGTGTGAGACTGTGGTTGAGTGGGAATGGGTACAACAGATTGCCCAGAGTGACTGCATAATCTCCATCCTCAGAGATCACACAGCCTGATTAAGCTAGGCCAGGACTGATCTGCACTGATGGTGCAAGACCCATGTTTGAAGCCAGTCCTGCCTTGAGTAAGAGGTTAGCCATCCAAAGGTCCCTTCCAATCCAAGTTCACTGCAGAATTCTCTGAAATTATGTTACAGCAAACATTCAGTATTTACCAGGGCTTTCAAAAAGTTGAATAAATACATCAACTACAAAGTAAGTTATAAAACCCACCTGTTCAAAATAGAAATAATGCCCTCCTGTTATCCTGAGATAGCTTTCCAGCCTCATTAGTCTAGTTATGTCTCTAAGAACTGTGACCACTCAGCTTGCAGACAGATGTGCTAACTGAATGCTGTAATGGTCTACCATGAAGAGACAAACTTTCTTTTCATGTGGCATAAATGCAAACTCACAGGATTCATATGGTATTATATCAATAGTTATAGCTATCCTATATTTGATGATTTCTCTCTACACACCCAGCAGAGGCTGGCGTATTGGACCATGTCCAACCAAACAACCCTCCAAGTACTTAGGTTTGCAATCCTCACCTCAGACACAATCCAGAGCCCTGCAGTAGGGAACTCTGACTCAACAGGACAGGTGACACGAGAGACCAGTAAGGAAACAAAGCACAGCTCAAGACGAAGAAAGGCTGTAAGAGCCCATGGTCCGTTCTGCCCACACTGGTTGGGGCACGGCATGTAAATGCTGGCTGGCAGCCCCACATGACATCCAGATCCATCTAGATCTGCCATTCAGCACTGCTGAATGCTTGCTGAGGAGTCCTTGGCTGCCCCGCTCCACAGGTGCCTCTGAGACACTTCTCCAGGGCCAAGGCAAACAGTCAGGCATGGGGAGCTGGAGATCCTGGAGCAGCTACAGGAATTGGAGCAACCACTGACACTGGCACAGAGAGTGCTTCAGAAGAACGACTGCGGGCTGAACTGAGCGCCAGGCACTGCGCCAAATGTCTCTGTGGCCTCACTGCCGGAGCACTCGGGATCGGCTGCCCCAGGGGTTTGTGAAGCAAAGCCCCCCTCCATCCTTTTCCCGTCTCTGTCATGGGGTCCCTGATTCTGTTTTGTTGTTAACACAATAGTTATTGTTGGTTTGTGTACCTTGTTGTACACACTAGTAAAGGACTGTTATTCCTATATCCATATCTTTGCCTGAAAGCTGCTTAATTTCAAAATTATAGTAATTTGGAGGGAGGGGGTTTCCAAGGGAGGCTCCTGCCTTCCCTAGCAGATACCTGTCTTTCAACCCAAGACACCCTTGATGGATTAGTGGTATCACAGTAACCAAAAAACAAATATGTTTTGCAGATTATAACTGAATTATTTGTATGTTTTTATGGGAGTCTGAGGGATTTCTATTTCTGGTTATCCATCCAACAGGAAATGTATCCTTACAGGTCGCTTAGGTCTCACCTTGTAGGCATGGAGCTTCCTCCAAATACACCCTGCTACTAAATATCCCAGCCCTCTCTATGTCCATGGTTCAAATACAGGGAAACTTGTCCTAGAGCAATACTTTTCAGATTATTATTCAGTCAGAAGACTGCAAGTTCCTTAAGTGCCTATATTCAGAAACACCCTTCCCAAATTCAATGCCTCGGACTTCAAGGTTTCCCTAGTGTCCAACCCCACAGAGCGAGGCCTGCAAGTTCAGACCTGAGCACCCTTCCCCTTCTGCTTTTTTATCTTGTATCTTTTTTGTGGGAAGGTGGTTTAGAGCAGCATTTTCAGTAACAAAGCAGTAACCAATACCAAGCAGAGATGGAGGAACTCATTAGCTTCATTAGTTGCAGCACAGGGAAGCACCTCTGGCTGCAACTAACAACAAAGACGAGATGTTACATTGACACCGTGGAATGGTTTTTATGATCCTCCATTAGCATCTCAAGGAATTACATTATCATAGTCCTACATTACCAGGCAAAAAAACTACCTGAAACTACAACCTTAAACTGATTTGTAACATTTTGTTGGCTTAAAAGATACATCTACAAACAAAATATTTATTTTATTAACTGCATACCTTTGATAATCACACAGCAAGTTAGATGCAAGACAGACAATGTAAAAACCCCAAAGAACTACATCAAAATGCAACTAGGTAAATTATGAATTAGCAAACCACAGCAGAAAAACTTTCAGAATACAAAAATGCACAAAAATATAAGGTTTGAAAGCTGAATCAAAACATAAGAAAAGTCTCCATAACTGAAAGGGCACAAAATATTCAATGGCTTAAAACCAAAGTTATCACCTTCACTTAGATCCCCAGTTTGTATGGAATATTTATATACTCTTTCTTTTCACTGAATTAAAACATGCTACAGGAAAAACATATGGCTTTAAGTGCTGCTGTGCTAAATAGAAATATAAATACTTATACGGATATATGAACTTAAGCATAACTTTATAAATACACATCTAAAGTCTATAAATGTATTTCCAAAAGTAAAATGTTTCTGGAAATACATTTACAGAACATACACAAATATACAGGTACTCTCCTGGAAATCAAAATGGCATCTTTCTGGTTCATGCACTCAGTTCCTATTTTACCAGAGTCCCTTTCCATGAAGATCTTGTCATTATTCTTCCTTGAAGTAATCCACACAACTGAAGAGCTTACTCACTTTAAAGAAGTGTATTAACAACACTCTTAACACCACTCATTCTAATTTCCAATTATACTTCATGCAGGCTATAAGGTTGCATACAAAACTATAACCTTTCCCATTCAAAGAAAGACAAAATCCCATGTATTTCTCGTAGCTAACACTTGCAAGCTGCTTTCTTCGCCTTTGCTCATGTTTCAGTTCTGAACCACATTAAAATCTGAAAGCTTGAAAACATGCATTTCAAAGCAGTTTGAGACATCAAGATATTTGCACTGAAATATAAGTGCACATAAAAAGCCTCTCTAGATAAAAGAATACATTAAACAAGAACAGAACAAAGAAAAATAAAAAGTAAGCTAGGAGAGCGTACATGTTAATGGAAGACACCAGAGCCCAAAGTAAGCAAGCAGTTTTAATACACCTCAGCATGTACTTCTTCAGTTATTTTAAATGACTTTTTGTACTTTTTCTCCATAAAACAATAATGATTATTTTAAATTTTCTGATATATTTGAGAATTTATATAGTTATCTTGTCTGTGAATTTCAGTAAGTGGCTATTCTGAGCTTTTCCTTATTATTTACTACAATTAAGAAAAAAGAGGCAACATGTTTCAAATGATGTCAGTGTTTGTTTCTTGCTCTTTAAAACATTTTAAAGTATCATGCTGACTCACAGAGCCCTCAGGCCATCACGATAAAAAGGAATCCCACATTTGTTAATAACATCAGTCAGAATACATTCTATATCCCAACAAACTAAAACAATGATAAAAAAAGCAAACTTTCCAGTTTTCTCCACCAATCTCAACTGTTCAATTTTGTCTATTATCTTTTTGATTTACTTGAATTTATCTTTCAAGCCATCTCTAGGAATAAATTGCAAAACCACATTCATTTTTATCAACTAGAAAAAACTGATTTTAGAAGGATGGCATCCTTGAAACTGGAAAATTTTCTGGTGAGGGACATTTTGGCATACTGTAATAGAAGACGCCACACAAATTCATGCAAGGAAGCATGAATACTTCTTACTGCTTACCACTTGATGTTCAGGGATGAGTAAAGTAGTCTCAGTGCTGTTTAGGCCCTGCCAGTGGCATCACGGGAAAAACATAATGTTGTTAGCGATGATACAAAGGCTAAATTAGATTTAAAATTAAAGGCTAATTCAGAAGAACAGTGTAGTTCCTGATTTAAGTTGCTGAAAAGCTCTTCTGAGTGACAGATAGATTTTCAGTCGAGATAGAAGAGCTTGGTCTCTAGCCTACACTACCAATTTTTAATGGTCCAGACTGATTTTTAATAATTACAATTTTTGATAAGAGTTAAACAGTATTCCTCATCATTTCCATTAGAAAAAATACAGTCTAAACAAGTTGGTACAGATTACCATTTATAAACTGGTGAAGAACAACTGTTAATAGTACTCTTCTTTATTTTGATACCAAAGAGAGAAACTGTACACAGCATAGATAGACTGTGCATTTGGAACAAATGTGCTGCCCCTTATTTGGTAATTTTTTAACTACAAACTGAAATTATACAGTGTACACTGAACAAAAACAAATGCAATGAGACAAATCCTTAATCTCACAGTGTAGAGAAGGTAAACAGTAATTGCAGTTGCAACTGATGAGACTAGTGAGGGCTTCCCAGCTTCCAGTTCTGATCCACACCCAGTGAGGCCCTACCCTGATTTTAATTGTACAAGATCTGGGTGCTCACTGTTTTCCTGTATGTTGGTGTGGAGGCTGCTGCAACATCCTCAGGCCAGACTCCACACAGGCACGACAGCAACACCAAGAGCAGAGGCCTCTGCAGAGCACAGCCACCCTACACACATGGCCATCACCTGTCTAGGGTCCTGGCCCAGCACTGTGGCTTTGCAGCAGGGGTGGGTTTTGAGATCAGGTGCTGCTATTGGAATGAATAACGGTTTCCAATACCTCAGCAGTTTCTCAATATCTAATTCTGTTAGTCAATGACTTATCACACTTATGTTTTGTCTTGCCTTTGTGTGCTTTGAACACAAACCACAGACAGATTTAAACCGTGCAACCAAATAGTGCAATTCCATTATGAAAACACAATAGCTCTCTGTGGAATTAAATAAACTTTCAATAGAAGCAGAATACTAATTCCATTTTATTATTATAGTATCATTTACCAGTTTAGAGCTGTAAAATTTCAGAAAGTTTATTACCCTAGATCCAATTTTCATAAAGTATTGTTTATTATTTTTTAAATAATATTTTCACCTTTATTACAATTTTTCTTGAGAGAAATACTGAGGTCCACTTCGGTCTTGGTTACACATCAAGTAATACATTCTTTTGTAATGAAGCCATCTCTGGGTATTTGCTTATCAAAGTAAGTCAAAAATGTCCTTTTCAGAATGCAGCAAAATAAACAGAAAGATTGATCTGTTTTTTTGGCGAGGAGAAACTGTGCAAATATAAATAGCTGCACTGTCCTCTTACATTAAGATACTCTAAACTGGGTTTAGAGGTCTAATCCTCCTGTCACTGATGCTACTGGAAAAACTTGAACTTTCAGTAGAGAATTAAGGTCTGAGACACTTAAGTGGAAGGTTTTTCTCCAATTATACACCGTAAATACTTGCCATGGAAAGTGCTGTACAAACTGAACACTGATGAAAGCACAGCCTTGCTTTTCAATGCTGCCCTATGGCTCCTGACCTCTCCATTGCACACATGCCTCCCCCATCCATGCTGGTACCCTTCCATCCGCTTTTATCCAGCCTCTCCATCCTGTACTCCTCCCACTCACTGCTCACCACATCCTCCATGGTTAGATGCAAATACAGGCTTTAGCCACCCACTAGTCCTCACTGCCCACACTTCTTCATTCAGAAACAAAATTTTATTACATTTAGTGAAACATAAAGCTGTGAGGTGAAGACACACAGCTGGCAGAGGCCTTTGTACATTCCTATGCATTTTGTTAAATGCTTTCCTGTTAGTCATGGGATCTTACCCTGCTCAGTATAACTGTCAGAAATTAATTAGCTCAAGTCATTGGGATTAACTATTTTTAAACTGGTGCTCACACCTTCTCCTGCACATTTCAAGTACTCTGATAGAAATACACTGCTTTTTCATGATATGCCAAAATCTGTGTACAGCACAAAGGGGTTCCAGCATTGGTAACACATGACATGCAGAACAAGAATTAACTCAAATAATCCAACTTTGTTGAGGGTGAGAACCAAGAAGGTTGGCAGTAGTGGCAGCAGGGTAGAGCTGGTCCCTCTTACTCTGGAATCCACTCTCTTAAGTCTTTAATGCACTCTGGCTCTCCCCAGAATAGCCCTCGTGTTTTTGTTAAACTTGGAAGAATTCTTTTTGTACTTCTTTCTAGATTTTGAAACCAATTCAGTCCATCTTTGCAATATTAACAATGGTATTTTATGTTTCTCTACTTGGAGATCCACCAGTCTGAATTGAAAAATGAACAAGCATGAAAAGTAATGCACAATATGATGGTGTTCCTTCAGAAAAAAACCCCAGCCAATTAATCTGGAACACCTGCAGCATGTGCTGCTCTGAAAAAAAAGACAATAACCTATGAGTCAAGCCATAATTGTGGTAAAATGCATGGCTTTAATAAATTTGCCAATTTATTTCTGCTAACCTGCTTAAATAAAGATAGCTTGTTCACAGATTTTCTAATGATCAGGTTACATTATGGAAAATCCTGATTAACAGGAATTTTTAGTAAGGATTTCACTGGTGTGAAATTAACAGAAAGGTAAAATTCAATGTATAACTGTGCAAAATCAATTCCTATCTCCTTACAGGTAGAATAGGGCATAGTTTCTGCAGTCTTGCTCAGATAGTAGTGCAGCCACCTGCCTTTTATGCGGAGGAGCCCACGTGCCTACCAAGCAAACATTTCAAATTATTTTGTGCTTCTTAACTGAAATAAAAAATAGTCCTCTGTATAGACAGACCTCTACAGATGTTGATAAACTACAAACTGGTGATTCAATTTTGCCCAAAAGCTGTACTAATTTTACATTTATCCCATCTGAATGGCCTGAATTTTTACTATTAGAAAATGTAACACAAATTCAAATTTTTAACTTTGCCCCGAATCTTGAAATAATTGAGTGATCTTCTTTCCTCTTAGGCATAGGAACTCAATTTTGTCAGTGTGTTTCATCTTCATCTACTTAGTAACCTGAACAACTAATTACAGACCTTGAGCTGACACACCATTGTATATTCTTCTAGTGCGCTCTCTGCACAAATAGAAAGCAGAAAGGAAAAGAAATTCTCCGGTTTTATTTAATTCATTTTCCAATTTGCTTGAAAGGACTTTCAGAGGCATTTATGTATTTCTTGGAACAAGAACTCCATAAAGACTGATTCAGGTAGATTCTTTGCAGAGATTCACTTAAGAGAGTTGCCCATCCCTAACAGAAAGGGCTGTGTATTACTGATTTAACAAGGACATAATTTGAAGCAGCCCCCATTGCAGCACTTATTGGAAAATACCCCATTACAAGCTTTTTTCTCCCCCTTCTCTGGTCTGCAGTTTGCAGAAAACATCTCCTTGCCTCCCTGCATGACAAAGCTTTAAGAAATTATTATGCTATAAGTCTTGGAATATGAAAAGCTGATGAAGTCCAAGTGATCTTACTTCTTTTGTTCCTGTGGGAGATTAAAGAATAAGGAAAATAAGGAGACTCAAGAAGAAGCAGTTTAAAAAAACCTGAAAAAAATCTGAGGTGTAATAGGCAAGAATGTGAAATCATGGAGCACCAAATGCACCACTGCTTGGTGCTCCAATGCTTTTTGAGTCCTGGACTTCATCCAACTTTTGTATATATGCTGGCAGGCTTCACTACAGACTGTTCTTAACTTTCTGGTTTACTTGCATTGTTCCTTATATCCAAATTACATATTCCTTTGCAGATTAAAAAATAAAGGGAAAAAAAACAACCGACCACTGAATTATGGATCGGTAATGTTTCTGCTCTCCATATTAAATCTAGATTTATTTTTTTCCCTCCTCTGTTGCTAAATCAACAATAAGGCCTTAGCTTTTTCTCTGCTGAACAGAAGCGTGCTGCTGAACAGAAGCATACTGCTGCTGGATGTTATGTTTTTTCTCTTCCAAAAGAAAAGACAGCCCGAGTATAATGAAGTAGTGTCCTGAATGTAAGTTCATTTAACTCTTTCCCAATATTTTTTTTTAATTAATTTCATTTCAGTTTAAAAGTTTAGGTTTAGGAATTCCAAATGTTCATATTTTTAACTGCACAAACGCTGTTAAGTGACAAGAAAATTACCAGCCTATCACAGAGGTAAAATAATTTAACAGAGAAATGTGCTACCTGTCAAAACAAGAACAAAGCATATTGACCTGAGCTCAGAAGGGTCTTGGTGAAAGGAGGAGAAACCTTGCTGGGATAGAAGATCCCGCTGAATTCCTACAAGAATACATCAAGGATGTTAAAGGCAACCTAGCAAAGAACTGAGGGAAAAGAAGTTCTTCCAGTTTATACAGAAGACAACTTAAGCTGTGACAACACATGAAGACAAAAGATTAGCATTATATGAAAAAAATCCCATAAATATTAGGGGCAATCTTACTACTGCAATTAATTAATAGAAAAACTTTAAAATATAGATTTAATCTGACTTCTAGGACATTAATCATCAAGAACTAAGCCTGTCATGGCTGATAAGAGTGTGAAACTGGGCAAGAAGATCAAGAGTAACTCTGTAACTTTACGTCTGGCTAATGCACAGAAAGCAAAAGTCAGATAAATGACAATGTATTAGGGTTCATTGGGTAGGACAGGGCAAAGTACAGGAAAGTACTAACTTAAATGTAAGCAAACAACAGATAACCTGCAGAAACAAACTAAGGCCAAACAAGTTGTCTCAGAGGGAGACAAGTTTTGTTTGAAACAAAAAACCAAAACCCCCAAGTTATCAACTAGTTACTGATATTGCCAATATGACAATACTTTGTGATATTTAATAACAAAGTATAAAGAAAAACAATTACGTAAGGAAACATGTAAGTAGAAAACAAGAGAAAAGGCTACATGAAGTTACCAAGGAGAGACTTTTGAGAGGATAACCAGATATATTTTTCTCAGACATAAACATGCTGACAATCAAAGCCTCCTCTTTTCCCATCCTTCAAACCTTGTTTGAAGGATGAATCTTTCATCCATCAAACAAGGTTCAAATCCCATTTCTCTACATATATGACACAAGTTGCACTCTTTCTTCCATGCTTCCTGCCTTTTCATGTGTCCTCAGTCATGAAGTGACTTCTTCCAAGCTTTGGTGAAATATCCATCCATCCATCCATCCATCCATCCATCCATCCATCCACTCTAGTAAGTATTTCAGAATCAGCTTATCATGGTATGATGGCCATTGTTCACTGAAGCATTTCCTATAGCTGTTGACTGAAAATTTTCCTGGAGAAAAAGCTAATTACAACTCCTACAACAGATTCAGAAGGGAATAGGGTGAACATATGAACAAGTTTTAAAATGGAGCTGGTAAATTTATGAAAACATTGGGATGATATTGCTGTTCGAAGAAGATAAAGATCTGTGTAATCTAGGAAGCCCTTCTGAGTTCTGTGTTTGCGTGATCATCTCCAGATTTGGTCCTCAGAAGACGCTGAGAACATGTTTTACTTTTAAGAAGCTCAGCAGAACAGCTGCAGTTTTTCAACACTCAATTCAACAGACATCATTTCTGATCAGTGGTCATGGCCAGTAGGAGACTCTGTTTCAACAGAACAGCTGTTTCTTTTACTATCGAAAACTTTCTATCTTCTTCTAAGCATGTAAGAACAATAAAGAAATCAGACAATAGGAATGAAAATAAAATACCAATGCAAAGATCACGTATTTTTGATATTCATTTTGAACCAGTTTCTCAACTGAATACTGGCCACACACTGCCACCTCTTCAAGACATTTTATACTGTACATATTAAGCAATGAGGTACTGGGAAAAAATGTATAGGTGATGATGCTTTTCATGTTGCACATAATGAGGTCCTCTAGTAACGCAAATCTTCATTTGCTTCCTCATGAATCTTGTTGAATGTCAAAAGGTTCCTAGAGCAGTGGAACTCTAGTGTGCCTTGATTTCCTAGCAAGCCAGCAATATGATACACAGCACAAAACAAAGTGTTTGGTTTGTGCAGAAACAGTATGTTTTCCCAACTGTCAAAACATTTAAAGACTGTGTGATTCTCATTTCAAGACTGATACAGCAAACACCATTAAGCTCATACTGTTTTCTACCACTACTGTGCTGTAGCACTAACACTGGTAAGTCTCTTCTGAGACTCAGTGAGTGTCATGTCATATTCATGGCGTTGCTCTTTCAGAAGAATACAGGAAGAAAATTTTTACATGAATAAAAAGGAGGTATAAAACAATCCAAAAGAAATACTAGTTTTGAAAACTAATTGTCTTTTTCACAACAACCATTCTTCTTCCTTCCTAACAAGTAGTACATTAACTAACACTATTCGTACTGTACCTTACCTCAGAGCTGCTTGGGATTTCTGATCCTGCAGTTGAAATAGTTTCAGGTCCGTTGCATTCTTCCCCTAAGGAACATTGAAAAAGAGATTCACATAAAATTTTCTAAAAATATTGTTCTATCTGAAAATAATGTGGACTTTGAAGGCATAGAACTATGAACAAGTAAAGGATGGAAAATAATACTCATTATACATAAAATCCTCAAGAACGGTTCTTTGGAGGGGAAAAAATGCTCCAAGACACAATAAACTCAGTCTGTACTACCTTGGCGCAACCTTGCATTCACAGAAACGTATTTTTAACTGTGAAAGAAAAAAATTGTTGTCATCACTTATCTTTCTTGTCTCAAATATCTGCTAGGTCTAAGAGGGTTTCACACTCAGAGCTTTGCTGCCTTGGTTATAGAAGTTTAATAACCTGTGGAAGTGTTTGCTAGAAATCAAATTAGAGTGTGGGTTTTTTTTGCTAAGGGGGTCAATGATGCATAACCTCAAGATTACAAATGCTCATTTAACGGAGATATGACAACAGGATCAAGAATAGTAATGTGAACTTAATTACTTAACTTCTTGTTCAAAAAACAAACAAACAAACCCTAAAAAACCCAGCTCCAAAACAACAATGATAAAACAAACCAGACAAAAAAAAACTGCCTTCATTTTAATGACAGTAGTGAACTCCAACATGACTTTCCCACAAATACAGTCATTTCACCAAAGACATCATTACTAAAATGTTAATGCTAAAGGGAAAATCCTGTTTAGTACCTTCATAATCTTAAATTGGATCAAGACACTGCCTGGGTTTGTGCCTCTGAACTTACACTGTCACCAGTTTCCTCTGGAGAACAACTCTGAGCCCATAAGCTAGGCTCCTGCTCCAAGAAGGTTTTTGTAAACAACCATCTCTCAGCTGATTAGGTAGATCAGTCTCTTCAATCAGGCATCTAAATCACTCCACCACCAACAGAAAAGGATAAGCAGTTTTGAAAACAGATGATCAAAATCTAGACCATGCACCTAACAATGGTGTCTTCTTCTTTCAGAAAAGAGGATTCATCTTACTTCTTTCTCCATTAATGAAGCATTGCTGAGTATAGTTTAGACTGGACCTACTTACACTGGACTACAGTCAAGACAAATACAATTAGACTATTTCTACCAATAAAACAGGCCTACTTTTCTTTTTGTAATCTGCAAATATTTCATGTCAAAACTGCGTCCAGACAGGGTATAAAGTGGTTCTTCAGAAATAAATAATAAGCTACTTAAGTATAGCTTCAGAGCATTTTGTTTCCCACATTTTTTTTTCTCTTTCTAAGTTCACTTACAGAAAATGGTCTCTTTAATTTATAACTATACATATGATATGACGAGAAACCAAGCAATGGTATGTAAAATACAACAAGTAAGTTTCTGAATGCCAAGACATTTAACACTGTTGCATGCTATTCTGCTAAAGCAGAAAAATCTGGAAAACACCTGGAAAATCTGTATTACTAGATATAATCTGAACACCAGGATAAAGAATGGGACCATCCCTACCACGCTCTGCTACCTGTGCTGCATAAAGCCCCAGGAGGCAGATGGCTACTGCAGACTTGGCCAAAGGTACCAGCCCAGAGCCCAGAGCAGAAAGGCCAAATGTTGTCACACAACTCTCCCATTCCAGGCCAGGAACAGCCTGGCACCTTGTCCCTGCAGCAGGGACACAGAATTTTCTATACCGCTGAGGGAACTTGAACTGATTCAATGGCCTATAACAGCCTTCATGTGGGTTTTTTTCTGGATTTTATCCTCTCTGAAGTTGTGAAAGTCTAACCTCAGAATAAATATAATTCAGAGTTCCACATTTTAAATGCTTTCCCAGTACCATAGCTGATTACTTATGCAACTTGCTGAAGGAAATCCTCTTGCTATCTCTGCTCCACTAGAACAAACCTGAATAACTCTAGAGCAGCATAGGAGAAGGTAAAAAGAAAATGCAAAACATATATTAACTGAAAAGTACAGCATACTTAGTACATGCACTCCTTGTAAAACATGTAATCAGATTCCTGGACTCCAAGAGCATAAGCAATGCACACCCAAATCATCTAGGAAGGTGTAAAGAGGCCTCATCCCAGAACTGCACCAAGAAACATGAACGTAAATGCCCAATTAGATCTTAAGCAGGAGAGCTGCCAACAGATAGCCAACAACTGACTTGCAAATCACATTGCAAAAGGCCTGGCTCTTATGTCATACCAATGACTCACATTAACTGAAGTCTGATTTCCAAGAGGCTCTCAGCCCAAAAAATAAGATAATAAAGGACAGAGGAAACAGACAAAAGAGAGGAAGGTAGAACATGGGTTAGTACAATACCTTCTGACTGTGATGGCTCGAACTTGGTGAGAATCGCAATGTCATCTTTAAAAGGAAAAAACACTTCAGTAAGAATCAGAAGTAAAATTCAGTTTAACCTGAACCCATTCGATAATTCTCCTCTATCCTTTACAATACAGCCACTATATAAAGCAAAAGAATAAGCCCTGGGCACCAGAGACTGTGACCTAGACAGAAAGCATGGTGCAGGCTCCTCTTGGAACACAAACGTTCACCTTTTTGTCCAGGCACCTTATTCAGCAACACAAACAAAAATGCCACTTTTCCTTATCAGCAGCAGGGAGGACCACAATAGTTTCTACTAGCCAAGAAAACGCTTTTATAATTCTTCATGAAATTACTGGTTTATATCTAATGATGGGAGTAAAACAATAATATTCTGATAAAATTCCATATTTAAGGGTTTGTCCTTGTTCTTCAACGCTACATATTTTTATACATATAAACAGATCTAGAAATATCGGCATACCAAGAACAACAAACAAGGACACATAATAAACCAGGTGGCCTTTTATTATAAGATTTGTTTGTATAAATTGCAGAAACTTTTTGAAATGTTTTTTGTTCAAAATTAACTCCATTACAACTCCATGACTATTAAAGCTCACCAAATTATTTCAGAAATCGATCATTTTATTATTTGTTCAAATCATTGGCATTCAGGGGAGTGCACATATCCTAGCTGAAAGAAATGCCTCTTTCCCAGTGTAACTGGTGTCTTCAATAGCATTCCACTTTTCCACACAGCTATTTGTAACTCCTTAAACACATGTGCCTTGGCAGTGTGCACCTTACTGTAAATAAGCAAGCTTTATATGGCGTATAATTCTGCAGTATAAGACAACATATGCTGTCCCAAACTACACCCAACCGCAGGGCAACCTACTTAGAAACTTCTGGTATGCCACCCCTAAGAATTACAGACCATTTCTACTTCAATTACAGATCCGAATGATGAGAACAACAGTAGCCCACAACACAAATTAACATTCAGTACTGAAGACTGAAGAATATAATTAAGATTGATTTAATCTTCTAAAAGATAAGTAGTTTACTCACAAAAAAGCTATTTTCATTACTGTAATCTTATGATTTCTGTAATAAGCATAAAAAATGGCTTCTTGTGTAATTAAACAATCAAAAATTCTACAATATTCAAATTTGTTCACAGTGCTAGAATCACTTTGTTTTTCTTCGTGGCAAAATTGATGAGTTAGGAAAAGGTAAAAGCACATGTGTTCAGCGCTGTTGCAAAAAAGTAACTACGGCATCCACAATCAAGGCGTCCCACAGGCCCTGTTTTCTGATAATAGCTGCAGCAAGGCAAGCGGCGCCAAAAAAGGAACTGCACATTCTCTGGGAGAAATGCAACCTGTCACAGGTCATGTACTGGTCACAACAGTGGTGCCTCAACTAGGCGAGTAAAAGCCCAAGGCAGACCTAACCACAGGACTTCTCACTCAACTACTGGTGCACTTTGAAGAATGGTTTCAGCTTCCAGCACTCTCCCAGATGAAGAAGAAGCACATTCTGGAGGACACTGGAGTCTGGTCTTCAAGAGAGTAAGGAGAAGTCTGCCTTGCTAGGGAGAGAAGGGATTTTAGCCATAAATGGCTAGACTGTGCTACTCATCTTTGAAAGCCAATGAAAAAATCCTTGGTTTTTTTAATTACTAGCATAGTCACAGGAATGGATACTCCAGCCCCTTTAACTGTACCTAATCTGCACTTCCCCTGGAAGATGACAATCCTTTTACTTCAGCACCATCAGTAAGTCCAAGTCTGCTGGGAGATGGCAAAGAAAAAAGCTTGGATGATGATGCTGCACTTGAGATACAGCTGGGCATGGTGCAGCTGGTGTGCAGATGCTGCAGTCTGGCACAGTTCAGAGCAACTCTTCATCAGAAAACAGAGTAAGAGAAGGCTTTTAAGTTTTCCTTTTTTCCAACTTCTATAACCCATAGATTCATCTGCACCAAGTACAGCTCTTGACAGATCGTTTATACCACCAAAAACATTTACATATTAGGTGCTTCAAAAATCAGGTGGCAGATGAAGAGACTTTTTAGGGATCAAAATTTGTTTTGCTGCTAAAACTAGAAAATCATCTACATTTGCAAACCTAAGACCTCTGATAGAGCTATTCCAAAGAAAAAGCCACAGACAGGATTCTCATGAGGGTGTTGATAAACTGCATTGTTTAGCAGCAGTAAGACAGTATTACAACAGATTCTGCTATTTCAGTATTGTTTCCAAAATATTGCTTTCAATTATTTCCACAATTTTCTTAGACACAATAACAGTATCTTTTTCAGCCAACAAAACCAAGCAAGGAGCTTTCAGACCACTTACACGGTTCTACGTACATAGACACACTGGCAGATTAGTTCATACACATTGCCTAGAGCAAAATTTTGAAGGTCCAGGTAAAATGAAAACAAACAAACAAACAAACAAAAATCCTAACAAATCCTGAAACTTACACTGCAGTTGCTATTAAGTAGCTACTTTGTACTATGAAGAAAATTGCCAATATTCATCTTTAACAGGCTATGAAAGAAAATGTTATTCCTAGAGGTCTTGAAGCTAACATATTAATAAAATTTTAATAAACTGACATTATTTGATCACCTGGCCTGGCCAACAGGAAAGAGAAATGAGTCGCTCCTTCCAAGTAAGTATCATAATGACTATTGCAAGTGCTTCCATATCTAAGGAAAGCAGCTTTACAATGACTTATGCACATACTGATCACATCTTCCAGAGCTGGATGGAGTTGCCACTGGGAACTGGAGACCCACCTAGCTGACTTCCGAGAAAGCAAAATAAAGTTATTATTCCGCCTGGCATTGCCTGAAGAGTAGCAACTGTGCTTCTGAGCCAAAGGTTCAATCTTATGATTATGTCTGAAGTGGCGATCCATGCACACACAGAGAAGCTTCTAAAAATTTAGAACTATTTAACAATGAAAACATTCTCAGTGAATCCAAGAAAATCTATTGGGAATATTCTAAAAGAAATTTATTAGTCCCTTAAAAAGAAGTAGACTGCATTTAAGTATAGGTTGCTTCACTGATATATTAATTTTCTTCATGTGTTTTATTATTAAACAAGTACTTCCAGAGAACAGATATTTATCAACACATCAGAAGGAAAATAACTCTTTTACATAGGCACTCATTACATAAATACTTGGAAATCTGTTGCTAACAGTAAGAAAATCTCATTTAGCATTTGGAAAAGACATACAGTCCTAGTCCTAATCTCTAGTATAGTAACCAAGTATTTTAAATCAGAACAGGATGTTTACCCTCAGCTGCCTCCCTTTTAAAGAACCATAAAACCACCTCCCCTTTTGATTAAAAGCCACCAGGACAGCAAAAAAGGGAATATATTAAATAAAAAGAGAAGTTATGCAAATCTGTTTCTAGTAAAAAAACCCACAAGTATAGTGTTGTAACACAGAACTTGAATGGCATTTTAAAGCAATTCAGGCAATAATCTCATCACTGTATTTTATGTACCAGCACAGGCAAGACTCAAGGCATGCTGTGAGCACTTAGACCTTCCAGGTATCATTGTTCTGCAGAATGACACACATAAACTGATGAATAGGTTCAAATGCAGTTAAAAAATAAAGCCCAGACTAGGAACAGTTGGATAAAGTCAGGTATTTTTAAACTGCAGAGCACTTACATGCATGCAAGTAAGAGGGATGAGAATGACAAATAAATAGCAGAACAGGGTAGTAGAAACACCAGACTGCAGGAGTTCTGACAACTCATGAAGCACTAGGGCTGTGCTTGTTTGCACACACATTACATTCCTACCTTTGTATGAGAGACCTTCTAGAGATGTAAATGAAAAGTGATACATGAACAAGGAAACTAATGATGCAAACATAGCAATATATATATATATATATTTTTTTTTTTTAAATCACCTCAAATTTACTGTCCTCTGGTGGTATTCCTCAGTTTCATGTTATCTGGACATTTTATTTCAGATGGCAAATTTAATCTGCAAATTTTTGTTCCTTCTCATTCTTTATACTCTACCTCACTCAATATTTTTTTTGGTTATGCTTCCAATAAAATACATCACTGGAAATTTTGATACTGTATTCACCAAGTATTTAATTTTCTCATATTATACAACATAAAAATATACTAGTATAGGAAGACGTTTTATAAACAAATGCAAGATTTGCAAGATTTACAAGAATTTCAAGAATTGGCATTTATGTCCAAATTACTTTAAAAATGATGTAACAACTTTGCAATTCCTATACTGATCCCAAAGAGAAACTGTTCCTATCAATCAAGAAAATGATCAGGGCAATGGGCCATGGCTTCCATTCCCTAAACATTTTTATGCAAGCACCAGTCAATTACAGAATTGAAGTAGGCAAAGCGGTTTGAAGCACCAAGTGGCCTGCAAACCACATCTGCTAGCCATTACTTGTTGGCATGGTATATTTCTAGCACACTATAAATTGTGCAAACATAGACTTTCTGATTTTCTACTCAACAGTTAAGACAACTGCTTTGAATAACAAACCACAGGGCACTTTCTAATTTAGGGCTAGTACAGAAAATGAAAGGACAACCATCTGCATCATGAGTCCTACCCACATGATTTGCTAGGGTTCAGCTACCTTGCCAAAGGCCTCAAATTTCATATTTACCCTTGTGAGCTTAGTAAAGAAAACAAGAATCCCTTGTGATTTCCAATTAGAAGTCTGCCCTTCATGCAAAGATATACCAACTTCCTAAAAAAAACGTTTTGAACTTCACCACGTTTACTGGTCCTCACTGAGAGCCCCTGGTGAACAAAGGCATGAACATCACAGCTTTAACAGCTTTAGATTCAATGAAAAACATACATCTATGTAGCAAAGTCCAACAAATCCCAATAGACTCAGCTCCTCTCCCACAAAGTGTTTAACCTAACACAAAATGTTACAGTTGTTACAACCAAATACACAATGTTACACATGTAACTACACACACCATGTTAAATCTATAAATAATTCCGGATATGCTATTTAGCTTTAGCACATAGAAAATAACCGTAAATCCTTCCATAACTAAAAATAAGGAATTGTTATTCCATAGCAATAAAACACAAGAACCTCCCTTTCCCTTTCTGCACTTATACACGAATGCACATGGAAAGCTATCACCAAATAGAATAAAATTACTGCTAGATAAGAAAATACAGCTGGGTAATTACACTGCTCTTTGGTTCAATCCCCATATCACAATAAAAACTAGTGTAAAGGTTCACTGGATTATGACCTTGTCTCTTAATATCTGATCACGTCTTTACATTACCTATACCTTCCTGACAATATGTTTAAGTTAGATAACTATTTGTTTCCTCCACGTGCATAGGCAACTCTTTAAAGATACTAAATATGAAGACGTTTGGTTTCTTGGTGGCTTTGTTTGTTGTTTGGGGTTTTTTTTACAAATTATATGCCAACAGTTCTCAAGCATGATTTTAAAGGGACATTTTTAGCAGTGCATTTTTATCTTATCCTAGTGTTTCTTGTATCCCAGTAATTATTAAGTCTTCGTACATAAAAGTTAAAGTGTACTTCCATTTTATAATACCGTTAGCAGTTTATTTCTATAGAGAACACCTCAGAACAGCACAGCACACCAGACAATGCCTTAGCAGCAAACTGATGGAGAGGGAATCACAGAGAGAACATCACTGCCTTACATCAGAAGAGATGCTGGTGGCTTTCTTGGTGTTTATTCGGCATTCACAAACCAGAACCTCTGTCCCCCAACTGAGCCAAACCATTCCTCCAGGAAGTGTTATGAGGCAAAGACAGCTGCAGAGCATTTTCTTTCACATTCTGAGCAAAAAGGTGAAATTGTAGGCTCCTTGTTACAAAGAGACTAAAATGCTTTCACCTGTCCTTCAGGTGTATCACTCAGTTCGGCACCTGAAAGATCTTGGTTGGAGGTCTTTTTCATCCTTAATGATTCTATGAATC
The DNA here is from genome assembly GCA_013400175.1 of Phainopepla nitens. Taxonomy (NCBI): domain Eukaryota; kingdom Metazoa; phylum Chordata; class Aves; order Passeriformes; family Bombycillidae; genus Phainopepla; species Phainopepla nitens. The sequence goes on along the minus strand of VXBQ01017775.1, from coordinate 20,214 downwards.
CAGACCTATTTCCCAGGTTCCCAGAATGTGGCCTGAATATCCCACATAATTGCTACTGGATTTAAATGGCATGCAGGGGACTTAATCCTTCCTTTGCTACCCACTGAACTGCAGACAGTGAGTTTCATCTCATATGCAGGGTTCTCACCTAAAATGAAAATGCTATCCAAGAGCAATTTTTTCTTTAAACTGACACACTCTTTGGAGAAAAATCCATATTTAACAGCTGCAGTGGAATGGGCTTGACATTTTCATTTTTGCATCAAAAGCACCACAGCTAATACAGTGATATGATACAAGTTGTTGGGATGAGTTCCCAAAAGCAGGTTTTCCTACTACAAACAGGAGTTTTCTGTTACAAAGAGGTTTAACTTCCAATAACCAACCTGTATTTACACTGTGCCCCCGCAGTGATGCATGGCAGTAAAGACATTCCACTCAGAAACCAGACATTGGCTGGGCTAAGAGACTATTTTCTCCCCTGCCTTTTATAGTACGAACTATGCCTAAATTTCTTGGAGCTTTTATTTCATTACCTAGGAATAAACTTTCAAGCAGCTTTCCTCTTAACAAACCCTTTGGTTTAGGCCTGTGGGAACATGATATCCCATTCAACGTTTCCACAAATAGATCAGAAATTATTACATACATTGCAACAGTAATTAGAGACAGATGTACTTTTGAACAGAGGTCTGTATTTTATGCTACTGGTATGAATTCTGATGAAATAAGTGCAGTATAATTTTATTAAATGACAGCAGGATTTGGCCCTGAATGCTGAGACATTACAAGATGCCAACACAATGGCACAAGCACCGTTTGCAAGTCACACCATTGGCCTTCCCTGATGGTTTTCCACCTTTCTCAGAGGGAAACAAGCAAGATGACAACTGATCTAAGTAAGCATTTGAATTTAGATCATTTAAGAGTGTTTTGAGCGCAAACCAGGCTCCTGGAAGTTCTGGAAGAGGAGCCATGTGTATAAAGGCAGCATACTTCAAATCATGGCGTGGAGCCAAAGGCAAGCTTCCAGAAAACTGGAAGGCTTGGGATATATCCCACAACACAGCTACTGTAGCATTAACATGCTGGGGGAAAAAAAGCTACTGAAGTGAAGGCAGACATAAATAATGCTAGCTACATATTGCTGTCTTCTTCCTCTGATACTTACATTCCCATTTTGCAAGTTCAGTTTTCTTAGACTTTAATATTTGGGGTAAATGACACACACCTTCCAACGGAAAGCAAAATCACACACACAAAAATGGAATTTTTTACCTCACACAGATGTAATTCAGCAGGAAGCCAGGAAGCTTCCTTCAAGGTAAACGTTTTGGCACACAGGCTCTAACAGGTAAGTTAAACTCTTTGCTGCTGGTAGACAGTTTTGCATCCCCCTAACCCACTCCCCAGGATTCAAGTTCAATGAAAAGCAGAAGTAAACCAGAATTAAATACATACATACTATCCAAATACAAACATGTCCTTAAAGAAAATAAGTAGCAGATGTTTTCTCTCCTGTCTTGTTCCTATTGACTTACACAGGCCTTGCCTGTATAGATTAGACATCTAGAGCCTTAGGAGGCTTCTCCTTAAAGGCACAAAGCATATGTTTAGATCTATAAGAAGTCCTGCTGGCAGTATATGTATACCGTTTACTTTTCTAAACAATAATTTAAGGAAGTTTTGGGGGTTTTTTTTAACCTTGAGAGACTTTCCTGCAACAAATTAATATAAACTTTTAAAAACCTACACACTTCATCCCATATGCAATTTGTTTCTGTTTTAGAAAAGTGGTTAATTAACAAAATTGAACTGAATTAGAACATGATTTTGTATGGAGAGTTGGGCACTACTGTATGACAAATCCTTCTTACCACTCTTGGACACTGAAACCCCATAAATCTCCTTATACTCACTATTTATGACAATAAAAACCCCACATAGCTCATGGGAAAACTGAATACTGTGGAATTAAGTTTACAAATCTGACTTCATAGAATCATTCCCTAAATGGGAATATTTTCTGTGCTCTGTAAACATCTTTTAGTCTCAAGGTACTTCAGAAGAACAACCCATGGAGAGAGCAACTCAGTCCTAGCACTCTTCATTGCTCCCAGGCAGCGGGATGGGCGATGACTCAGGTCTCTCACATCCCCTTTGGAACAGGATTGCTGGCCAAGAGGCTGTAATATCCATCTGCTCGGGTTCCTAAGAAGCCTGCCAGCTCCACCAGGCCTTCCCAGAGAAGGCAAACCTTCGTCTGACACTTGCTGCAGTCACCTGCCTCCCCACAGCTGGACACCCCTCCTTGCTGTCACTATAAAGTTTCTTTTGGATAGTTTCACAGTCAATATTGCCATCATACCTCTCTGAAACATGACTGTCAAATATTTTGAAAATCATGATTTGCCACTAGTGCTCGAGGTGTTTAAAAGGACACTATATATGTTTTTCTAAAATAGACACTGTAGTCAAGCTGTGAAGGAGAACAGATAACCCGAGAAGCCAACACAGGGACTTTAGTGGTTCTTTCCTGCTTTAAGATTTTGACTTCTAGGGCTGATGGCAAAGCGTTATTCTCAAAAAAGAAATTTTCCTAGGACAGCATTTTCCTTTTTTTAAAAAAACCTATATAGTCTCACTCTGAAAATATCAAGATGCTCTCTTACATCTGACTGTTGAGTCACATTGCCAGGTGAAGTGCTGATAAACACACACTTGCGTCATGTTCTTTTACAAAATCCTAATATAATCACATTTATTATAGGTAATGACATACCATATAATGACATACCATGCTGAGATGAAGTGGAAACTGTAACATGGCTATAGCAAAAAAGCAAGGCCCAGACACAAATCCACTGGCAGCACATCCTCTGCCACAGGGTCTATCCGAAGCTGAGGGGTGCCAGCACATCTGGGATGAGGCGAGGGGAAGAAGGCTGCTCACACCTTCCGAAGTGAAGTGACCCGGTCTGCTCTGAGCTTCCTTGTAGGGGCAACCTCAGCTCCTGGGAGCCAGCGCCCCATCCCAGCTGGGGTTTCGGGGGAGGCTGAAAGTTTGCTGTCCGGCAGAGAGACCTTTGTATCTGCTGTGTCTTTTAAGATAAAAATCAAGCAGATTCTCTAGTCTTTGTTCTTGGCAGGGTTCTGATATGAGAACCTTCATTTTCAAGGTTTATTTGGGGATTACAAATATCTAATCATAGTTGGATCATGCTCATGGAAAAGCGGTTTTGCTCTTCTCAAGCGGAAGGCGAAGGATTAAAAGCTCGATGCAGGAGGGGTCAAGATCCACCCGGGATCAGCCCCATCTCACAGACGCCGGCCTGCACACCCTGGAGAGGAACCAAAGCCCTCCAGAATCCCCCAGACTACTTTCGCCTCCGCTGCCTCCCGCCCGCGCCGCTTCCATGGGGCCCGGAGTCACCGCTGGGCAGGAGGAGCTACCATTCCCAGAGGGCAAGGGCGGAAGAGAGCCGCGACCCCCCCCCTGCCCGCCCTGTCCTACCGTCCGCCGACAGAGCCATCTCGATGAGGGTCTCATTTGCTTTCTTCCCCAAGCGGTTCATGGTGGCCGCCTTTCCGCTGGGGAGCGGCACTACTGGGGAGCGGCTAAGGAGCGGAGCGGTGACTCAGGGCTGGCGGCTGCCCCATGCATGCGCACTGCCCGCGGAGGCGGAGCGGCACGGCGCCGGGGCTGGGAGGGGGTGGCTGGGGAGGTGGCTGGGGGAGCGGCACGGCGCCGGGGCTGGGAGGGGGTGGC
>VXBQ01017775.1:0-16266 GCA_013400175.1 Phainopepla nitens | reverse complement strand
CGCCGGGGCTGGGAGGGGGTGGCTGGGGGAGGGGCTCCGCGCCGGGGCCGGGGAGCCACGGGAGCAGCCCGCCCGAGCGGGCGCGGCACCCTGGGCCTAGTGGGGCTTTCGCCCCGGGGGAAGCGCAGCAGATCGAGTCTGTAGTCCTGGCCTGTACGGGACAACCCTAAAAATTAGGCAGTGTGCCTGAGAGCAGGGTCCACGATATGTGTGATATGGGCTCAGCTGTCCCGGCTGTCCCCTCCCAAGCTGCTTGTGCACCCACTGGAGCAGAATGGAGCTGGATGCTGTGCAAGAAACTGCTTGCTCAGCGATATCTAAAACAGCCCTCTGTTATCAACACTGTTCTTATCACAAACCCAAAACTTTGACCCATAAAAGCAGCTGTGAAGAAATTTAACTCGTGAGGCTCCATTCACAGCTGCTGTCCCTGCTCCCGGAACTGCTACCATTGCCATGTCTCTCACAGCCGTAGCTTCTTACTGCTTCCTTCAATCATCTGAGACAATTTCCAGAAGTCTTTCTTCAGCATATGTATTTAATATACTTGTTTTCATTAATATAAGCTCAGCCCTTCTTTCAAATTAGCTTTTTGTATATTCATATTCTACTACCTGAGTAATCATTTTACACACCAAACTGACAGGGAGTTTAGTTACTTAGGCTACTGTAACACAACAGCGCTTTCATGACCAATAAGAATTCATGGAACTCTTAATAAAAAATTAATCAAGTCAGTCAGCTGAGTTGCTGGGCTTGTTTTCAGATCTATCTATAGTACTAAGCCTTTATTTGTGCAACATAACTGCTTCAAGAAATATATTTTTAGTCAGGAGCAAGACCTAAAAATGTGTCTGGTTGCTCTCTAAAGCCTAAAATGTTTACTTGGGATTTAATATCCCAGTGGAGGATGATGAGAACAAAGAGGATGGGCTTGGCGCATCAAAGGGTGCCCTGAAGCAGCTTGTGACTGCATACAGTGCACCAGGTCACAAGGCTCAGTTTAAAATCTATACTTCTAAGCCTTTAATTTCCTCATAGCACTACATATCTTGGATAAATGCTTTTATGCCCACAGAAGATGCAACTAGACTTGCTATTCAACAAAAGCCAGAAACAGCAAGAACTGCCATGGTCATTGCTCAGTTTTCCTTCTTATTGCAGGCTTGCTGTTCCCAGCTCCACCCAGCAGCATACCCAACCATACTTAAAACTGTGTAAGTACCTCAGCCAGAATGCCAAAGAAGATTTTAAGGACCCCTGTAATTGTACAGGCTGATAGTGTTTTGAGGCACTGACTTCATGCAAATTACACAGTGGCCGTGGTAGGGATGGGACAGAAGGATACTCTTCCAGAATGAGGTATCTGTGGAGGTCCCCAGGAGGTCTATGCAATACCCAGCGTTGAATTTTCTTGCATATTCAGAGTTAAACCAGCCATTGTCTGACTCGGTGGTTTCACACTTTGCCCAAATGATCTAAGACTGCACTTCCTTCCAAGGGCACACACCCTTTTTTTCCCTCCCACCTTCCAGTTTCACTCTGAATAGGGAATACTGATAAGGTGATACATGACTTATGTCAGCCTATTAAACCAAATGAACATGTTGTTGGTTTGGGGTTTTTGAGGACTTTCAGTTCCACAGATCACTGCAAGCAACAGGTAAGGCCAAAATAAAGGAAGAGATGGTGAACCACAAAATGGTAGGACCATTTTATTCCTAAAATATTAACACACTAGCTAGGTACACCATAATATTTCTGCTTTTGGAGAATACAATTTCTAATACAATGCATACATAAACCAAAAATAATAAAATACCTAGAAGGCTGTGGGTAAAGGTAGCAAGCATCACCAAATTGGTGGCATTGAATATACTTAGTATATTTAGGGACAAAGGACTTTGTTCATGCTAAAGGAGAGCAAGTATTTTATATCCCTTATAAAATTTTCCTTCCTACTGATTGGCCTTTTCCAAACCATGCAACTGATTTATAGGCCTTCATATTAAAAAAAAAAAATAATTAAACACAGAAAATTGGTGGGATTGTAGGACAAGATTTCAAAGATATCTCACAGCCTATTGTTGTCTCAGATAGACATCCCAAGGCTCTTCAAAAGAAATCCTAACATACAACCTGAGAAGCCAACTTTAAAAATTCCACTTAGAGGATTATCTAAAACTTTTGGCACTAAAGGATCTTTGAAAATATAACCTGAGTTTTTTGCAAGAGGTAGCAGAATCAATGCCCACATTCTGCACCAAGAAACTGTCATGGTTTGACACTGGCCAAATGCCAGGCAAAAAGTCACTTGCTCGCCCTCCCCTGCCACAGCTGGGCAGAGAAGAGAAAAAAAATTATTGAGAGCTTCATGGATAGAGAGAAAGACTGGGAGAAAACACTCCAAGCCTCCACTTAGAGGTACAAAATGCATTTATTACTAACAAAACAGAGGAGGATAATGAGAAGTAAAACACTTTTTTTTCCCCCTTAACGCCCCCCCTCCTTCCCACTGACAGTGCAGGGAGACAGGGCGTGGGGGGTTTTGGGTTAGTTCATCACTGAGATTTTCTTCCACTGCTCCAGGAGAGGAATCCTTTCCCTATGAGGTCGTGGGGTCCCTTCCATGGGAGACAATTCACCGTGAAGTTCTCCGACGTGGGTCCACTCTTTCAAGTAGTAGCCCTCCCAAAACTGCTGCAACATGGGTCACTCTTCCATGGGCTGCAGTCCTCCAAGGACAGGCTGCTCCAGCCTGGAAGCAGGGCCCCCTCTCTCCACCAGGTCTCCCACTGGATCACAGCCTCCTCCAGGCATCCACTCGCTCCNCCCCCCCCCCCCCCCCCCCCCCCCCCCCCCCCCCCCCCCCCCCCCCCCCCCCCCCCCCCCCCCCCCCCCCCCCCCCCCCCCCCCCCCCCCCCCCCCCCCGCTAATAAAAGCCAGGTTGTACAAACTAACACACCTAGGCAATTACATCTGTTAAAGTTTCAACACGTCTGAAGTGTGGGAGATCACAACACAGCTACTGCAGTGGAGAGTATCAGCCTCTCCGGACGTCAGGCTGCCACACCAGCCGGCAGGCTGCTGTAGGTGTGGGGAGGGAGCAGCCAACTAGGCAGGAGGCAGGATGGATGAAGTGCCGTGTGCTCGCCTGTGGAGGTTGCCACTGCAAAGAAAAGAATGTACTAGCCACTGGTCTAAAGGGAAAGCCCAAGGGAAGTAGCAGCTTGTCAGTGTTTCAGTCTGTGTTCCACAAACTCTTCCTGCACAATACTTAGTGGCTGTTTGAGATCTGACTCTTGATTTCCGTTACACACAATTCCTCAGGGAAACCTAGCTGCTTGAACACCATGGTCAGGGGCTGAGAAATACAGCAGGGCTTGCCGACGGGCATGTAAATTTGTGTATTGAGAGACAGCTGATTCTTTGTGCCTGCTACAGCACAGCCTAAATTCATCAGGAAACGGAAAGGGAGTGTCGTAAATAGCTATGGTGAGAGAGTGCCAACGCTTCTCAAAGGAAGTAATAAGTTTTACAAAGAATGCAAAAAGTTCATCATTAGTCACTGCATTTTTTTTCTACGTCATCCCCTTTTCAGTCAGCTGAAATTGCAGAATGCAGTGCAGACAGCCATAAACACCTATGGTGTCTAAACAAACAGATGGCTTTAGAGAAACGCGTTTTTCTTGGTCCGAGTTACTGCACACTGACAATAGCAGAACTAAAACCAAGTACTCGCCTTGCAGTGTCCCCAGGGGAAGGAAAGTGCACGGGCGTGGTCCCGGTTTAGCCCTCGCTCCTCCCGCGGTCAGCTCGGGTGGAAAGCGGCACCACTCTGCTCTTTGCGGGAGCAGCAGCGGCTCGGAGGGGGCTGCTGGAGATCTAGGAAACCTTAACGGCAGCCTGGATCCCCTTTCGGGAACAGACAGACGTTTTAGTTCTGTAATCTCGCAGTTACACTCCCTGAACTGGATTGCCCGGTTTACAGCTGCCATCAAAGCCTTCTTAAAGCGATAATTCAAAGAAACCACCCCACTCTCCAGCTTCAAAAACCCCTATCACCCCGAAACCACCCCACCATTCAAAAAACCCCCCTAACAACAACAAAAAACCAAAACCAAACGACCCTCTGAAAAAACCTCAAAACAAACCAATCCCAAACCCCAACCCCCCCAAAAAACCCAAACCAAAAAAAAAAACAAACAAACAAAAAACCACAAAACAGACAACAAAAGCAAAACAAAACAAACAAATCAAAAAACAAGTCAACAAACAAAACCCCAAACCCCAAAACAATCAAAACAAACCAAACAAAAAAACCCCTACAAGACAAAATTAATTTGATGTGTTTTGGGGAGTCAAGAGAATTAATCTCTTTCTTGCTGGTAGAGAGATTCTTAAGATTGGTTGAATATGTACAAAATCCTCTCACTAACAAAGTGTGAGGCTTGATACTTCGCTCTCGTCATGTCGCCGTGGACATAGTTCCATTGATTTTGCTAAACTGCTCCTAAACAAAATGAAGTGTTTAACTGCGATGGGTTGTGTACTGATGTAGGTACACTCACAGAACAGATTACCGAATAGGGTAGGGTTGGGAAAAGGCCACTCCATCAGTTCTGGCTCTTAAATTGCAATGTTAAGATAAGAAATTGCATCATTTTACTAAATTCATGTGTCGTTCTGGTGAAATCATCAATATTTTCGCTTGTTCTTTTATAGTAAATTTGGTTTCTCAGGGTTTAGGGCCCTCTGGTGGTGATAGTCTTTTCTCCTGTGACAATAGGGATGCTGGCATCCAGTGCTTCATTTTGGTTTTTATCTGTTGCTTGTTGATTATCCCAACGTGATAACTAGTTTGAATAAAGTCAGATTACATTCTTTTTTTAACACAGAGGATTGTAGAGTGAGTCACTGAGTCCAGTGTGTGAAAGTCAGAGCACTGAAATGATGCAGGGAACTCAGTAGCTCTAGCAAAAATATTAACAAAATCAGTTCAATTCAGTTCAGTGTGCATTAATACCTTAGACAGTAGGGCAGAACTGAATGATAAAGATTCCATAAAAGTACAGAAGAACGAAAAACCTACAGTAACATATGAGATACACACAAGGATTCTGTCATCACTAGTAAATTTTTTTTAACCACAATTTCTTGCATGCAGCTTTTAATGGCTTGTACATCTTTCATAAATGCCCATTTTAAACTGTTCTTGATTACATATTTCATTACAAAGTGTTTTAAATGATATCAGGAGAACAGCTTTTTTGTAAAAAATAATAGAAAAAGGTAATCCTCCCAGTATGTTTATTAGTAAGTTACTTTTTGCAATATTCAAGCACAACTTATGTAGCTGGCAGGCTGGTGATAATAATAGAAATAATGGTACAAGTGAATTCATAAGGACAGTATTGAGTGACCCTGTTCTCCTCTGCAGTTTATAATATTCTCCACGAGGAGATGACAGTTATAGCAATAGTTACAATATGAGCTTCAAGAAAATATTTCACATTTGCTGTTATAAATAACTGCTAAATTCTGTATATATTATAGACCTGTATTTGCTTTTCAAAGCTTCCATTCGTTGCAGTGCACATATATAGCACTCCTATAAACAACAAAAAAGAAGGAAGCATTCTTTCCATGTTGGCTTCTTGGATATCAAATTATCAAGCTACATATTTCTTTTCAGCTCATCTTCTAGAGGAGACTCTGCAGTTTAGCTCCAATGCCTTGGCTAAAGGTTTTCATCCTTTAAAACCTCATGCAGCTTCCAATTTTGACCTTTTTTTTGCCATCAGTCCCATTCTCTTTGTCCCATGCAAAAGGAGAGAAATGAAGCTGGAAAGGCCTCTTTCTTACAGAGTGGTCTAGGCATAGGTTTACAGGTAGCACTTCTAATCAGAAATTAGTGAAGATAGAGGGGCCAGGAAAAAAAAAGTGCAATTTTCTATGGAGATTAGAGACAAGAAGAAAAATAACATTTCTAAGAGTAAGCAATATGAAGGTGTGTAGGGCTATCTGTCTCAGGGAAGCCTGTTGGATGGTCATAGGGAAAAAGGAAGGTGACTAAGATGTTTCTGCAATAATCAACCCTACCCAAATACAAAGGCTTTCTCAGCTTTTTGGGGCTGTGTACTGGCTGATACCATCTCCCAACACAGCTGCATGCTTCAAGGGGCTGTTGTCTGTACCTGTGCCAGCCTGTACCCCAGTGGATGTCAAAATGCTGATATATTCTGGAAGGCAGCATAGGAGGTAAATTAAATAGTGGATGCCAGCTTTGATCCAGTACTTCACAATACAATCTTGTTTCTAGTTCTAATAAAACTGAGGAGTGGAAGCTCTTGGCTGCTGCAGCCCTTCAGTTTCCTTCTCATTTTCACAATTTCTCCACGCAGCAGTGTGAGGTACAGTGACTGTATGGTTTCCAGCCTTTCCCTGGTCCCTAGGCATAGTTGATCCCTTGTTGACAGCCCAATGTATTGTAAAGGAAAGAAAGTGATATTTGTATAATATGGTAAACACATTTGTGTAATGTGGTACTGCAAGTAAATTAGTAGGTCTGTTTTTCAAGAACTCCTGTTGTCTTTTTTCCCAAGCTAGGCCTTTAAGTCTAGTCTTCATTTTCTTGGATCAAACTAAAATGGAAAATTTTCTTGGATCAGTTTTCTCACTGTTTTCCAGCACAATCATGTACAGCTTCTCTAGACATAGTCTGGGCTTCACAATTTTAAACTGTGCATGGATCACGCAATGAGCGAGTATAAAACAGACAGCACTTTTTGGCTGGGCTTTTAAAACCAGTGAGTTGCACAAGGAGTCAGTGATCATATTTTCCTCCATGCTCTTCTGTGGGTTACTGAAGAAGCTACACTATCAAGATTTGCTCTTGTAATGGGCTGATTACGGATCTGAATTTGCTCATTCCCTGCCCCATCTGTTCCTAAGGGTGCATTAGAGAAGTCAATGTGACATTACATAGGAGGGGTAACACTGGCTTTCCTGAACCATTCTTACATTAATAAAGACAAATTATGCTACGTCATTTTTCAGTTCAAAGCACATTTGCATGTTTTGATAAAAGTCTTGAATTATATGAATATTCAAGGCCATTTACAATTTGATTTGCAAGTGATCTTTGGAAACAGAAGCAAAGCCTTGTATCTCAGTGTCTCTAAGTACAATAGTTCTTAGCCCATTTTTGCCTGATGTTCCCCTAAAACTTGTCTGATTCAAGTTAATGGAGTAGGCTTATTTAATATCTTCACTAAAACTTTTGAGGAAAAGTTTCATAAAAGTTGACCTTTCAGTAATAAGTCTGTGGTTTCTGATGTGATTTAATTTTCCTGAGTCTGACACATTGAGAACTAAAATGGAATGACATTTTTTAGAACTGTCAGTAATTGCTGCTGTTATCAATCATTAGCCAGTGAAGCATCATCTGCATCAGTTAACTTTGCCTTGGCCTGCCTAGTTTTGCCTTTTTTTCTGCATTTCCTTTGTACTTTCACAAAGTAATGAAGTTCTTAAGCTTCTTCCCTCTGTTTCTATTTGTAAAATTGATATCCTCCCCACACATTTCCTGTCATGCTCAAATGAAAGCTGAAACAGGCAGAGCATTTATCTTTAACCTTGTTTTTATGAACATCATATTTCTGACTGTATTTTAGTATCTCCATACTACAGGCCGTAATAAATGCTAATGGTCTGTGAGTCCATAATTGTTTTTCTATCTGCATGCTCCAGAACTGATGTTTAAAATATTTTTTTCTTCTTCTGCTGTAATGCTTTTTGCAGACATCTGATAATGATTATCATCAAGATCCTGCTTTGCTGCTAGATTTGGGCTCATATTCTCTAATACAGTGCAACTGCATATGTTTTCAGGGTTTTCATCAGTTGCAGTATGTGCTTTAACCAATCTTTCTTAACACCGATCCTTTTAGCAGTCTTATCAGATAGTGGAGAATTGATTATTAGTATTGTTTTACTGTGGTAAACCTTACTAAACCATACAAGAGAGCTTCTTCCTCCAAAGACCAGCAACTTTAATACAGTCCTTTCGTGAAGCATGGTCAGTCTCCTATGCTGATTCATGGGCATTCTTTACATTTTGAGAAACCCATTTCACATGTCTCCTGCATTCTTCCACTATTTTTTTTCTTGTTAGTGTCGTTCATTGTTTTTAGAGCTTGGGATTTTGTAATTCTGTCTATTGCTTTTCTCTCGCAAGAAAGTCTTGACACACAGTTATGTCCAGACTGTGATAATGTGGTGCATCAAGTGCAGTGACCATGACTGCATGCTGTGTGAGCAGCTGGATTTGAAACTTTATCTGTCTGGATTCCTAACACTGGCTCGTTTTAAAACAGATAAAAAACCAGGCCCAGACAGTGACAGGATAAGCATTGTACTCATCTACTCTTCCAGAAGAGTTCCCCTTGTCAATACTCATAATTAATTTGATTGAAACAGTCCAGTGATAATCTATCAATTCCAGTTTCAATGATAAAATTATTAACAACAGGAATATTACTCTGTGCTTTTACACTATACACCTCAGCAGCTGCTTATCTAGCAGGCAAGGACTGTGTCAGGAAATAGGGTCTGGGGTGAGTTGTATGAAAAATGTGCAGAGACTGTCCTCAATTTTATTACATCTTGTGAACAAGAGAGCTCGGCTTGTGCGACAAATTATTTCCAGTGACATGTTTCAAGATGCTATTAATTTGCCAGTGAAATAAGTTGGTTCAGCAGGATGTAGACGTATCTGAGCCAAGTCCAAACAAATGGCTTGGCTAGGGCCCTATTTTGCTGTTTCAAAATGCAAAATAACCAAATGAAGAGGAAGGGGATCACAACTGCCTTAATGTTACTGTCCATAATTGTGATGTAACTCCTGCTAGAGTAACCTGACCTTAACTTAGTTTTTCTTTCCTACCTACATTTGTACATTCTTATCCTAAAACCTGAACTACCTTATGTACAATTTAATGCAATCCAGATATAAAAACCCTAACCTGTTCTCCTGCTAATTCTTTTCTAATTTTTCACTCTTGTAAATTCAAAAGGCATTGCTTTGATGTGGTCTGGTCAGCCTTGGTCTTAGCAGCTTTGCTTCTAAACTACCTTCCAGCTGTCCTGCTGTGTTGTCGACATGACCAGAAGTAAGATTTCTTTCTTCTTATGGCAAGAGGCTTAAATAAAAATATCTTCCAGTACAGAGTCTGAACAAGACAAAGATACCAGAGCTGGCAGGGTAGTGATTCCTGTATGTGGTGGGCACGCTCAATAGCAAGGGCTTGTTAGACATATACGTCTAAAATACACATTTAGGTGCTGAAAGTGTAGTTGGAACAAGGAAAAGTGACAGGAAATACAGAACACAGAACAAGATATAAATCCAAAAGTTTCCTTTAATTGAGACTTTTTTTACTTAATTGTTTTTCTTAATGTTTCAGAATGAAAATGTTTTCCTCTCTGTATGTAAAAATATGATCTGAGAAAAATAAATTCTTTCTTTACTTTCCTTCATACTTTACAGCTTTTATTTTGTTCATTACCTATTACAGTCTCACACTTCTACACAGAGTGAAATTATTTATAATCTGAATGATTCATGTATGTTTACTGCCATATAATGTACAGTGTTTTATGCCAGTGAATCCCAAACTTTTTTCCACCAAGAATTCCTCTGGCACATAAGTCAACTTCCCAGAGCCTTCTTTACCTCTGTTCTCTCTTCTCATCCCACTGGTGCTACCTAGCTCTTCTTACCAACCTCCAGATCCCTTCCCCTTCCACTGGATCCTGGATATCACCCTTCCTTCCATTCCTCCCTGAATATGCCTTCCTTCCTACCCTTGTGTTTATCACTTTCTTCCCAGCCAGCTCAGAATAGATTTCCCTCTTCTTGGAATTTCAGTGCTTTTCCCTTAAGAAGGAGATGAGGGCATGGTAACAATAAAGGGTTTTTTTCTGCTTCTGGCCTTCTGCTTTTCCTGCAGAGCCACATATTCTCCCTTTTCCATCCTAGCAAAACTAGATTTCCTGCTTTCTGAAACAGAGATTGATGGTTCAGGGCATAAATGTTGTCACATTTACCCCTGGAGAGGAGGATGTACTTTATGTCACCTTTGAATGCACCTCTGTCTCTTTGTCTGCAAGTATTTGAAATATAACATTTGAATATATAAAAAGTTTCCCATCAGACTACTGTAGGTTGTTGCTGATGCTGTCATCCTTTGGTCCCAGCACGTTCCCTTTGGAAGTATTATAACATCATTCAGAGGGAAAAACATTTATCCATTTGAATCTAATGGTGGTGCAAATTCTATGGACCTAATCCTAAAATGTTCAGTTTGCCCATTTTCAGACAATATTTGCTCTGAAGCTGATGGCTCAAGATTTTTTGTTACTGTTATAATGACCTTGAAAAAGAGAAAAAACTTGTCAGAAGCATTTCTTTTTAGATAGCAATGCATTTCTTTCTTAGAAGAGGAGAATCAACTGAAAAACAAATATAATTGAGAAAATCTTTAGGCATTACAGGCATTATACAATGAATAGAGATGCTTTTCTGTAAGGGTTTGATATGACAAGTTAGAAATAATTTTCATTTATTTTAAATTAGCTTCTGACATTTCCACAGGTTTTGTCTTGGGTTTAAAAAGCACAAAGAAGAATACTGACCCTAGAAGAAGATGCTATCCTATATATTTTCTTTCTTCTTTGCTTGCAATCAATTATTCTTTCAGTGATGCTCAACTTCAGTGCTGCTCCTTGGCTGCAGGATACTTCTTGCCATATGATACCCATGGTTGTAGCTCACCATAAAATGATCGTCCAATTTGCTGAGGCAGTCATCTGTGGATAGGATCTGGAACATGGTATTTTGATTTGATTTAATGTGAAGAAGTGTGTTCTTCCTTTCCTTCACTGTTAAATGCTTTCCAACAAGTATTTGTGCCTTGTTTCTGTCTGTCCCAGCACACTGCAGTGTGGAATAGATGGAGTTGCACAGGAGTACCTCATGGAGCTCCCTCAAATTGCTTCTCCTGGACACAGAGTAGTAGAAAAACTCACAAAGCTCTCATTTGGGGAACACCCAGCAATATTTTTGTGTGTGTTCTATCCATCATTTAGACATTCACTGACATTTTTGGATTCAGACCTGGAACAACAGACATATCACTCAAACTGAGAGCCCAAGTTTATTTTCAAGACCTAATGTTAATCCTTTGAAGTTGATTCTTTTAGTAACAAGTTTTATATTCTTGAGACTTTTTTGTTCATGTATAAATATGACTGCTTATATTCTGATCAAAACAAGAGAGAATTGGCACAAGGTTAATTATGTAATGCAATGACAAAGATATTAACCCGGCAACAGAGAAATGTCAGATCAGCAGAAATGACAAGTCCGAGCTATTACTTGAGAATATCTCCTACCCCATGGAATCTCTTGCTATTAGACATGTTTTGTTCTACAGACTTGTTAACAGAGTCAAGAAAAGCAAAGTGCCTGGTTTGGGCATTCATCTGGTATATCTGAAAACCAACTGTGTTTTTCAGCCCCACAGGCATAAAGGTTTCTGTTAGGATGGCAGGAGTGAATTATGGATGACTACAACACACTACCAAAAATTACATTAGCATATATAACACAGAGAGGAATAAGTATAATTACAGTAGCTGTACACAGCAAAGTGTGGATGAGTCAAAAATCAGTGAGACAGATGCTATTCCTGCCGAACAACCTCTGTGTGCTTGGAGAAAAAGATTTCAGTCTTCCTTTGGTTTGTATAATTTGAATATTTGCCTGGCATAATTTTTTACCAAAGCCCACTAAGTAGGACAAATGTAGGATTAATGATCTATTCACATTAAGCCACAGGTGAAATCTAGGATTCAACAATTCAGATTTTATATGCTCTGAAATGCTTATAGACCGAATAAAAACTCTTTGCTTCCTTCACATGGTAATTAACATATTAGGTTCTCAGTGATTGCAGGTTGGAATAGTAGAGATGATCAACGAGGTTGCCACAACTATATGTTTGTCAGGGAACTAGGGAGTGGAAAATAAACACATGAGAAGAGGGAGTTGTTTGAAATATAGTAGAAAAGTATCTTAGTGCAGTTCTCAGTCTAGAATATGTATAGCTGCTGCCCTGCCAGCAGAGAGAGTTTCATCTGAATTGAAATACTCTTGAGTTTTTGAGGCATTTTTTAGGACATATTTAAATCCTTCCAAAAAAAAAAAAAATCTTCAGCTTTTAGTTTAAGCTTCAGGTAAGTTGATTGCAAGCACCTCTGAGTAAATAATGTCCCTCCATTACCTGTTTCTTGGTTAAGAGGAATATTCACCAACATTTTCTTTGGAAAGGGAAAGTCTTTTTTTCAGCAGCAATACAACTTTCAAATACTGACTACATCTAAATGAGAGACTTAGGGGTTATGCAATTAGCAAATGCTGCTGCTGATGTAATCCTGTAAATCCTTGATGTACTTTTGCTTTTTTAAATTTTCTGTTTATTGGCATATTAGAGGAAGCTGATGTCTGTACATAGCTCTATAAATGCTCTAGTATGTCGGTCAGTTTGTTAAACTTACGGTCTTTCCTGTCTCCATTGTCCTAGCCTCTCTCTGTTTCTCTCAGTAAAAAAAATATTCAGTCTTATCAGTGCTTAACCTTATGTTTTGTTACTTGTTAGCTAGCCTTGTGTTTTGTATTTCAATACTAAGACTACCTCTTAGATTGCGTAACTACCTGACTTTAATTCACCCTGTGTTTTTATTTGCCAGAATGCTTCTATTGTTTCTACATCTTGCTTATACAAGAATGTTCCCTGGTTTCTTTGAGCTGGAAAAAGGTTAATCATGAGCTTAAAGGTGATAGAAATCTTCCTTTTCATCTTTCCTTCTCTCCTCACCTCACAGCCACTGTGATATATTAGTGGAGTGATTCTGTGAATATCAAGTGTAGAAGTTGTGGGGATCAGCCCTAGTGCTTCCTTCTCAGACTAATCCAGCTGTGCATAGTAATCTTGCTGAAATTAATTGCTTACTGGAGTAAGAGCTGTGTACAGTGCAGGGGTCTAGGTTGTGTCACAGCACTACAGTTACTCTTCTTTCTATAAATGAATCTGCTATATTCTTTTAACAATGGAAACTAAATGCATCATGCTAAACTCAAATCAATGCCATCCAGATCAGTCACCAGGGGTGTCTTGATCTCTTTCAATCAAGGCTTTTGTTATTCAGACATTCCCTACAAGCTGTCAAATGGTTCTACTCAATAACAACCAATAAAATAATCACACCTTAAAAATTTCCCCAGGGAATCTTTTTAAACTAAACGGGGAGTAATATATCTTGTAGTGTCAATAATGCTGAAAATGTTAATTTGGTAGATTCTACTATGTGCCTCCTCAAATCATATTCCAAATGCTGTTCTGGGAAGATGACTTCTACTTGAATTCACCCTGTTGCTCTCTGGCTGCAGCACCAGTTTCAAATCTGTGGAAGGGGCTATCTGAGATAGGCTGTATAACAAAAGAGTATTCTGATGATCTGACTGCTTTCTCAACCTTTTAAATCTAACTACGGATAGAGATGCTCTTAAATTAAAATAAGATGGCAAGGATGAATGTGCTGATAAGATGTTCTCAGATAGCCATCTGAGACTGATGCAGCAGAAATGTGTCCATCTGCTGAGCATAGCATGAATCTGATTTACTATGCAAAGCTGGATTAACACTAGCATCAATAATGTAATTTTCTTTATTATAGAAACTGGGTAAAGAAAGATTTTACTATGCAAATTTAGTCTATTAAGGACATTTCTGTGAAGAAATTATACTAGATGTTCTTTTAATTCTTGTTAGCATAGATTTTTTTTTCACAGATGTCATTTTTGGGCATTAGACAATATTTTTTTCTCCTGCTGTTGCGAAAGGAGAACTGCAAGTACTGACATTAAACATTATGGGAAATTTGTTCTGTTCTTTTTATAATAAGGGAAAGCAGTCCTGCCAAAATTAAAACTTTCCAGTGACTTAAATACTTGCTTTACTGTATTATTTCTTATAAGCTTGATCTCATCCTAACTAATTAAGGGACTATTTCTGAAGTTCCAGTTGCATAGTTATACCCTATAATCATGCTTTTATTTGTTAATTTGTTAAAAAATTTCTATCTGCAGTGGACACAAACTGACAGCTCTATGTGTGACTACTACTACTACTACTACTACAATATTTTTTCAGTATAATTTGTGGATGAGATAACAAATGCTAAAAACTTCTGATTACAATATGTTCCTTTTCTGGGTTTGGTTGGGCACCAGAGCAGCCTAGAAATGGCATTTTTTTAGGATGAGGGTGATGAAACACTGGTACAGGTTGTCCAGAGGAACTGTGGATGCTCCATCCCTGGAAGTGCTCAAGGCGAGGTTGAATGAGGCTTGGAGCAACCTGGTCTAGTGGAAGATGTCCCTGCCCATGGCAGGGCATTGGAAAAAGATGAATTTTAAGGTCTCAAGCTATTCTATGATTCTATGTCCCAGGCTGGCCTCAGCCCATCCCCATGGATGTTCCCAAGGCTGAGACTGCCCCAGTGTCCTGCTCCTGGCCTGGGTGGGAGGACTGGGCCAGCTGCCAAGGATCTCTATTGGCCATAGCCATGCAGACAGAACAGGAGTTACTTTAACTCCTTTCATCACAAGCAAAACACTGGAGCAAGGAAACACCATTTGCAGGAGTGTGTGTGAGTGTAGGGCTGACCCAGCTCTCCCACAGCTGCGTGAACACTGTCGTGGCTGGCACAGGCACCTTTGCTCATGCAGGTGGTGATGGACACCCTGCTCTGGGAGGAGCTGGAAAACACAGAGTGGGCACAGACAGAGGAAACTGTGCATAGATATCATGGTTTAACTCCAGCTGGCAACAAAGGCCCACGGAGTTCTCCCTCACTCCTCTCCCCAAACATGTTTGGATGAGCACTTTAATAACTGAAGCAAAGTAAAATATAACATATGATGTAATAATAATAACAGTAAAAATATTGATTAAAGGGGATTTGGGAAGAGAGAGAGAAAAAAACCAAGAAAGACAAGTGATGCACAATAGCATCACTCATCACCTGCTGATCGATGCCAAACTCGTCCCCAAACCACAATCAGCCCTGCTCCCAGGTAACCCCCCAGTTTATATAGTGGGCATGTTGTGAAATATCTTCCTTGGCTAGTTCGGGTCAGCTGTCCTGGCCATGCTCCCTCCTGGCTGCTTGCGAAGAGATGAGATGCTGAGAAGTCCTTGACTTCAGTTAAGCCCTACTTAGCAACAATCGCAGCATCAGTGTGTTACTAGCAATACCCTCATACCTGAATCCAAACCACAGCCCTCTACAGCTACTAGGAAGAAAATTAAGCCTATCTTAGCCGAAACCAGCACAATATATAAAGCAGAAACACCGAAAGCACCTCGGTGAGTTTACTCCTGTTTGACGGTGGGTGTGCCGCGGTGAGCGCCGAGCCGGCAGGGGGCGCAGTCAGCCCGCGCTCCGTGGTGGGGAAAGGCCTCGCGCTGAGGCGATGGGAGCGCTGTCCCGTCTGTGGGACACCGCGAGGGCGCTGTTCCTGTGGGGCACGGTCCTGCCTGGGACCATGAGGGCGGCGTTCCTGTGGGGCACGGTCTTGCCTGGAACACCGCGAGGGGGCTGTTCCTGTGGGGCACCGTCCGTGTGACACCATGGCGAGGGGGGGTCTTCCTGTGGGACACGTCCGGCTCGGGCTGCCACTGCCACGGAGTCCTTCACTTGGAAAGTCCTCTTAAAGCATCCAGTTCAGCCATTAGCCCGATAAATACCTCTAGCGTTGGTGACTCTACTGCTTTCCTGGACAGCCTGTGCCAGTGCTTCACAATGGTTTCTGAGTATTTTTTTCTCAATTAAATACCCTCTACAGGGTGAAACTAAACACTCCTTTTTGATTTAAAATATTTTAAAGGCCTGAGGTGGCTCAAGGATGATGAATAATTCTAATTCTAATTCTAACTGAAAGCCTCTAATCTTGTTCCATTTCTCAGATGAGAAGGGAGATGGTTCTAGTCGAAGAGTGAACACTGACTGTCATTTATGGAGTGGATGCTGTTTCAGGAGAGCTGAGAGCAGTGCTGCCTGTGGCCTTGGTTATTGGTACTTTCACCACAGAATGTCAGTGCCTTGGCTATGAGGTGATGTTATGAATAAAATTTTGGG
>VXBQ01017774.1:94333-116132 GCA_013400175.1 Phainopepla nitens | reverse complement strand
ACCGGGACAGCCGCACCGGGACAGCCGCACCGGGACAGCAGCGAGGAGCGGTAGCGGCGGCACTCACCTCTGGAGCCGGCCCCGGGCGCTCCCCGTCCTCGGTGGGCCCGTGGCCGCAGCGGTTCCTACGCGCTCGCTGGAGTGTGCGATGCTGAGGCCGCGCTGCCGGCAGGGCCGCGAGGGAGGCCGGTGCGGGGATAACGCCCCCGGTGCCGTGTCGCTGTGAGCCGGCCGCTAACAGCCGAGTGGCGGCCGCTTTGGCGGCTCCAGCCGCGGGGTCCGCCTCAGGTGTGTTGTGTGAGCGGAGCGTGCCCGGGCCGAGCCCTGCGGGTGCCGTGTCCCGCTGCCTTGGCGGGCACAGCCCTCACAGGGGAAACGGGCTCCGAATGTGGCTGTGCAAGTGCTTTTGTGCCTCTCACCTCGTTTTTCTGAGGTTGTTTGATGTGCTTTTATGTGCCTGAGAGTGACAGGCTCGTGGTAGAATCGCTCAGCTTGGAAAGGACCTTTAAGATCGCTGAGTCCAAGCTTTAGAAGATGAAGAGCTCGGTATATTTTGTGTATTTTCAACAGACGTGGGTAGGATTGCACTCGAGTCTTGTGGGTCCAGGGATGTTTTCTCTCACCCACCTCAGGAACCTGCTGTGGTTCCTGCAGCTGTGATTTGTGCCAGCTGAGTCAGTCAGCTGATTGCAGACTGCAGAAGGGAGATGTTCTGGTTCCTGTTGTTGTGTCTGAGCTGGTAACAATTGCACCTAAAAAGCGATGTAACAAGGCTTGTTTTACTCTCTCCAATAAGTTGTTGCTGTATTTAGTGGAAATTGAAGTAATTCGGGAGCAGAAGGGGAGAGCCTTCCTGCTCTGCTCTGCCTTGGTGGGGCCTCATCTCGAGTCCTGGGGGCAGCCACAGTACCAGAAGGATGTGGAGCTGTTGGAGAGTGTCCACAGGAGGGACATGGGCATGGGGAAGGGTCTGAGGAGCAGCTGAGGGCTCTTGGATTGTTCAGCTGGAGAAGGAGACTGAGGGCAGAGCTCAGTGGGGGCTGCAGCTCCAATCTCTGGGANATCTCCAGCAGCCTCCACACTTGTTCTGCCTTGAGTGTCTCTGTTTTGGGACAGAAGGACACTTGTGGGTGTCACCTGCACCTGTGGGGGGATGGGAGAGGGTGAACTGAGCTGAGCCTGGAGCTGAGCAGTGCCTGCTCAGGGTGGGGAATGGGCACTGTTGCCTTTGTTCTGTGTTGGGGGCTGGCTGCTCCTCACATCATCTCCCATTTACTGTAGTGTGGCTCTAAGGGGCTTTTTGCTTCAGTTTTCACACTTAAGTTTATTTTTTCTCTGCCTTCTGATTTGCTCAAGCAGTGTACTCCAAATCCAGGGCAGTGTGGGGTTTGCTCTGTGCCCCAGCACTGTAGGGCTCTGACCCTGATAAATAGCTGGGTGCTGATGGATTAAATTTAATAATAATAACAGCAACCTCACAGGTGTCATGGCTTGACCCCAGCTGGTTACCAAGTACCAGGCTGCTGCTTTTCCCTGCTCCATCCCTGTGGGATGGGGAGGAGAATCAGAAAAGAAAATAAAAAACCTCATGGCTTGAGGTTAGAACAGCTTAATTATTGAAGCAAAGTAAAATATAGTAATAATTATAATGAGAAAATAAACCCAAAAGAAGCTCAGCACCTGCAGATTCCCACCCCATATCTGAGCTCTGATTGGCCTGTCCCAGCCTCACTCCCCAGCTCATTCTGGGAGGGAAGTTCTCTGCAGTGGAGTATCCCTGTGGCCAGTTTGGATCAGCTCCCCCCAGCTTCTTGGGCACCTCCTTGCTGGCAGTGTGGGAAACTGGCAAGTCCTTGGTTTGGGGTGAGCAGTGGAGGGCAGCAAGCAAACATCAGTGTGTTATCAGCATTCTTCTCATCCTAAATCCAAAACAGCCTGTGCCAGCTGCTGCAGAGACTGAGCTCTATCCCAGCTGAGAGCAGGACAGCAGAGCTGAGGGAGGGCTCCAACAAACCTGAACTTGCTCGCCCTGCCCCAAAGCAGGGGAACAGCCTGGGAATGTTCAGGAGGTCTTTGTCCAACTTATCCTTGGTAACCCAATGTCCCTCAGTACTCCTGTACTTACTTTGACAGGGATTCTTGGGGGCTTTCTCTAAAATGTTCTGTGCTATGGCTTGAGCCTCTTAGGTTCTGCTGTGGCTGCCCCTGGATCCCTGGCAGTGCCCAAGGCCAGGCTGGATGGGGCTTGGAGCAGCCTGGGACAGTGGAAGGTGTCCTGCCTGTGGTGGGACAGGATGGGCTTTGAGGTCCCTTCCAACCTAAACCATGCTGGTATTCTGTGGGATGATGGATTATTATGTGTTGGATGTTGTCACATGTCCCCTCCAGGCTCCTCCTCTTTACACCAGACAACCCCAATCTTGTTTCATTCAGGTCTTTTCATTTCAGTCCTGAGGGCTCTGATCACTCTTGTCCTGGAGATTGTGAGCAGCTGTCCTCAGGTGCTTGCAGAGCTGACAATCTGCTAAAGTTCAGTCTGAGGGGAAATCTCAGCTTTAAAAAAATAAAAAGCAAATATGTAGGCAGAGCACAGCGGAGGTGTAGGAGTGAGGCTGAACATCCTGGATGTTCTGTCCTGTCCTTATTGCCCTGCTGACTGTGGATCACCTCACCAAGGCTGCTTTGGAAACTTGGACCTAAGAGTGGCTGAGTCTGACAGAGACCAAACACCTGAGTGCTTTATAATTAATGTACCAAATTAACAAAGAGAGTAGAGCACATCAAGCTTCACTTGCACCTGAATGTGCTTCTACAAACTGCCCTGGATTTTACCTCCTTTCGATGCCTTTTGACCTTCCTGGGGCAGCTTTCATCTGTTTGCTTTGAGAATTCCTACTTCCTCGTTATGATCCACTTCAGTCCACTTAGCTCTCCTTGTGTTATGATTGTCAGATGTTTAGGCCCTTCCCTTGTGCTCTGCATATTCTTATCTGAGGCCTCTGGGTTGCTCAGTGCATTACAAATTGCTGCTGTCAGGCAAAGTAGGTGCTTTTACAGATCTTTTTAAAGGGAAATAATTTCTTAGCAGCTGATGAAGTAGAATAGACGGTGCTTTTGTAGTCTTAACAAGCTGAGGATGAAGGAGAGGAAGAAAAGGAAAGAAAGGGAGAGAAAGGATCCAGGTGGGGAGTGAAGAGGTAGGAATTAAAGGTGTTTTCTTATAATATAAGAAAAGGGCCTGGTGCTTGCAAGGCAAAGACTCCCTGTTGCTCAGAAAACAGGAGTATGGCCATGAAATATTACAGCTGAGGACTCCGAGGAGCAGCTGCTGCTGAGAAGCCTGTTCCTGCTCTCTTTTGTTCCTCACCAGTGCCACATTTGGCATTTGCCTGACCCCAGAATGAATCCAAGGAATTCAAATGGCAATAAGTTACCAACAGGAAGAGAGACTTTGTGTTGACTTAGGTTATGTAGAGGGGCTGGCAAACCCCAGGAGTGGTGTCTGGTGGGAGGGGAAAGCAATGAAAGCAATTCCCATGGGATTGCCTGGAACAAGCTGCCCACAGAGACTGTGATCTCCTTCTCTGGAGATACTCAGAGCCCACCTGGACACAGCCCTGTGTAATGTGCTCAGAGGACCCTTGGGTGAGAAGGGTTGGGTCCCTTCCAGCCCCAACCACTCTGGGATTCTGTGCTCAGGGCTGGATTCTGTGTCCTGGAGCTGCAGCTGAAGCCCTCAGCTGCTGGATGCAGCTGTGCTGAGCAGCTCTTCATGGAGTGCCAAACAAGAACCCTCTCCTGCGAGAGGTTCAAATGATTGTTCTGCAATTGCTCCCTAAGGCTGGGGCTGGATAAACCTTTCAGGCAGTGCTGGAGCTGAAAGAGCTGCGTAATTAACTTGTGTCTGCAGGAGGGGGGGTGTGCTTGGATAATGAATGGGCACTGTGCTGCTGCTGCTCCCAGTGCTTCAGTGTTTTCCAGGATTCACTGAGCCGGGGCTGGGCTGCCTCTGAAGGGCTGAAACAATAAATGGTGGAAACAATCTGCTTACAACCTGATGACAGTTGAGGGTGCACCCTCTTCAGGTGGTAGAGTGTTTTTTTGGGAGCAGTGGGCAGTTGTCATTATTAATGACTGTGTCTTCATTTAATCAGGGCCATCCAGGAATGTCTGACACATGAATTCTTAATTCTCTTCCTGCATTATGAAAGATGCAGAGCAAGAATTACATCCTTTTGTATAACACTAAGCCTACCTTCAGCTTTTAAATAGATGTTTAGTCTTCTCTTGCAGAGGTTATTCAAAGCTGCCTTAGGCATGTTCAGATTAGGCAGGAAATAAAGCCACTGCTTCTGCAATCTTAAAATGAGATTTGAAAGATGGGGGGTTTACCATTATTGCCTTTTATTTTTCCAGTGTACTGGAATCTCAGAGTTCCCTGCAGCAAGAGAAAACTTCCAGCAAAATCTTCTCAGCAACAGTTATTGCTTCGGGCTGAGGAGTCAGTCAAAGTTGAGGTAAGAATTTGAAACCCCACACACCCGAGCTGGCCTCACCTTCCAGCCTGTGACACCTCGGAGCTGTAATTCCGTGGAAAGCAGGGATCAGCAGCTGAGTGCTGTGCTCTGGTTTGGCTCCTCAGGGCGGGATGTCGGAGCTGAGCGACGAGGCCAGCGAGTCGGAGCTGCTGGGCCGCAGCCTCTCCATGTGGCACGGGGTGGGGCCCGTGCTCTGCAGGGAGGAGCTGGACGTGCCCCTGGACCTGCACACGGCCGCCTCTGTCGGGCAGTTCGAAGTGGTGCAGGAGTGCATCCGCCGGTGAGAGGGGCCGGGGAGGGCACGGCTGCGTGCCCCCGGGGCAGCAGGGACACGGCACTGGACTCGCAAAGGGTTCTTGGCATAAAGCTTCCAGGGCAAATCTGCTGATAAAACTTACCTCTTTAATGTTTTAGTGGGAGGTGTGCCCCCACCATGGCAGGGGGGGTGGAATGAGGTGGTCTTTAAGGTCCCTTCTACTCCAAACCACACTGTGATCTGGGGGAGGTTGTGCTGCACCTGGTAGAAATTCCCATGCAGGCTTCAGTGCCAGATGATACCAAGAGTCTGCAGAAGCCAGCTGTGGTCCACAGCTCCAGCACAGTAATTCATGTGGCTTCTTTCCTCTGTTCCTTAGTGGAGACCTGGATTTGAACCAGAGGAACTGTGGGGGCTGGACCCCGCTCATGTACGCGTCCTACATCGGCCACGACAACATCGTGCACCTGCTGCTGGAAGCGGGGGTGAACGTGAACATCCCCACCCCGGAAGGCCAGACTCCCCTCATGCTGGCCTCCAGCTGTGGCAATGAGAGTGTTGCTTACTTCCTTCTCCAGGTGTGTATCCCCCAGAAAACAGGTAAAGCCACAGCACGTGGTTTAAATGCTCAGGGGGAGATTATCCACAAGCTGCCACTTTGTGTTCTGTTGTGAGTTCTGCTTTGTGGTGGGATTTAATTTAGACTCCAGGTGTCCCAGCATAAAGGGGCCGTGGCTGAAAGCCTGAGCAGCGCAGATGCAGTAAGGAATATTGTCTGTTCTCTTGCAGCAAGGGGCAGAGCTGGAGATGAAGGACATCCATGGCTGGACTGCCTTGTTCCACTGCACCAGCGCTGGGCACCAGCAGATGGTCAAGTTCTTACTGGAGAATGGGGCAAATGCCAACTGCAAGTAAGGAGGAATCTGTCATTTCATTGTCATTTGTCATTCAGTATGAAAGCAACAGGTGGCAGATAAGCACACCCCACAGACATCTGCTTTTGTCTTCCCCTGTACCTTAGGATGTGTGGCACAGCTGACACAGGGACAGGTGACCTGCAAACTGAATTGAAGTCTGCCCATGCTGTCACTGTTTGTTAAACTAAGATCAAGGGAAATTAGATTTACTGCTTGTTTAATTATCAGCTAAACACTGACACCTTCTGAACTCGAGTGCACTTCATAAGACTTTCTGTTGATTGTTTTATATACTCAGAGTTCAGGTTGATTTTTGAAGAGTGCCCTGCATTCCCATGCCTTGAGGACCACCACACATTTATGCACATGGAACTGCCTGAGGGCAACAAGAGGTTCTTGATTTATTAGTTCCTGCAAAACTGATTTGGGCTCTTAAAGGCAGATCTGCAGCTGGAAGAGTAATCTGTTGCTGTGCAGCTAATTTAGGAACCCTGAATCTCTACAGGGAATTCTACAACAGGACAGCCAGTACATCATAGAGTCTGTGATCAGCAAAGGTTGAGGGGTGGAAGTGCTCTGTTAGGCAATGGCAAAACTGCAGCACAGCTCAGCTGAGGTTATACCAGTCCTTGTGTGTGTTCTCTCCCCAGGGAGCCAGTGTATGGATACACACCTCTGATGGAAGCAGCTGCTTCTGGCCATGAGATAATTGTTCAATACCTTCTCAATCATGTAAGTGTCCTGACAGTTCTCTGTGTAGCTGAAAATATCTGTTCCAGCCCTCAGAGGAACTACCACAAATTTGACACCATGCTTTTTTTGACAGTGTTATGTTTGCTCCTTGATGACAGTCGCCTCTGAAGTCCCAGACTTTCAGGACTGTTTTCAAAGTTATCTGCTTTCTGCAGGCTGGTACCATGATTTTACACTGGCCTTGCAGGAATAGGAGTGAGGTCTGACTGTCCAGATTTAACTGAATAATGACAGAATTAGAAAACAAGTGAAGCTGTAATTGTAATACTGTGTTTACAGGCATGCATGCTCAGGTTAGTGGATGTCTGCATCCAAAAGCTCATGAGCGTGCAGGGCTCTTACACTTTTGGTTTTAATCCCATTTGACTGGTCCAGCTTACTGCCAGAAGGAGGCAGCAGTACAAAACACTTCAGAGCAAACAAACCAGTTCTCAGTGGCAATGCACAAGAGCCCCGGGCTATTTGGCATTCAGGAATTGGAGAGACTGGAGATAACTAGAAAGGCAATCAGGGTATTAGTGCAGCTTGAACTGTGTGTCAGAGGTGAGCCTGTATTGCTGATGGAGGATCTTAGACAATTTTGGGTTGTTTTATATATATATATATTTTTTTTTTTACACTGCTCTCTGCCATGTGCACTTATACAGGTATTTTTTCTGCAGGGAGTGAAGGCAGATGTCAGAGATAACACTGGAGCCACAGCACGGACCCTGGCCATGAAGTATGGCCACACCAAGATTGTGGGGCTGATAGATTTGCATGCAGCCCCAGTGCCCAAGGTCTTCTGCAGAGGTCCAGGTAACAGATGTTTGACCTTGTTCATTTTAAGATGGAGGCTGAAGTGAGGTGTTTGGTAGTTTGAAAGTATGTTATACTGTGTAGATGGGGTATAGTGCTACCTGGTCTATCCTGGAAATTCCAGCATTTCTGAGGATGGAAGAGGCATGAATCCAACAACTCTTGTCTGTTGACCCCTTTCTGACCTAGGTTAGGTGTTTCACCCCCACTCTTTACCATTTCCCTTTTTCTTTCCACTGCATTTATAGGACCAGTAGCAAGTAAAGCAGGCAAATGATTTCATGTGCTGCTAACAACCTGTGTTTGAACTACAGGCAACTATGAGGAGCTGAGTTCTTCAGATGAATCATGTTCTGCTCCCCAGAGACAGAGACCTGCTCGTAGGACCAAGGGTCCCAGCATCCATGAGGGGCCCCAGGCCTTGGCCAAGATCACAGCAGTTGGGATTGGGGGAAGGAAGCAGTCTTGCTATGGTGAGCAGAGTTGAGAGCCTGAGGGACAGTCCCCTGTGACCTCAAATCCACTGCACTTGTTCCTTCTGTCCATTTTATTTTGTCTGGGATTCATGGGAGGTTTGTAAAGAGCAAAGATTGCCTTGTATGAAGGTGTTCACTATCCAGTGTCTGGGTTAGAAAGAAAACCCCCTGAACTCATTTGTCAAGGCTGGATATTGATGAGTGGGATACTTTTCTGCTCTCACCTTATTTACTGTTCCCCTGAATCTTGAGAACAGTTCAGTTTCCCTTTTTGAGGCAGGCTCAAAAGTTTGAGAACCCTTCTGAAGCTGATGACAGGGAGGTGCTTACAACTGGTCAAGAAATCATTTATCATGAGAGTGAACTTGTGAGTTTTGCCTTCCCTGATGCTTGAATGCTTGTAAAAATGAAATTGCCAAACCTTTGCAATAGACCAAGAGAAAGATGGTCCTGGTTCAGACATCCTGGATGCAGTGCTAGGTTTGTTTTAGTGTCTGTCGTGGGTATTTCTCAGACTGGTTACCTGGAATAACCAAAAGTATGGACTTGAAAGCATGTTCAACGCTCAGTTCATTTCTCTTAAACACAAGTCTGTGTTATCCCCCAGGCTGTATTGGAATGATATTGTCAGCTTCTTAAATGCCAGTGAGATGCTCCTGGTGCTTTAGCACAGCTGCAGAGGGGTTGGTTCTGCAGGGTGTGCAGAGCTGCTCTCCTAAGCAGCTGTTTCTCCCCTTTCATAACTGGGGTATAAAGAGGAGAGGGAGTGCTGGAAGCTGCTGTACATCTCTGCTATGAGGTGTTTTCTCTGGCTTTCTTTCAATGTAAGCATGTAAATGAAGTACCTGTGCTGTGGGGTCGTGTGAGGGAACTGCAGGAACCTGCATTTCTCAGTGCTCTCTGTGCTTTTTAGAATGTAACTTGTCAGTTGTGCGAGCACAGTCTCTCATTTTGGTTATTTTCAGATCCAGAAGTGGTTCCATTTTCTGCAGAAGCCTCCCTGATTAACTTGCATCCTAATCTGTGCTCTCCTTTCCTGCTGCACACAGAGCAGGTGCCCCTGCAGGGCTATGTCACCTTCAGCCACGATGGCTGCTGTGAGGCAGGCGTCATCCGGAACAGGGACGTCACCTCCCCAATCAACGAGCTGGACGTGGAGAGCAGCAGCAGCAGGGGTGAGTCACTGCCTCAGAAATGCTCCAGCTCGCAGTGCACATCTGGGTGTGAGTCCAGGCCTTGGCTTCCTTTCCTACTAAGATGCTGAGATTGGAATGTCTCTCCTGAGGGAAGGCTGGGATGGTTTAGCTACAGAAGATAAAGCTCAGTGTGGTAATTTCATCAATTTGTACAAATAATCTGAAGGAGGGTGGAAAGAAGACAGAGCATGGCTGTTTCCAGAAGTGTCTCTGGTGGCAAGCAGACTTGGGGAAAGATGAGTGCTGGAAATCAGATGTGAAATCTCTGCCTCAGAGTCATCTTGTATCCTGAGTGCTGCACATCAAGCCTTGCTCTGGATCTCCCCTTCCTTTACAGCTCCAAGAGGTTTTGCTGGTAATTGTGTAGTAAAACCAGAATGTAATGAAGTTGTGCTTCAACATTATTTTTCCTGTTCCTTTCCAGAGGATAGTGCTTTGTCCAGCAACAGCTTGGAAACCATCAGGAGCAGCAGCAGCAGCAGTGAATGCCTGATTAGAATCCCGGGTCTCAGCAGTGAAGGCTCCTTGGAAAGCAATGAGGTGGATTTTCCTTTCTCTGCCTTCAGCTTGGGTGGTGCTTTCACCCTTGGGTGACTCTACTCCCATGGGAGCCTTTAGAACCAGGCTGAGTGAGGAGAGGCTGTTCCAGGGACAGGAAAACCAAGGAAGGGGAAGAGGTTGGAGGTTACTCAAAGCTCACGTGGGTCGAGGCAGCTCTGGGGCTCCAGTACAAAAGGGCCTTTAGGTCTTGGAGGAGTCTGCACTTGTTAGGTCCTGTGATCCTGACATCTCTGCACAATCATCCTTTCCATTCTGTGGGTGGTTTTTTCTTTTCCAGGACTCTGACCACGCCAACAGCCCCCCGAGTCGGAAACAAGCCAAGAGCTTTAAGGGCAAGAGCCGCTACAGCAACAGTGACAGCCAGTGGAGCCACTGCCTGGGGAAGGCTGGGGGCTGCAGCCAGCACCTGGTCCTTCCTGAGCCCCCAGCCTACACAGGGCCCCAGGTAACCACAGACCCCTCCTGCAGGCTCTGGCACTGTACCAGGCTTTTCCAAAACACCTTGGATTCCAAACCTCTGCCCAGACTTAAACGCTTGTGAAACAGCAATTTCTTGTAGAGGAGCTGTTTGCTGAGATGTTGCTGTTGCTCGGAGGGGTTTCCTAGACCCTTCAGGCCTGTGGGTGGGCTATCAAACCTGGCAGTGGGGTGGGCTGGGGTAGCTGGTTCTGTGTCATTCTGCTCTGCACTTGCTGGAAGAGGCCATGGCTGCAGCAGAGGCCAGTCCTGGTGTGTGACTGTGGAGAAAGTCACCATGGGAACTACTTGAAGTTGTGGTTGCTGCTTGAACCCAGAAAGGTTACCACAGCATAAGGAAGCAGATATTTATGATTAGGAGGAATGGTGATGCTTTTGTTGTGAAGGTGTAAATAAGTTTGTTCTGTCTGGGCTGCAGGACTTGGCAACATTCCTTGAGGAGATTGGGTGCCTGAAGTACCTGCAGGTTTTTGAGGAGCAAGACGTGGACCTCCGGATCTTCCTGACCCTCACAGAGAGTGACCTGAAGGAAATAGGCATCACGTGAGTGTCTGTCCTGTCCTTCCTTCCCAACTTTCCCCTACAAACCATGTCCAGCCTGGTCAGGAGGGTTTAGCTGGGGAGTGCTGCTCTCCTCTGGCTGCCTCCCTCACAGCTGGACATCCCCATGTCCTTGGCTGTAACGTGCTCCTGCTTCTGGAGATACTTTGGAGAGACCAGGACAGTGCAGAGGTGCTCATGGCATCCTGTTGGGCTCAGGGACAGGTGGTGCAGGGCTTGACCCCTCTTGGTTCCATCCCCCCCATGAAGCAGGGTCCTGAAATTCGAGGAGCTAGGCTAGAATAAGGACACTCTTACTGATACAGTAGCAGGGTCTATTCTGCTTTATTCCTCATGTTCATTTCTTATAGATGATAAAATGGTTTACATTCCTTATTGAAGAACACTCTACCCAATTGGCTACAGTTTCTCGACCTATATCCAAACTATTCCATTATTGGCATAAATCACAGACGGGCAAGACAGAGGTCAGGCTATCCTGCCCCCATGGCTCCATCCCCCCCAAGGCCACAGGCCTCTGCTAGGCCTCTGTTAGGCTGATTAGGCCAAGCCTGAGTTGTCCAAATTCCTGGTCAATAAAACGTCTCCCTACGCCCCCAGGCTGTTTGNGAGTGCTGCTCTCCTCTGGCTGCCTCCCTCACAGCTGGACATCCCCATGTCCTTGGCTGTAACGTGCTCCTGCTTCTGGAGATACTTTGGAGAGACCAGGACAGTGCAGAGGTGCTCATGGCATCCTGTTGGGCTCAGGGACACGTGGTGCAGGGCTTGACCCCTCTTGGTTCCATCCCCCCCATGAAGCAGGGTCCTGAAATTCGAGGAGCTAGGCTAGAATAAGGACACTCTTACTGATACAGTAGCAGGGTCTATTCTGCTTTATTCCTCATGTTCATTTCTTATAGATGATAAAATGGTTTACATTCCTTATTGAAGAACACTCTACCCAATTGGCTACAGTTTCTCGACCTATATCCAAACTATTCCATTATTGGCATAAATCACAGACGGGCAAGACAGAGGTCAGGCTATCCTGCCCCCATGGCTCCATCCCCCCAACGCCACAGGCCTCTGCTAGGCCTCTGTTAGGCTGATTAGGCCAAGCCTGAGTTGTCCAAATTCCTGGTCAATAAAACGTCTCCCTACGCCCCCAGGCTGTTTGGCCCCAAGAGGAAGATGACCTCGGCCATCGCGCGCTGGCACAGCAGTGCCCGCCCGCCCAGCGACGCGCTGGAGCTGGCCTACGCCGATCGGCTGGAGGCAGAGATGCAGGAACTGGCCATCCAGCTGCACAAGGTGAGGCTGCTGCGAGCTCCCCAGGGCCCTACACCCTGCAGGAAGTGATCAGTGCTGTGGTTTTGTTGTGCCTCTGATGGTTTTTCCTTCACCTCAAGCCATGACTTGTAGTGGACACGCTTGGTGTCAAGTACATCTTATCCACTCCTCATCCTTTGTGCTCCTTTGTGTCTGTTTTCCATCCAGCTGAGAGCTATAGGAGCCAGGAGTAGGAATCAAATCCCTACTCTTTGCCAGCCGTGTCATTTTTAGGGTGAAGTTGTGCAGCCATCAGTGAACAGACTTGTGTTGGTTTGGGAAATTTGGACTCATGAGTAACTTTGTAAACAGAGAGGAAGGGGGAATTGTAACTGTGGGGCTGGGCTTAGTGAGGAGTGTACTCCTCCTCAGTGTACAAGCTTCATCCAGCTTCCTTTCCAGTGGCTGCCTAAGGCATTAAAATAGCAGGGACTCGAGAGCAGCAGTTGTGAGATGTTCAGTGCTCCCAGTCTGATCCCCAGTGTGCTCTGCTGCAGAGGTGTGAAGAGGTGCAGGTGATGAAGGGCCAGGTGTGCCAGGAGCAGAAGCTGCGTGCAGTGGCTGAGAGCTGTTTGATGGAGCGGGATGAGACCTGGAATGCCATCCAGTGCCAGCTCAGAGAGGCTCAGGCCATCACCAAGGACGCCAGAGTCCTGCTGGATCAGATCAAGTAAGTCATTCCCACTGAGACTGCTGGGAAATGGGATTTGGGGTCATCTTGGGAGCCTTACAGGTGATGCTCAGGGTATGACAGGAGAGCTCACCTGGCACCTGAGCACATTTGGATCCTGCCTGACTTTGCCTAGTGGAAAGCCACAGCCATGGGAGCACAAGTGAAGCATTGGTCAGATGCATGAGCTGCAAGTGGCCTTTTTGGGGTGCTGAGTGCTCCTGTTTCAACTAGAAGCAACCAAAAGGCTGAGACTGTGCTTACCCAGTGCCCAGGGTCAAACCTGGTGATCAGGTGAATACAAAAAGGAGTTTTAGCCCATATCCTATCAGAGGATGTGCCATGACTCACAGGTGAAGAATGCTTGTCTTACAACTCTGTGACAGCTGGCAGAATAATCTGCCTCATCCCACGTCCTGACACTGCCTTTGTGGTGCTTTTCTCTGTGCCCTAGTTGGACTCCTGTCATGGGTCTTGTTCTGTCCAGTGATACAACAGAGACATCCCTGAAAGTGGCATAAATCCTACTGCTTATGGATTCTAGCCCAAGGGAGTGGGATCTGCTTGCTGCCAAGCCAGGATGAGCTGAAGTTGGATCCAGGAGCTCAGCAGAGCAATATTCCCACTGCAAGGGGCAGAGCCTGGCTTTTCCCCTGACTGAGGAGCTGAGGCTGCTGTAGAAGGGCCCTGCCATGCTCTGAACATACACTGCTTGAATTGGTGGGATGGTGATGACAGCCTGAGAACGTGGGTGCCCCTCATGCCTGTCCTGAGGTCGTTTCCTTTGCCCATTAGAAACCTTGAATTTGGCCCAATTCTCACACAGACCAGGCACAACCCCTGGCTTGGGCTTCTTGCTGCTCACCCCAGCCCCTCCTTGTCTTGTGCCCCCACAGCTCCTCTGTGCCTGGGGCAGAGCTGGCTGTGGCTGCAGATGGGGAGCAGTGGCTGGGAGCTGAGCAGTGCCCGTGCCCCGAGCCTGGGCTGAGGCACCGCTTCCTCCTCCCGGGAAGCAGCAAGGAGCAGGCTGTACCCCAGGGCCTTAGAGGTGCTGCCCAGGTGGCCCACACAGGGGCTGTAGGGGTGTGCAGTGTCCCTCCCAGCGTGCCCCTGGGCCCTGCTGATGGCTTTGGTGTGCTTTGGCAGGAGCTGCCAGGCAGAGCTGTCCTCACGGCTGGCCCCGGAGCGGGCGGGCGAGGGAGCGCCAGACGGCACCGGGGAGAGCCAGCGGCCCGGGGAGCGCCCAGGTGAGCACCAGGAGAGCCCAGGACACACCCCCTGCTTGTCTTTCCCTGCTGAAAGGCAGACACTTGGGAATGGATGGGCAGCCAAACTCTGAATTTAATTCTCGCTCAGGAGAAGCGTTTAAAGCTCTCAGGGCATTTGGAGTGGAACTTGCAGAGTTTCTCAGCAAGCTTTGTGGTCTGGGAGGTGGCTAAAAATGCAGAGCTGTAGCACAGGCCCCAGTGACAGCCCTGCTTCGGGGACCTGTGGCTGTACCTTGGGTTTGTTACCACCCTGTGCAGTGGAGCAGGGTCTGAACCAGGAGATATGGTTGGTTTCCTAACCCAGTTTGGGGGATTTTGCTGTTGGATCCATGGGACAAACCTCTGTGGCTGGGCAGGCCTGACTCAGCAGCTCCTTATCCCTAGGAGTTGATAAATGATCCCTGGAAGTGCTCAAGGCCGGGCTGAAGGGACCTTGGAGCAACTTGGTGTAGTGAAAGGTGTCTCTATCTATGCAGGGGGTGGAATGGGATGGGCTTTAAGGTCCCTTCCAACCCAAACCATTCCATGACTCTGAGATTCTCTGATCTTGCTGTCTGTGACGTGTTCCTCGTGACCTGTTCTTTGCTGCATGTGTCTTAGAAGTGAGACAAGTGGAGATCCTGTTGATTTCTGTCCACTACACTTTATCCCTTTGAGATTCTCATAACAAACAACCCAGCCAGTCTAAAAATGTAAATTCCTAAGTGGTAGAGTTGCCGTAAAACTCCCCTGTTTGGCACAGGCAGGTCCAGCTGTCTTCCTATGTGATTCAGAATCCCTAAATGGAATCCCTTTGGCTGGGGATGCTTCCCAGCAACACCAGCCCTTTGTGTGCTCTGTCCCAGAGAGCTGCAGATGGATTAACTGTCCCTGTCCTTGCAGTGCTGGAAGGGTGGCCACCTTCCCTGAAGTCCCTGAGCTTGCCTGAGCTGTCAGCTGTGCTGGAGGAGTGTGTGGGAGAGATGGGTAAGATGGGGAGGACTCTGGGCATGTGGAGGGGCTGCTGTGCTGGGAGAGGCACGACTGGGTGGGGTTTGGTGGTTTGGAGTGGTTGTTGGGAGAGACCCCACAATCCCTGCTCATTCAGGGAAGTCTCCAGGCTCTGGAGTTGGTGCTATCCTTGCTGCAGAACTTGGGCTCTGCATCATCCCCTGATGACAGGTCCAGGCTGGGAGGTGGGGGTGGGAGGTGGTCCCTGCATCTCCCGCTCAGTGGTGAGAGCTGCTGGGGAAGAGGTTCCCTAATCCTGTGTCCTGTTCTCCTGGTGACAGGAAATTGTCCCAGCAACTTGCAGACAGTAGAGACACTCCTGTTTTCAGAGCAGGAAGGCAGCACAGCAGTGGCTGAGTGCAGCCTATTCTTTCCTGCTTCCCTGCCCCTTCCTAATGCTGCTTCTTCTTTTTGGTTTGTCCTCAGGAAAAGCTCTGCAGACTGTGACTCAAAACCTCCAAAGGCTCCAAGCCCTGGGGCAGAGCGGGCAGAGCTGGTCAAAGCCATAACCAAGCCAGGTGGGTGAGTGGGAACAGCTGCCCTGCCTGCCGCATGCCCAGAGCTCGCTCGGAGCCCAAACGCCAGGGCTGGGCTCTGACTCGTCCTTGTGTGCCCTCTGGTTGGTTCTCCCTCTGGAAAATCCCTAGCCCCTTTGTCCCAGCAGAGGGTGACTGTCCCCTTTCTCCGGTGGCTGCAGGAATCTGACGTCGGGTGACCGTTCCACCCGGAAGCTGAGTGTGCCTGGGAGAGGGAGCACGGGGGCCCTGCCGGCAGCACCGCGGCTCTGCCGAGGGCCACCGCAGCTGCCGGGGCACGGAGGAGGCCCTGGCCACCAGAGAACACAGCTGGGAGGAAGAGGGACAGCAGAGGACAACAACCAGCAGCTCTTGGGGCCTGAGTCAAGGTTCCCAGGATCTTTGTTTGAAAGGTTTAGGTTTGGAGGAGAAGCTCCAAGCCTGGAAGTTTTATCTGCCTTAAGCTTTCTGCAGCCCTTGTTGTTCAGGTCTGGGTGGTGGTAGAAAGGTGACAGTTGCACACAGAAATCAATTAATTTTCCTTTTCTGCATCCCAGGCTCCCCAGGGCCTCTGTAGTGTGTCCTGGCTGCTCCTGTGCCGTGGGGATTGGCCCAGAGAATGGATCTGAGGCCATAAAAAAGGCAGTTTGTTGTGAAGGGAGTGGAGTTTGTGATGTTTGGCTCTTTGAGCTGCAGTGGAGCTCAAAGTGTAGCCCTGTTCCTAGTTGGAATGTCTGCTCTACTGCCACCTCAGATCTGGGCTTCAAAGCCTGTTCCTCCAACCAGCCCACTCTGGTTCACTTTGGGTTCTTGCTGTCCTCAGGGGCTGGGTGTGATCACATTGGTGGTTTAGGAATGGCATTCACTGAAGCACTCCCAACTCACCCTCTCCCCTCCCCTGGGGTGGGATGGAGAGAAGAACTGGAGACACAAAAGGTGAAGATCACTTGTAGAAATAAAAGCATTTTACTGCAAACAGCAATGAGATAAGGAACAGTAACAGCAATAACAAAAGTGTACAGGAGAGGTCCTGGTCCTGTAAAAAATGGACCCTGTCCTGGCCAGTACCAGGACATCACCATTACTCCATCCCCAAGAACTTGGCTTTATGGTCACTGCTGAGGTCATTGGTCTGGTTTGCCTGGGCCAGGATCCCAGCAAGGCAGAAGTTCCCCTGGAAAGACAGGAGAGAGAGAAGGAAGAGCTGGGACTACTGAGCTTCCCATGCCTCTGGCAAGCAGGGGAATGCCAAGGCAGCAGAGCAGGAACAGGGATAGCTCTGTGCCCCATAGGAGGTGGGCGAAGGAATCACAGCCCAGATGGAGCTGTGGTGCCAAGCTTTGCTCCTCACCATTGCCTGCCTTTGAGGTGCAGACTTTAGTGTTGGGAAATAGTTCTGCCAGGGCATTCTTGGGTGGGCATTGCCAAGGACAATCAGTGCAGGGAGAGGCTGCCCTGTCCCTGGGATTGGTTGAGGGGTCTGGTACCAGGAACCTTGGTGTAAAGTGGTTTCCAGTGAGTCTGTGTTCCCATTTATTCCTGAATCCTGTAGGGGGGAAAAACCACAACAATCAGAATCTGAAGTCTGGGTGATGGCCTTGATGAATCAGGACAAGTCCCTTTGGGAAGAGGATGGAACTGTGTGTTCCTTCTGGTTTTTGGACCTTGGGCACAAATCCCAAATATAAAATCCCATCCAGCTCTATCTTTTCAGCTGGTCACCCCTTCTGATGAGCTGCCTGAGTCCCTTTAGGCAGGGGTGACAACTGGTCTGCCTGTGGTGTCTGTGCTTCCTGGGGCCAGCCTCTGTCCCAGACCTGGCAGGTATGGCCCTCTCAGCTGTGACCCCATGTGCCTGGCAGTGTCCCCACCTCTGGGTGCTGCTTCCTTCCACCCTCAGCACCAGGCACTGTTTGTTCATCTTGAGCAAACAGTGGGCACCCAGTGCCAGCTGCAGGATGAGGATGCAGGAGCTTCACCCTGAAGAGTTTGGATGAGGTGGAGGGAATTCTCCTTGTGCAGCATCCCTGGAAACTCCTCAGAGGGCTGAGGCTGTGCTGGGAAGAGTGTTCAGGGCTTTGTCCCTCATTCCCTGGCACTGGAGGAAGTGAGGGAGTGCCAAGGTCTCTGCTTAGCCTTGGTGGCACCTCTGGCTGTGGTAACACAGGGTTGTTAGTGCTGTTTCCCTTGAACTTCAAAAAAAACTCCTAAGGGAAAGGGCCTGGGGGCACCTGGAGAGCCAAGGAAGCCCTGGCTCAGCAGTGCCCTCAGAACTGGGTGCCTGTGCAGAACAGTGGCTGGAAGGTGAAAGAGAGATTTGGGGCTGGCTTTGTTAAGTCTGAGGCTGGAGTAAAGGGTGTTTGGGGGATTAACATGATCTGTGCAATAGATTAGAATGCCTGGGAGAAGGGGGAAGAGGTGGTAGTGTGTGTGTGTGAGGGGAAAAAGGCCCCAAAGAGGTGCTGCAGGAGCCCAGGTGTAAAGGCTTCAAGGGGTGTGAGAGCACACAAGAGGCCAGCAGGGAGGGATCTTCTACAGCAGAGTATCCCTGGGGAGGCAGTTCCTTAACTGCAGGATGTGAAGCAGCATTCCTTGCAGCCAGCAGCAGTCTGGTGCTACCCTAAGGTGAGCTGTCTGAGGAAAAATAGCATTTGCTGCCTTGGCTGAAGGAATAAAAGCTGAGAGGCCTGTGTGTGGTTATCTCTGGAGGGAGCTGGGGGCATCATGAATAAGTTCCATGATTTGTTGCAGGACAGTGAGGAATGCATGCA
The DNA here is from genome assembly GCA_013400175.1 of Phainopepla nitens. NCBI lineage: Eukaryota > Metazoa > Chordata > Aves > Passeriformes > Bombycillidae > Phainopepla > Phainopepla nitens. The sequence goes on along the minus strand of VXBQ01017774.1, from coordinate 98,077 downwards.
GGGCCCTCCAGCCTGCTCTGCCAGGAGCTTGCAGGCTCAGGGGAGTGGGAGTGCCTGATCCCTGGCATCCCAGCACTGCCTGGGTGGGATGGGGGCATCCAGTGGGAGCTCCTGGCCTGAGTCCAGAGGAAGCCATGGAGTTACACGGGCTGGAGGCAGCCTGGGAGAGCTGGGGGTGTTCACCTGGAGAGGAGAAGGTGCCAGGGAGAGCTCAGAGCCCCTTGCAGGGCCTAAAGGAGCTCCAGAGGGACTGGAGAGACAAGGGACGGAGGGACAGGACACAGGGAATGGCTTCCCACTGCCAGAGGGCAGGGATAGATGGGATATTGGGAAGGAATTGTTCCCTGGGAGGGTGGTAGGGTCCTAGTACAGGGTCCCCAGAGCAGCTGTGGCTGCCCCTGGATCTCTGGAAGTGTCCAAGGCCAGGGGTTTGGAGCAGCCTGGGACAGGGGCAGGTGTCCCTGCCCATGGCAGCAGGTAGGATGGCATGATCTTTAAGGTTCTTTCCACCCCAGTTCATTCTGAGATTGAGCTGTCTGTGCCCCCCAGCCCTTTCCCTCCCCTGGAACAGACAGAAGCAGCAGGCTCTGCTTGCTGAAAAATAAATATTTATTTACATCTGAAAAGAGACTTAATGTGTTAGATGGTCTCGTGGGGGTTTCACCAATCCAGGACCGTTCTGTGTGACTCCAGCCTGGTGCAGGCTCTTTGCTTTGTGTGCTCGAGGCAGCCCCTCTGTGAGGCACTGGGAGAGGCTCCCCCAGCCCCTCAGGGAAGGGGCAGGACCTGGAGAACCTCCTGTGTCCATGGGCAGGCATCTCCTGGAGTGTCCCAGCTGCTTCCTGCAGCCTGGAGGGGACTCCAGTGCATGGCAAAGGAAGGAGTGTGGTGGGGACGAGCTCTGGCAGTGTGTCCGTGCTGCTCCTGCGGGTCAGAGCGAGGGGCTGGGGCTGTCTCAGCTGCTCTGGGCTCCTCCAGGAGAGCACAGGACTGGGACAGGAACGGGCCTGCTCAAACCACACCACCTCAGCTGCTTCCTTTGCTCCTGGGCTCCACAGGGCTGCTTGGCCAGGTTGGGACAATGCTTTGGCACACCACTGGAAAGCAAACTCCCAGCAGAACGGTTCCTGAGCTCCTGCCAGGCCTGGAAATCCAGCTTTCCCTCCCCAGAGCAGGAGGAGGCTAGGCTGGATGCTCAAGCTGGGATGGAGGAGGTTGGGCTCTGCCCCAGTGAGTTGCTGCTCTCAAATCCTTCACTCCCGAGTGCTTTTGAGGCTCCATCCTTGGCCCTGCCCGCAGTGAGGGGGCACCAGGGGATTTGTGCAGCTGGAGAGCAGCGAGGAGGGGATGGTGCTGCTGTTGTGTGTTGGTGATGAGGGTGGGGAGGAGGTGCAGGAGCAGCCCCTCGCTGGGAAGAGCTTTACACGGTGGCTGTGGATGGCTGGAGCTGCCAGGGTGCTGGTGAGATGGACGCAGGGGAGGACAGGGACGCCCTGGCTGTGGTGTGGCCCCGGTGCAGGCTTTGGGCAGCATCTCCCATTCCCAGCGCTGAGGATCAGGCTCCTCCCGGCCGCTCAGCTCCCACACTGCCCAGGTGGGTGTGGCTGTTCCAGGGGTCCCGGTGTGGGAGGTGTCCTGGGGGAGGCTCCCAGCTTCTGCTGGGGCTCAGGCTGCGGGAGGAAGCAGCAGGTGCTGCCCACACAGCCCCAGTGAGGCCCTGCTGATGGGACAGCAAGAGCCGGGATGCCACCTCCCACTCGGGTCACAGCAGGAACGTCCCTTCCAGCAGCTCCAGGGTGGCACAGCCAGACACTGGTCCCAGCCTGGCCTTGCTGGGTGGGCACTGCCCAGCACAGCCTCCTCAGCCTCCTGCCCTCCAGGGCACTGTGGCCAGCAGCCCCTCTGCCCCGGCTGGTCACCACCTCACTGGGCACAGCAGAGCACCGGGTGGTCGAGCTTCCAGAGCTGCCACTTCTTCTTCATCTCGGACTTCACCTGCCATGGAGGGCGGGAGCAGGGGCTTGTTCCTGGCTGTGCCCTCCCTGCAGGCACAGCGTGGGGTGGGGAAGCCAGGCAGGAGCTGCGGTGGCAGGTCCAAGGCCAGGGACAGGGATGTTACCTCCTTGTTGGCAAAGCAGTACAGCACAGCCACCAGGAAGCCCTGCAGGGAGAGCCAGGAGTGAGCCCCCCTGCTGTCCCTCTCCTGGGGCTAGGATGGGCTTAGACTCCCCCCAGGCCACTTCTAGGTGCTTTGAGGGCTGAGGGCCCCCTGGCACCCCTCAGCACCACGCTCTCGAGGGCAGAGGGGGCCAGAGATGGTGCCACCCTTCCCATGGAAGCAGCACAAGGAGGGCAAGCTCAGAGAGAGACCCCTGATCTTTGCTCCGTGGTGTGCCCAGAGCAAAGACTTGTTTCACTCCCACCTCACCTGGAAGGAGTTCAGGAAGAGGGTGAAGAACACCTTGATGTAGCGCAGGATGCCCGTGGTTTGCTCGTCCGTGGCGAAGATGAAAACGACCTCGTGGATCCCGAAGAGGGGGATGAGGGTCAGGGTGGCTTTGGCCAGCCTGGGGGAGAGTAAGGGGACAGTAAAATTCCCAGTTAATCCCAGGGCGGTCGTTTAAGGATGTGCAAGGTGGAGAGGCGTGGGGAGGGGTTGGGGGGGTGGAGGTGGTGCTATCCCGTTATCCCAGACTGTCCCCGCCCCTCTTCCCGCCCACCTCAGCTTGTAGTCAGCGTAGCCCTTCTGGTTGGCCCGGAGCTTGGCCAGGATCACCTTGAGGATCCGCATGAAGATGAGCAGGTTGATCTGGGAGGGGAAGACAGGGCAGGGGCACACAGAGCCCAGCACCCCCGCCCTGGCCGTGACACTCACCCTGCAGGAGATGGCTCCCCCTGTGCTGCCAAGGCTGCTGCCACCCTTCCTCCCCTCCTGCCATCCCAAAATCCCAGCTAGGAAGCAGCAAGGGCCACCCCCAATCCCTTTCTCTGGGGTTCAGCACCCCAGCTTCCTTCATGAACCCCCAGGAACAGGGGGTCAGCAAACTGCTGAACCCTCTGTGCATTTAGCCGGTCCTTGCAGGCCAACTCTCCCTCCTGGCCTCTGCTGGAAGCTTCCCTGAGGCTCCCAGTCCTGCCCAGGGCGGGAGCCAGGGGCTGAGCTGCTGCCATCCCAACAGTCCCGGGCTGGCAGCTGTTCCCTACCAGGGAGGCGAGCAGGATGGGGATGCGGATGATCCACCAGTAAGCCATGTTCTCGTTCAGCGCCCAGCACCTGCCAGGGGCACCGAGAGCGGCACCATCACCCTGTGCCAGGGGCAGCATGATCCAAGAGCGTTCCAGCCAGGTGGCTCAGGGACCCTCAGCAGCCTCTGAGCATCCCAGCAGGACCCCCCTCCATGCATGCATCCATCCATCCCTATCCATCCCTCCCTCCCTCCATCCCCACTCACTCCGCGTTCTCCTTCAGGTACTTGGCGGCCATCCAGGGCACCACGAACACCACGGGGGTCCCTGCAAGTCACACAGCAAACCCTGTAAAACCAAGCACCCTCCTGAGCTGAGAAACCACCCCCACGCTGGGGGGGACACCCAGAGTGGCAGAGCCCCCACCCCACCCCCTCCTGGGACAGTTGGGACCGCGGTGCCCCCACACCAGGCCCTGTCCCCGTGCCCCCCGCGCCCAGGCGGCCCCTACCCCAGCCCAGGTAGAGGTAGAGCCTGTAGTAATTCTTCTCGGAGAAC
>VXBQ01017774.1:18584-76406 GCA_013400175.1 Phainopepla nitens | reverse complement strand
GGCCGGGCGGGACGCGGCACCCCCGGCCGGGCCTCCCGCGGGGCCCCGCTGGGCCGCACACCGAGCTGCCGGAGGGCGGTGCGCGGGGGATGCGGGGCTGAGCCCGCCGGTCCCTGCCTGGGAGGGGTCCCCGCTGCCGGGGGGCGGCACAGCCCGGCACGGGCGGGATTGCCACGGCCCGCAGGGAACACAAATGAATGCTGTGTTTGCGTTGGTTCAGCTCAGCGAATCTCGTTAAAAACGCCTGGTTTCACTTCGGCGTGTTTTCGGTTGAAATGATACAATTTATGTTAATTTTTGAGGTTTAATTTTTTAACAGTGCGTTGCACTGGGCGTATCTCATGGTAACTGAGCAGCGCTTTGTGGGAGATGGCAATCTTGGCAAAACCCTTATTGCACATATAAGAAGGAATCCCTGCTCTTCCTCATTTTTCAGATTTTACTGAGATGATGAGGGCGCTGGGGTATCCTCGGCTCATATCCATGGAGAATTTCCACACTCCAAACTTCATGCTTGTGTCAGAAGTGCTGCTGTGGCTGGTGAAAAGGTTGGTGATGAGGCCAACAAATTTTAGGCTGATGCTGGGATGCGGGGAGTGTGCTTGGGTGTGCTGTGAAATTAGGGAACTCGGTGATATTTAGTCATTCTTTGAGCTCTGCTTTTCTAAATACCAGATACACACGTGGTAGTTTGCAGGTTTTTAGCTTAACGACGCAGCCTGGAGTAGCAAACCGGGTGACTCAGTGCTGGCAGAGGTTGCACCCTGACTGTGGACACACTCATTCAAAAGTAGCCTTATCTCTCTAACATCTTCTCCAATTTCCACAGCCTGTCCGTGTCTGACCTGTTATCCAAACAGGGTGATCTCTTGAGGGAACTTCACCAAAGCCCAGCCAGTTGATGCTGCTGTTGGCTCAGCCTGATATTGTGCTGCATCCACAACATGTTTAAAAGAAATAAAATTGTTTGGTTGTAATCTGCTACTGTCCAGTTGCAGTTTTACACCCACTTAACCCATTGACATTAACATATTGGTTAAGTATTTCTGGATCTTAAAGTGTTATTTGAATTATATATTATCTTCTGTCTCACACTTAAGTGTAAAATTAAGGAGTTGTTTTTTTTTAATACGATAAGGTAGAACACTGTAATTGAAACTAACATTGACCAGTTTGTCTGATTGCTATTTTTTGGCCTGGATTAATAATTAATATCCATTAAGTTTAACTACCAAGTTGTTAGAAATTTGCTGAATACTCTTGCACTTGTAATGAAATGGGGATATACTCACAACCATTCAAAATTACTTGGATTAAGTTGCCTAAATAGTCTTTAAAATGCTGCTGTTACACTGAGGGTCCAATTCACTGAATTTGCCTTTATTCTTCCCTGGTTCCTGCAGACTGGCCACTTCTGGAACTTTCTGCATCTCACTCACATTTTTTAAAGCATTTCACAGATTTCAGTTTATTTTTCCCTAAGTCTCCTTTACTTGTGAAAGGAGTATGTTTGAGATGATGTGTGGCTGTGACCTGGTGCAGCGTGTCAGGTTTTACAGCTCCTGCAGTTTGTAAAACCCACTGTGTGCATTCCAGGCTCTGCATGCCCAGTCTGCAGTAGGAATTTATTTACACATTTATTTTCCAGTCTTGTCCGTGCTTACTCTCTGTTTGATTTTTGCCCCAGCGATGAGTCAGGCTCTTTGATGCTGCCAGACCCTTGTTGTGATGTGCAGCTGTTGTTTGACAGGTATGAACCTCAGAGTGACATTCCTGGGGACGTGGACACAGAGCAGGACCGGGTTTTCTTCATTAAGGCCGTGGCTCAGTTCATGGTGAGTCTGCCCAGGAGCTGGGCTTGGGCTCCAGTCCTGAACATCTCAAATCCTGCTTCCATGGCAGCTTTAGAGCTTTCTCTCTTAACCCCACCGAGTTTCCCTGCAAGGGGTGGCTGAGTTGGTGTTGCATTCTGGTGCTGCTTTATCCCTGGCAGTGCCCAAGGCCAGGCTGGACAGGACTTGGAGCAGCCTGGGACAGTGGGAGCTGTCCCTGCCCGTGGCAGGGGCTAAAACTGGATGGGCTCTAAGGTTCCTTCCAACCCAAGCCATTCCATGGTTCTGTGATCCTGTCTCTTGGGCTGGTGGAAATTTGAAGAGGCCAGGGCATGCTGTTACTGACATTCTGTACTCCTCTCTGCAGAACTGGGATCTAAATACAATATTGGAATCTAAATACAATATTGGGATCTAAAATAATATTCATCCTTATCTCTCCTTATTTATAAAAGGTAACAATGGAAGACACAGCTGTGGACAGGAAATGTTTTTAAACCATTTAAATTGTTTTAGAAGAGATCCCATCATGGTTATTGCTCACTTTGAATACCTGATTCTTTCCTGTGCTTGAATATTCATAATTTCTGATCTAGAATCATATCTTGGTACATGTTGTATGAGATTTCCCATAGATCAAGGCATCAGAAATCATAATTTCTTATCTAGAATCATATCTTGGTATATGTTGTATGAGATTTCCCATAGACCAAGGCATGTGTTCTTTTCTCAGATTAATTTTTTTAGGCATGAGCATGTTTGGATTGGGCCATCAAATTTTTTAGTCTTTTAGAATAAAACAACATTGCTCTTCATATAATTCATGCTATTTTGAAGCAGTGTGAGCCTTTGATGTTATCACACATTTAGATTAACACTCTTCATTTTGTGAAAAGAACTTTCTGGGGCTGCAGGTGGATCAGGAAGCAATGGAAGTTTTTTTGCTTTTTTTATCTTTTATTCAAAGATGAGTTACAATACTTTTTAAAAAATCTTAAAACGTATTAAAAGGTAATTTTAACAATATTTCCTTTCTCATTTGTGAATAGTGTGCACTATAAATTCTCTTATTTGTTAATTTTGCCATGTTCAGAGCAGGGTACATTCCGGTACATATCAGAATGTACTTTTGAGCCCTGGAGCATGATGAGATGGAGTGAACAGGTTTGTTTTGTTTTGGAAGGGTTTCCCCCTCCAAACACAAGTCTGGAAGCAGAAATAATGTAATGCTTTTTCAATAGCTGATTTCATGTCAGAAATCCCAGGGGGTTTGGAGAATTACATAATATGATTCAGAAAATGAAATGAATGGAAATTACCTTAATCATCCTGTACTTTCAGTTCATATTACAAGTGAATGTGGTGATTATTGTGGGTTTTCAGCATTTTCAGGATGAGAGAAGCTTGTAGACATTTCTTTAATAATTCACTGTCCATGCAATCCACAATTACCTTCCCCAGGAGTTAATGGCTTTATGCATCCGTGGGCAGATGGGAGCTGTGATGGAGACAGAATTGTCTCAGAAGAGAATGTCAGGAGAGATCCATCATCAGGGAATGTGACTGCAGCTTTGCTCTGCTTTACTGAGCAAGGAGTGAGGAGGTGTTAATTTTCCACACAAATTAGCTACTGCTCTGTGTTCTTGGCAGTTTGAGAACTTACCAGATGTCTCCTTCCCAGACCCAAAAGTTCTGAAGTGCCAGCAAGGTTGCATTAGGTGGTTTTTAATCAGTTCCCCCCCTGGAGCTGCCCTGATCCTTGGGGCTCAATACCTGGCTCCTGCTTGAGCCCACCTGGATGCAAATTTGAAGTAGAATGCAACAAAAAGCTTCCAGTGAGTTAATCTCACAGAAATTCATTCATGAAAACAAACTCAGCAACCCAGGGGCAGAAAACCTTTTGCAAGAGTCAGACATCACAGACAAACTTGGCTTCATGATATTAATAAAGCAGATTGTGAAGTTAAGCAAATTTTCTGGCTGTTGCTGCTGTTCTTGTTGTATATTTATATTTTTGTTGCATTGTAACCATCTGATCTTCAGAATAAATAGCTGCGGTTTTTAATGGTTCTGTAAAACTAGAAATGTTCTAAAATGAAACCACAAATCAAATAGGTGAGTGTTTTAAACATGAAGTGATGGAAGTGACTTTCCAAACATGAAGTTGTCTTCTTGACTCCACAGTGCCATTGTGCCAGTCTGAAAAAAATATATATACTTATCTGGGTATTTTTTCTCTTTTTAAGTGGCCTTTGAATGAAAAACCTTTTTTTTCCTCTTACAAGACATTGATTTTATTCTCTTGAGGGTGAATGGAGCTGAAATTGGAACTCCTGTCTCTAACAACATCCTTTATAATTTAGTGCATCAGTCCCCTTTGGATAGGGAATGTTTAACAGAGGCTATCAATTTAATGACCACTTCTCCTAAAATGGAATACTTGCTGTTTCTGCAATTAATTTTTTAGATTGCTTCTACTACAAGGGAAGGGAGGTGAACATAGCTGGCTTTTCACTCTGTGTTGGCTCACTTGAGGCCATTCTGAGACCAACATTTCAAAAGCAATTATGGATTTTTTTTTTGCTGTGAGTCTCGGATTCCCCTGGCTCAGGGTGCACAACATCAGGAGCCTGTTCTGGAAGTTTGGGCTTCAATTTTCAGCAATCACAGAAAATCCTGAATTGGGACCTTGAGCTCTGACAGCCTTGGGGTTGTGCCCATTCCCTGGGGAGCCTGTTCAATGCCTCACCACCCTCTGGGTTGGATCTCTTTTCCTGACATCCAACCTGACCCTCTCCTAACACAACTCCAGCCATTCCTGGGTCCTGTCTCTGCAGACAGATACAAAGAGTCATTTTCCTCTGCTGGGTTGAGATTTTGGGATGAGAGAGGCAAGATGAAAGTATTTATTGGAAATTCAAATCTCATTTTAAAGTCACAAAGTCTTGACAAAATACCCCTGAATAAACATGAGCCAACATCCATTTGCTGTATTTCTGTGGAAAAGCTGGAGCCAAATCCATGGTTTGCAGTGTGGTGCTTTCTCTCTCTAGTTTCACAGGATTTTTTCCTTCAGTCCATTATTCAGTAAAGCTCAATGTAGAGCTTATAATTGTATTGTACCAAATATTGTAATATCTGAGTCTCTTCCCCAGCTGAAAGATCCTGCTCTGTCAGAGCCTGAGAGAAAGTGAATTCCTAACAGGAACACTGTAAAACCACCAGTGACTCATGGATAGACTCTGCCTGCTACAGCATTCCCAAAGGAGAAACATTCCAGCAGTAGTTTTATCTTCAAAGTATACTGAAAGCAAGATATTAAGTCATTTTTGTGCTTCATGTGTCATTTTTAAGCTTAGTTTTTGGATCCATAGCTGGTGATCATTTTTTTTTTTCCTTCCTTGTTTAGTTATGCCACCACAAAGACTCCCTCAAAGTTTAATCTGAAATTTGTGATTGGCTCCTTGTGGCTATTCATTTATAATATAAACTTACCAGGAATTTCAAGAACAATATTTGTGTCCTTTCTGGGACAGATAGTAATTTCCCCCCTTTATTATTCTGATACACAAAAAGATAATATTAGAATTTTTAATATTTTTTTCCTTATTATTCTGTCTGTACCTTTCAGAGATGGGAGGCAAGGGAATAAAATCACCAGTGTCATAGCAGGGGAAAAACTGAGAGAAACAATAAAACATTTGGAAGGTGCTGCTGGAAGAGGAGACAGTTAAATTAGGATAACTGATCTTCTTCTTGCAACTCATTAAGGGTGAAATTTACTTCTCTGCACATCATCACAAGACCTGGGCAGCACTTACTTTCCACTTAAACTTAATTTTATTTTAAGTGCTGCATAGGGTTTTTGCTGATCTTTATTCAGGGAAGAAATAATGATTGTTTGAGAGTTTTTCTGCAAATGTTCTGACATGCAGAAAGTGCACAGCTTTTTCTAGAAATACCAGAATCATGATGAGGCAAACTGGGTGTCCAAACAGGAGGAATTACTCTGTACAGCAGAGCCTGGTGCCCTCAAAAAGAGCTTTTGAGTGCAGATAACTGGGGACATTGTTCTTTGTGACTGCTGAATTCCTTCTTTCTTGCCCAAGGCTACCAAGGCTCACATCAAGCTGAACACCAAGAGGCTGTACCAGGCTGATGGATTCGCTGTGAAGGAGCTGCTCAAGGTCACCTCGGTGCTCTACGGGGCCATGAACAGCCAGGGAGGGGAGCGTGCAGAGCTCCCCGAGGAGGACAGCACCAAGTTCAAGTTTGATCTGGGCTCAAAAGTAAGCAAAACTGGCACTCTTGTGTTCACTTGGGGAAAACTCGTCTGGTTTTGAGCTGAAATTGAAGTGGAGAATGTTCTGGCAAGGCAGTAGGCAAGGGTTTGAGTGACTTTCAGTAGGTGGGGTTCTGTGACTGTGATTTTTTTTTTAATCTCTGAATTTTCAGCTTGTCAGTACAAGGCAGCAGTGGCACAAAATTGGTTCTCTTTGTATTGAAATGCTGTTGACACCATAGAAATATTGGAGCAGGCTGGAATAAAGATTGTTTTCTACGTACTGAACTTTTGCAAACAGGAGGAGTTTGCAAAATACTGACTGAAAGTTGATTATCAGCCCATTTGCATTGAAAGAAAGGGAAATCTTCCTGTGACCCAGACAGACATCAAAACTGTTCAAGCCCTTAAACTAAAAGCCATCTCTAGATATTTTAAGAGCACCTTCTCTAAATATTAAAAAAAACCAAAACAACAAAAACCAATAGCCCAGCACTTTGCTAAATAAGAGGAATTTCTGTTACTACTTTATTAAAAGATGTCCCTGCCCATGGCAGGGATGACTCTGGATGGGCTTTAGGGTCTCTTCCCACATAAACCATTCTTTCTTCCTATGATTCTTTGTTCCTGTGATTCTTGAGAAAATGGCAGACCCACAAGTGATTCTCCTCTGTGGAAGTCTGATTTGTCTCTCTGAAAAAATAACAAAAAAACCACTTGGTAAATGCTCAAAAGTTCATTACTTGCATTTCAGGCTGGTCCCATTCCTTCTGGTATATGAAATTTTTACTTCTGCTTATGAAAAAGGTGATATTCTCCTTTGTCCTGGGCAGCACATATACCAACAACTGGCTGAACCATGGTTCTGAGGAGATTTGTGGGTTTTTTTGCCTTGACCTAAAGTATTTTGGGTTTCACTCAGAAACCTGATGGGCCCTCACCTGGACTGTTTCAAAGCCAAGAGAGACTCTGTCCACTCTGATTCTAGTGCACAGCCTCTGGCAGAGCTTTCACCTCCAGTGCAATTTTGACATCAAAATGAGAAATACCATGGATATTCTTTGTGATGTTGGGGATTCTCCTGCTATTCAGTGCTGTTGCTGTGTTCCCAGATTGCTGACTTGAAGGCAGCTAGACAGCTTGCTTCTGAAATCACCTCCAAAGGAGCAGTCCTGTATGACTTACTTGGCAAAGAGGTGGAACTGAGGGTAAGTACATGCTGGAGAGTGTGGAAGAACTTGGGTACCTCAAAGGAAAAAAGGGGAAAAAGTCTCAGTTCTTATTAATGTCTGCATCTGACATGAATATTCTGTGAGTTTGAAGGAATGGGCCTGACAGTTTGCATTTCCTTCCTACTCCTGTTCATGGCTGGACTGCAGGCAGTGCAAGAGAACAGCTTGGCATTTTCTCTTTGGCAGAAAACTGAAATGCTCTCTGTTTGGCATTACATGTGCAGGCTGTAGTGGTGGGGATGGATATTTTAACAGATAAATGATGAATGCTGTTATTTTTCCAAAGGCAAGGCTCATTATTTCTGTGGCAGGAGCTGGAGGCATCACAGCCTGCAGGGTCCATGTTCTCCAGCTTAGCTGGAGAAGGAAGGAAGGAAAATCAAAAGCTGTTGTATGAAGTCAGTGCACACTGCCAGGAAGTCTTCCAATTATTTTCTTCAGTGCCTTTATCTGCAGTGCTGGAGGTTCTTCATTTTCTGAAAAGGGACTTTAAGGGAGGAAGACCCTGCATGGTGCTGGAAATGTTCAGATGTCTGAGCTGTAGGGAGTGCACCCTTAAGAGCTGTAAACTCTGAGCCTGGACAATTAAAGCTCCCAGATCCCTGTTTGATGGAGTACAGGTGTTTCAAGGGGTGGCTGATATCCTGGGAAGTTCCTCTGCTGGATCCACACATCACTGTGCTGTGCAGGGTGTTAATATTTCAAAAGAGAGGGAGAAGTGATAATCCAGTTTAACTCAACATGCACCAGTGTCACAGAACTGCTAACCAGTTACTTCTCCTCTTGCACTCTGCCTAATTTGTTGGCTTTGAAGGAGTTTTCACACAGTTGCTGTGTGATGTGTTAATATTTGCTTTAGTGGAGCATTGGACCCTTTTGCTCTGAGTACATCATCCCTGTAACTCTGCTAGAAGTCCAGTATAGATCAGTTCAGGCATTTTTAAAAGTACTCAAGCACTGGCTTGAATTGGGTGTTGTTTAGTCACTTGAAATCAAGGCTTTTAGGACACCAGGTTTAGAACTGGGCCCTGGAAAAGAGCCAGGCACAAGTGGAGTGTGCTGAAAGCATGAGCTGAGAAATGAAGAGATGAGAAAGTGCTTCAGTGCAGCCACTTCTCAGTGGGGCCTTTAAGGACTCTGCAGTGGGAGCCTACTTAGAGGTGCCCTTTCTAAAAGGAGTGGATTTCTTAGAGAGAGCAGTGAGCACGTGTTCCTTGTGGCTGAGCACACAAGATGGAGCCAAATAATCCTGTCCAGGTGCCCAGGTTGTGTTTTGCAAAAAGGTTTGGCAGATAGAACTCGCTGTCTTTAGGAAATGCTGTCCTGGTAAAGGTGACCTTCTGTGCCATTAGCTCTGTGTCATTGCCTAAAGGCAGCAGGTGACAGTGACAGCACAGGGAGAGCCTCCAGAGAGCTGCAGAAGAGACTTTTGAGCTCTGTTCCTTATGATTTGGGGCTGGTTCCAAGGTTTTTCAGTGATCTGTTAAACCTGAAGGACCCATTTTTGGCTGGTGTGTTAAATGTCAGGTTTGGTACATGCAGCAAATTGAGACTTGAGCATGCAGCAAAGCAAACAGGTTCCAGGTTAAAAGTCAGGAGGTTTCAGGAACCAGTTTTGCAGTGGAATTTGTAATTTTTAATTATAAATTAAAATTAAATTAAAGTTACCCAGCTTTGCCATTCACTTGAAAGTGAAATTTGAAATTTCACTTGATGAAATTTACCCATCACAGGAGAGGCTTAGAGCCAAACACTGCTGGGTTTTTCCATCACTGCTGGGTCTGGGGTTCTTGTCAGTGCTCAGGGCAGTCAGGAATTGCCCTTTCTCACCTGCCACATCCTCCCTGGATCCTTTACAAGGAGGTGCTCAAGAAACCTCAGGAAGGGCATCCTCTGCCTGCCCTTCCCACCCCATTCCAGGTGGGGAAGAATTGAATCTCATTCTGGCTTGGGGTGGGGAGCAGAGCTGTGCTGGTAGACACCAAATCAGTTGCCATTAAACCAAGATTGCTTTTATTGCTTTTTAATGTACAGATTATTGATTTCCATTGGTTGTTTTCTTCTTTAATGCTCAGACTAAGTGGCACTGCCAGAGGGTTTGTGCTGTTGAAGGGCAGGGGAGCAGTGTGGTTTAGATTTTTTATTCCATTTTATTACCTGAAACCTGTTGCATGTGCTAAAATCTATCAACAGCTGTCATAGTGTTTAAAGGAATTTGAAAACATGGGAGTTTTATGTTCCCTGAACCTATTTTATCTTTCCTTATCCAATCCATTCATTTCCAAATATGTAAATAAAACCTCTTCCTACCTAAGCTTCAAGAGGCTGATGATAAATCTTATTTCTATCCTAAGTGAAGACAGCTTCATTTTCCAGGAACTATAAAGGAAATGCCAGCATTTGGCACTAATGGGTTGACTAGATCTGTTTTCATAGTCTGAGCAGCTTTTGGGGAAACATCATTGGGGAAAAGTGAAGTAAAACTCATTATTTTGTTTGGAAATGTTGACTCTAATTTGCTCCACAACCTTTACCTTCTCTGCTGGAGTCTTTTTGTACATAATTTGTATAGAAACTGTGTAGAAAAACTTCATACATTAGATAAATTTCATTGCTCCAAGTCATGAAACAGTTTTTTTAATAAATTACTTTCTGAATGAAAACAAATTTCAGCTAGAGAAGAATTTAGGGGAATGGTTCCATTAGATTTATTGGAGGTAGAAAGTGCTGTAAATGTATGTACATATTTTTGGGGAAGAGCTGAGGTCTGATTTCTTGGAAATGTGGTTTTGTGCCTTTCTGAAACCTTTGCAAATACCTTATTACCTGACTGAATATCCAGTTCTTCTGTATATAAAAGCTGCTTCCCATGGTAATCTGTAACTCTAAAAATAAGTCTTTAATTAACAACAGAGGAAGAAACAAAATCTACAGGGTTTGCTGAATTCAGACCATGGTGTTGTTAAGTTATGTGGGAGAAAAAATCCCAAACAACCCCCAAAGCTGTACTGTCAGATGAAAATCCCAGATAAAATTACTGAGTTCCATGGAAGCTGTGGATGAGCACAGTGCAGGTTATTGGTGTCCTGTGGCAGTGCTGGAGACACAGAATTTTTATTTTTAAACACATATAAGCATTACATTTGGAAGGTAATTTGCAGCCTCGTGTCCTGCTGGTCCAATTTTGGAGCACAGAAATTGCAGTTGGGATTTGTAGAGTTTAGTGGAGCTGATGAATGAGCTTGGTACCACATAGTGAGATCCCTAAATGAAAAGCCAATTTCTCCATGCAAATTCCATGCATGGAGAAATACATCTTCATCTTTATTGTTTCCTTTCCTGCCAGGGGCACTTTCTCTGCTTTTCATTGCTATATAACTTTAATTTTCAGAATATTTACAGTTACCTCTGGAAGAATAACCAGGCATGCTGAGTTCTGGTTTTCTTTTTTTGCATGGAGAAGGTGGGCTTGATTTGAATTTGAGATGGGGATGAGAGATTTTGTTTGGATTTCTTTCTCTGTCTTCCTACACGGTACTAAATGAATGGAGAAAAGAAGAAGTTGAAAATACCAGTCTGTGATTAAGGCTGTCAAACTCCAAATCAAGAAAAGTAGCAAGAGAATTAATGTCAGCAGTCAGGCAAAATGCAGCACTGCTTCCCTCTGTGGTCCCTTTTCTGGGATCTACACAGCTGCCATTCTGTACAAGGAAGAAGATGTTGGAAAAGCCAGTGGTGCTCTGTATCCTGAAAACATGGCAAGGTGGGGGAGAGGGCCAGACTAACCTTTGGGAGAAGGGAGGGGTGATGAGCTGAAATCATTCTTCAGCTCAAAATTAAGCAGTAAAGAGACTTCCAAGGACAGTTGGCCTCAGCTGAGGAAGAGTTCTCTTGAATTATCCTAGAATGGAAATCCAAAAGGGAAAAATCCTGGCTGTTTATGACTCTGAGTGCCTCCCACTCTGCTTCTGCCAGAGGTCCTGGGCCACATTAGCAGGAGCCTGTCAGGAAGCTGCCCTGCCCAGACTTGCTGAATTATTGGACATGAGAAGATAATGGAGCAAAAAAAATTCCAGAAGAAAACTGCTTCTGTGCTGCTGGCAGGCAGAAAGATTTCTGACCTTCTCAGGCTTGTTTTCATTTTATTTACCTCTTAATTAGCTGGAAGCCCTGTAAAACTGAAGAAAAATGAAAATAATATTTTCTCTTAAGTCTTTTAGCTTGTGCTGAAGATGGACAATGCAGTGGATTTGTTTTCTAATGCTTCTCTTGGCACTTATCCCATCTGTGCCCTTGAACCAAGTGTTTATTCCCTGTATCCACTCCTGTAAATAAAGAAATTGCTGAATTTGGTAGATTAAAGCTTTTAACAGCCACATGAAGTGTTTGCCACTCTGTGGAGGATAAATTCTGGAGTAAGTCCAGGGCACTGCTCCCTGTTATTGTTATGGATGCCTCCAGCACCAGCTTGTTCCCAAACTGATGGGAGTCACCAGAATCTCGTTACCAACTCAGCTGGGAAAGGCTGGAATTAAACTCTTCAGAGAGCCAAAGGCATTTAGACCCAGCTGTGGAACTGAGGCAGTGTTAGTTCAGCACAAAGCCTTGCCACTAAGGACATTGCACTTGGATCTCTTTATTCCCAGCTTTTGGGTTAAAGAGCCCTTCCTCCCTTCCTTCCCCCTCCCATCACTGCTGCTTGGGGGAGAGAGAGATGTGATTTCAGAGATGGCTGCATCACTCCCCGCTCTTTGGAACTTAACTGCAAAAAATCATTTTATTGGGAATGTTGGGAGCATTTTTCCGCCTGCCAAATGTTACTTCTGGATACGAGACACTGCCTGAGGGAGGCTGATAAATGAATTTCTCTCATTTCCTGGGCTTTGCTTACAGAACTGCCATACATAGAACTTTTGGTGGAAATTTGTAACTTGAAATTGCCACAACTCTGGACAATTACCTGGTTTGCTTCAGTTTTTTTGAACAGTCCTGCTTCTAACCCAAACCTAACCTATCAGTTTGAGGAAGAGAGCTTATTGCAGATTGGGAAGCCAAAATTAACACCTGTGAAGGACTGTTGAATCAATATTAGATTACTTTAACCAGAACTGTAGTTGTGTGTATGTGTTTAAACTCAGAAATTATTTTGTATGACCTTCTCAGCAGTATTTAGCTTGAGGAAATGGCATCAGCTGTAAAATAGTGGTTGGCACGTTTCTCCTGGCATTTTGAGGGCCCGTTATGTCCAGTTGAAGGTGGAGTTGGAATGAGGTGGAAGCTTTCAGATCTCTTCCAAGCCTGCCCTTTTTCCTCTGTAAACCAACCAGCAATGCCCATGCAAGGCCACTTCTAGCTGATTGTATTTGGAATTTCACTCACAGGCTTAGCTTCTGCTCTGGAACAAGAAGTTCCTTGTCATCTTCCCACAGTCTGGAGGAGGCATCCCAGGCCCCCTCCTGGCCAAGGAGCCATGAAGTGAGCCCCTGCAGTCCTGAGGACTGATCCAAGCTTTACCAATGCAGTCTGTCCTCAAACCTTGCACAAAGTAAATGAAAGGTGAGGATTCTGAGGGTGTGGAAAGATCACAGGAGGCACATCCTGGGATTTGTGAGCTGAGAGTGAGTCAGTGGCATCAGCTCCAGAGCCAGAAGATGGATGGACCTGGTGAGGAAGGGAACAGAGCAGTGTGAATTCACCCCTGTCAGAAAGCTTTAACATTCCCTTTCCTGCCTCAGCACAACCACCTGGAGGTTACTTCTGATTCTTTTTGATCTATTGAAAAATTACATTTTCTAGTTGCTTCTCTCTCCCAGACCTCCTTGTGACATGGATTTCACATGCTGGGATAGCTGAGAGTTTGGGGCACTGATTGAGGCTCTGCATTCCTGAGGAGGGCAATGTCTTTGTGGACACCCTTTGGAGAGTGCTGAAATGAGCATGAAACCAAGCAGCATAGTCTGGAAGCAGCAAAATTCTCAATTACCATGACTTTAATGTCCTGAGAGGGGAAAATGGGCTTTTGGGAAGGGTCAGATTCCTTCAGAAGGATTAATGTCCCTCATGAGCCTTCCTGTTCCTTTATAACAGTGCCAAATCATTCATCCCCTGGATTGTGATCCCACTGTGTGTGAGTGAACTCCCTGAATAAGAAACTCCTAAAGGAGAGCTTTTGTGGCCTGCATGGACAGCTGGAATTGCCAAGGCCCTTGCAGGGAGCAGGGCATGTGGGGCTGCCTGGATTGAGGCTGAAGTGGCAGTGAGGAGTGCACAAACTTCTGTGGGCTTCAGGCTTAGAACTCCTGGAAGACAAAGATTTAACCCGTGGTCAAAAACTCAGAAAAATAATCATGGAATGGTTGGGATTGGAAGGACCTTAAGTGTCACCCAGTTCCACCTCTGCCATGGCCAGGGACACCTTCCACTATCCCAGGTTGCTCCAGGCCCCATCCAGCCTGGCCTTGGCACTTCCAGGGATGGGGCAGCCACAGCAAGACCAGTGTGTTAGGAAAAAAGCTTCAATTTCTGTTCCTTGCCACAAAAAAAAGGTGTTTAGAAACCTCTGCTAGACTTTGAGCACAGAACATGTTACTACACCACATTTACCATCAGTGATAAACCAGACTTGCATGCTGGTCATGCCTGATTACTTGCCATGGTTTCTTCCTGCAGTTTGGAGGAGGAATGCATCCATTTTTCCATACATCAGGCACACTGGGAGCTGCTTTATCAGCTTTTGGTCCATAAAAATGGAAATCCATTACCAGTTGAAAATGCTTCCCTGGGCATATTTGCAGAATGGGTTTTGCAATAGTGGCTCTTCATTGTTAACTGGGAATGAAGCTCTTGGGGAGAGATTCCCAGTAAGGGAAGTGGTGGGTGCATTTGCAAAGGGTCCTTCTTGAAAAGAGATATTAAAGATAAAACTTTCCTCTCTGAGAATGTAACAGGAAATGGCCCAGCTGTCATAGACATCCACAAAAAACCACCAGTGGTTTTGATAGACTCAACATATATTTATGTTTCCATTATATTTCCACTATATATTACTATTTTTCCATAATATTTAATATCTTTTCCACTTAGACTTGTTACTCCAGAGAGTCAAAGTTGGGTTAGGGGCACTGTTGTAACAGTGAAGTTACTCTGCCCATTCCAAGGCAGAGTTTTAGGGATGAGCTGTGTGTACAGAGGATTCTCCTCTCCATCTCTTGGGGTGTGAGGGGTTAATTGGCCTGACCTTCTCCTTTTCCAGTCTAACCCTGATTCCACAGTCTGAAGATACAAATCCCAGCCTTTCCACTGCTCTGCATTTCCCTGACAGATTTTTCCAGGCTGGTGTGGCTGTAGGACTGAACCTTCTTGTAGAAAGTGACGTGGATTTTTGTCAAAGACTGTGGTGTGTACATGGAACTTCAGGGCTGTTAGAGGGAAGACAGAAGAAGGAAAAACATTAAACTGCATAAATTATCCCACCTAAAAGGGCAGATCCTTAGAAGTTTCTCCAAACCCATCAGCTCCCTGCCCTGCCTCAGTGCAGTGCCCTGTGCATGTTCTGGGGTGTTTCACCAGGCTGCTGGAGAGCAGTTGGTGAGGGAGTTGTTTATGATTACAGACTACAGTCCTTGCTGTTCCTTTGACCTCTCTGCAAGTGGAAAGGACAATAATTCCCATTCCTCTGCTGGTTGTTTTTGTTTGGAGTGTGTTGGCTCTATGGCACAGACCCTCTGAGCCCAGTGAAATTGGCAGGGCAGTGTCTGCACCAGGCTGGTCCTGGCAGAGGCCTCATGAATAAACAGGGATTTTACTGGTCCTGGCAAAGGCCTCACAAATAAACAGCAATTTTGTTGAGCTTCTGAAATGCTAAATGTTCCCAGAATAACAACTGAGCTATATTATTCTTCCCCACTCTCCTCCAAAAACATCTACCTATGGAATTATTTGGGAATTTGTATTGCACACGCATTTTGTATCTTGTTTCTGCCCAAATGAACTTTCTGCTTTGGAGTTTGTTTTTCTCTGTGGACAGAGGGATGTTCACAAGCACGTCAGGCAGTGTGAGCAGTCACTGCCACCAACAAATGTAACTCCTGTCACTCTCCCCTGCAGAATGTTTGTTCTCCTTCTTTTCTCGTGCCAGGAAAATGAGCCTTTGTGCAGCATGTGCTGGGATTGCTCAGAGAACTGATCCAGCAGAGGAATAGGCTCAGCACAAAAAGCTGCTTCTGTTGTTTTGCTGGATGAGCTCCCAGGTTGGGTTCACCCTGCAATTCCCTGGGCTAGAGCTGAGCTGTGCAGTCTGGAGAGTCTTGCATGGCATCTCAGCAAAGTTATTGGATCTGCTTCCAGAATTCCTCCTGTGGTGGGCTGGGTACAGCCTGTGGCAAAGTGTAGAAAGCATTTTTAGGTTCTTAATCAGATATTTTCTAGAGAGGTGCTTTGTCCATCTTTATCCACCTGTTACCAAGTGTTTTGTCAAGGTAAGATTGTTTTAGGGACATGGAGCTGCAAAATTCCCTCTCCTCCCTTCCAGTGCCAAGCAAGTAATACAAAGTTCTTATATAATGACCAGGTCAGTGTTTTAGGCATCAATTAGACAAGTGCACACTCAAGCCCTTGTGTCCCCAAAACTGCTGAGAGGGGAGGTTTTTTAATCCTTTGGGATCTAATCAAGGATCACTGTGGGGTTTTTGAGGAGTCTGACTCACTCAGTTATCAGAAGCAGAGATGCCCATTTGTGTGCAGCATGCGATTGTCACGTGGGCATGGGAGGCACACATGGGATCATGGAATATCCTGGGTGGGAGGGACCCACAGGATCATTCAGGACAGGACCCCCCAGTCCCAGCCTGTACCTGGGAGCATTGTCCAAAGGCTCCTGGAGCTCTGGCAGAGTCAGTGCTCAGTGTCCACCTGCCTGGCACAGTTTGGTGGCTTTGTAGTCCTTGTAGCTCCACACTTTTGGGACACTGTGCTCCTCTACCCGCACTGGTGTTTTCATGGGTTGTGTTGTACAGGGGATGGAATCTTCTGTGCCCTGCTGCACATGTGAAATCAGAGCAGTTGCCAAAAATCTGCCTTCAAGAATACCTGCAGTCAGACACAGCGCTCACCTCCTTTGGAAAAGATGCCTTGATTGCTCCCTCCTGCTAATCTCAACTCACTTCATTTTTCATCATCTTGTGGTCTCTAAATCATCTCAGTCTTGGTGAATAAACACTAAGTCCTACCCCATTTATTATGCAGATGATCCTATCTATGTTGCTTGATCACCTTCAGTTCTGCATAAATTAGTTCCTCTGTGTAGTGTTTAAATATATTGGTTCATTTTATTTCATAGGAAGCAAGGACAGAATCTATTGCCAGACCTTTGGAGATAAATGAGGCTGAGAAGGTGATGAAAATTGCCATTAACAGCGTTCTGGTAAGCAAAAGATGGTTTATTTTAACTGTAAAATTATTAGTTTTCTGCTGCAAGAAAAAAATAGCTCTTTTTATCAACAGCCTAGAGTAAAGAGTGCTAAAGCCATCACCTGCAGCTGCAGTTGATGCACCTAAGAGCTGCTCTTAGCCCCTCTCATGGGGGAAAATTGTAGTCATATTCTCTGCTTCTGTTAGGAGCTTCACCCCAAAAGCTCTACAGGAGGGATAAAAATTGCTCAAATCAGCACAGAAATCCACAGCCTCTGCCTTGTCTGAGCCCTGTGACCTCTGCAGAGTCAGGGCTCCAAGGAGTGACCTGGGGAGCTCCAAAAGTGCTGGTGCCTCTGGAGCTGGGAGCTGGCCAGGGGGTGAGTGAGGAGAGCTGGCACTGTGCTGCTGAGGTCCTGCCAGGGCACCCCTGTGCTGCTTGCTGTGAAGGACTTCTGGTCTGTCCTGCCCTTGCCAGCACTGTCCTTGCTCCAGTGCCTGGGTTCCTGAGTTTCTGAACCTTCACTGGGTGAGGAGGGGTTAATTAAATCCCAGTAAATCCTGTCAGTTGTTTCAGTATCCAGTCCAAGTGTTTGATTACAAGAGTGGAGTTCCAGGCTTAAACAGCCAATGGGTACTCAAGAGAGATTCCAGGCAATCTTCCCTTATGTTTTGCTCCTGCTCACAGCCTGTGTGACTACTAAATGTTGTTCATGTGCATTTCTTGCTCCAGCTGTAGAAGTGATGAACTGAGAGCTGCAGGAGAGAGGGATTGGCTTCCTGGCAACCAGCAGTGGCACACACTCAGCTCATTAATCCTGGCCCAGCTCATGGACTGACCAGTTGGAGCTGAGCAGCACCAACACTCACTGCTGGAATTCCAGCAGTGGAATCCTCCCTCTCCCTCAAAAGATGCTTGTGGTTTCTTGAGCCTGAGCACACTGGATGTACTCAGCTCATTTGAATCAATTGGAATATTCCCACTTCCACTCCTGGTTCCTGTAGCACATGTTGAAATGTTCAAGATGCTTCCCAGATTTTGAAAAAAATGGATAAAGCAACACTTAGAAAAGGATGAAGATATTCAGATATAGGAAGTGTTTTATAAAACTGACTTATATCTTGAAGAGAGAATAAAAATTATACAAGCTTAAAATTCCCTAAATTAGTACCAGGAAACAAATGGATTTCTCATCTGTTTATTTGGAGAGAAGCATGGAATAGTTAAGGTTGGAAACGACCTGAATGATTCCATTAAGATAAAATCCAAAAAGACCTTACTGATGCCAAAAGACAGGCTTCTTCCTGCCTTCTACTGCTTCTTCAGTGAGAAGGAAAACTAAGTTACAGCTGGGCAGGGTTTTCCTTCTCTAAGAATGTTGGCAAAAAAAAAAAAAAATCAGGTATTTTACATTTGTAAATGTCCAGTTAGTTCATTATCCTGGCCACAAAGAACTTTTGGATTTCCCTGCCTACTTGAGTAAACACAGAAGAGATTATCCAGAATAATGTTCTGCATCTGAAAGATAAATTTAATTATCCCAATGCCAGCCACGGTTCACCATCCTTCTGTTTCAGGAAGAAGTCCAAAAGACTAAAGACATGTTGAATAATGTGGCTTTGGATGAAGCCAGTTTGGAAGCCAAGATTGAAAAACGAAAATTGGAACTGGAAAGAAGCCAGAAGAGGCTGCAGACTCTGCAGAGTGTCCGGTAAAGATCATGAACTGATTCTCTGCTGCAGGAAGGAGTGTGAACATAGAGGATGGAACTGGTGCAAACAGTCCCTCTGTTCCCAGAGGCTTCTGATGTTCACTACCAATTAAAGAAATTCATTCTGCAGCCCTTGTTAGGATCAGACCCTCTGGGCACTGGTACAGTCTGCCAGAAAATTCGTAGACTCACAGAATTCCAGACTGGTTTGGGTGGGAAAGGACCTTAAAGCCCATCCAGTGCCACCCCTGCCATGGGCAGGGACACCTCCCACTGTCCCAGGCTGCTCCAAGCCCATCCAGCCTGGCCTTGGGCACTGCCAGGGATCCAGGGGCAGCCACAGCTGCTCTGGGCACCCTGTGCCAGGGCCTGCCCACCCTCCCAGGGAACAATTCCTGCCCAATATCCACTCTAAATCTCTCCTCCTTCAGTTTGAACCCATTGCTCCTTGTCCTATCACTGCAATTCCCAATGATGAGTCCCTCTCCCTCCTTGTAAGCTCCTTTGGATACTGGAATGTTCAGGTTCACAGTTTGGGTTGATTTCTGGCCTTTAATTAACCTGCAGGTTTATACAATCTGCAATCTGACCTAATATTAAAAAAAAAGGAGGAACTATTACACAAGGGAGTGGTCGAAGGAATGACTTAGATTCACATCCCTGTTTGACCAGCACCACTCTGCAGGAAGTGGACTGGGGGGGTGTGAAGCTCTGAGCAGTAGCAGTGGTTTTTGGGGTGCATCAGTCAGCTCTCAGGTGTACTGACATCATCACTTCATCATGCTGTGTAATTAAACCTGTAATGACCGTTGAAACTTTTGTAGCAGGTAAGTCCCCAGCAAAGTAGATGATTTCCTAGCCATGCTACACACTAACTTTGTGCAGTTATGGAACAGCAGGATAATTAATCTAACATTGCCTTCTGAGGGGGCCAAAATGTGGCTTTTGTGCCTGTGTGAAAGGAAGGGGGAGTTGGACACAAAAATCTTCTCTTTGCTTTACGTAATTCCCAGGATTGTTTAGTGAAGGGCTTTATCTTGAGCTTTTATTCTCTGAAGCAGTGTGAAACCTTAAAAACGAGGTTTTTTGATTTAGCAGACATGGAAGGGCAGCTGCAAAACCAAAATTGCATTTCAGAATTCTGTATACACAGGGCAATCTTTATAGACTCCTAGAATCACAGAATGGCTTGGGTTGGAAGAGACCTTAAAGCTCATCTCATTCCAGATCCCTGCCATGGGACATCTTCCACTCTCCCAGGTCATTGCAAGCCCCATAAAACCTGACCTTGACCCCTTTCAGGGATGGGGCAGCCACAGCTTCTCTGGGCAGATTTCACTGAGTTCTCTGTGCTTGCTGTCCCCAGCCCTGCTTTCATGGATGAGTATGAGAAGATTGAGGAGCAGCTGCAGAAGCAGTACAGTGCTTACCTGGAAAAGTTCCGAAATGTGACCTACATGGAGCAGCTCCTGGACGACCATCGACGGACAGAGCAGGAGATGTTCGAGGTAGGACACTTTGGAAATGCACAGCAGGACTGTACAGCCTGCAGATCTTGGCCTTGCAGCAGAAAATGGTTTAACCCCTTTTTCCAAAGCAGCATCAGGAGTTGATTGAGTGACTGGCAGGTGAGGGACAGTGCAGTGAGTGTGGCTGCTCCTGGCCAAGCACAACAGCACAGCTGCATTTTCTCAGTTAATGAAGTTAAACCACTGTAGTGATGGCTCTTGCCAGTGTCTGCCCCCCTGATTCATTTTGAGCTGTTGGGTTTTGTTCATGAAGAATGTTTTCTGAATTTCTGATATTCCTTTTGCTACATGCAATGGATGTGCTTACTTTATTGTCTGCTGATGTATGAGGGTTACTCAGCACAAGGCTCTTCAGTCTCCTCAAAGTATCAATGGAAACAGCCAAGAGCATCAGTGGGGAGATCAGATGTGCTGGGATCTTCCCCCTCAGTGACTTCAGTTTTGTTTAGCAGAATTCTGCCTTCTCTTTACTTGCTGAGTTGTGTCAGTTCAGTGTGGTTCTCCTCATGGATAATCTGCATCTGTGTATCCTGTTTTGCTCCAGGTTTTCTTTGGGTGTTTACTGGACTGCAGAGCTTTCAGCCAGCCTTTCCTTCAGCTTCCAGCAGCTTCTTGTTTTATTGTCATCCTTCTCACAGTCATTACCCATTCTGTCTTCTGTTCTTCATTGAAAACATGTTTGAGTGAACCCTCTCCCCTGGGATCTTAGTGCTGGTGTGTGCTGCACCTGGAATTACAGAATCACAGCATCCATGGGGCTGGAAAAGAGCTCTGAGACCATCGAGTCCCACCTGGGACCCATCCCTACCTTGTCACCAGCCCAGAGCTCTGAGTGCCCCATCCAGGCTTCCCCTGAACATCTCCAGGGGTGGGGACTCTGCCACTCCCTGGGCAGCTCCTTCCACTATTTAACAACTCTTTCCATCAGGAAATTCTTCCTGATGTCCAGCTTGGACCTCCCCTGGCACAGCTTGAGACCGTTCCCTTTTCTCCTGTCCCTGTTCCCTGGGAGCAGATCCTGACCCCCCCCAGCTGTCCCCTCCTGTCAGGGAGTTGTGCAGAGCCACAAGGTCCCTCCTGAGCCTCCTTTGCTCCAGGCTGAGCCCCTTTCCCAGCTCCCTCAGGAATTCTCCAGACCCTTCTCCTTGTGCTCCAGACCCTTCCCCCAGTTCCCTTCCCTGGATCCACTCCAGCCTCTCAATGTCCTTTCTGTTGTGAGGTGCCCACAACTGGACACAGCACTCCAGCTGTGGCTTCATCAGTGCAGCCAATTAACCCATTGTTAATCAATGCTTCCTCATTCCACCACCACCTTTTGGCCACAAGGAAAGCCTCGCTGTTGAGAAGTGTTAAATATTTTCTGCAATATTTGCTTGAGGGATAAAATACCTTTTCAAAGCTAATGTGGGCATTTGGCAACTTGTTAATCCCTGTGAACCAGTTTCCCATCAAGCCTCTCTTTTCACAAGCACTGTCTCTGTAGAAGTTTTTCACTTTATATCTCAGTTCTAGCTCTCTGTTCCAGTTCTTCGCCATATCCTCCTCCCCTCAAAAAAAAAAGTCTTTAATTAAATCATAATCTTGAAGTAAAGCCTAAAATCTGATTTATCCCTTCTGTTCAAATGCCACTGAGACTTCACAGCCAAAGAAGGAGTGCTTTGAACTGAGCTACCTGAAACTGTTTGTGAATTCAAGTGCAGAACTTTGTTAATGAGTTGGTGCTCAGCTCTTCCGGGGATTTTTGTTAAAAGATAACAAGACAAAGAGAAAGCCTTTGTCATTCACAGCTGTGCCGTGATTAGAATATGGAAAGCACACTTTATTTTCCATTTTTTTCCTTTCTGTGAGACTCCTGGGACCCTACCCATATGGTTTGGCTTGTGGTTTCCTAGGATAAGCAGGGAACAATGCTTCAGCCTCGTGCAGAATTAAAGAGTATAAAAACTGGTGACAAAAAGATCTTGTTTTGCTTTGCACATTTCTAGCAGTTGTACCTAAAAATACTTGGAACATATAAAGGATGAGACTCTGACCATCTCTTTGTGGGCAGGAGTGGAGTGACTCAGGCAGCCATGAGTGCTTTGCTGCAGAAGCTGTTGCTTTGGAAGAAGAGGGGGGTGTGTGTCTCTTCCAGCCAAATATTCAGAGTGCTGGAGTCCAAAGTGGGACTTGGAGTCATTATGAGATGTCAGTCTTCAAAATCAAACTCCAGGACTTGGGAACTGAAAGAGGGTGAAGAATTTCATCTGGAAAAGAAAGAGAAGGCTCTGGGGAAACTTTAGAGCAGCCTCCAGGGCCTAAAGGGGCTCCAGGAGAGCTGGGGAGGGACTGGGGACAAGGCATGGAGGGACAGGACACAGGGAATGGCTTCCACTGCCAGAGGACAGGGATAGATGGGATATTGGTCAGGAATTGTTCCCTGGGAGGGTGGGCAGGCCCTGGCACAGGGTGCCCAGAGCAGCTGTGGCTGCCCCTGGATCCCTGGCACTGCCCAAGGCCAGGCTGGAGGGGTTTGGAGCAGCCTGGGACAGTGGAAGGTGTCCCTGCCCATGGCAGGGGTGGCACTGGATGGGCTTTGAGTTCCCTTCCAACCCAAACCATTCCATGATTCTAATCTGGGTCCTGACTAAGTCAAGAGACTTGATAGTGCACTCCTACTTCCAAACCAGAGAGGGGATGCACTATTTAATCCCTTTTGGATTAATCTCTGGCCACCCAGACACAAGGATGTGTCTGTCACTTCTTTCAGTCTTGATCTGCTTTTCAGGTGGTGCTTCTCACTTTGGCTACTTTATGGTGAAACAAAACTGAGGGTTATTACATGCTTTTAAAAAAAGAGAACACTTTGCTCCAAAACAATGCTTTGCATGTTGTCCTGCAGTTTATAGTCTTGTGTCATTTTCAGCATCAACAGAGGAAAAAAATAACAAGGATAATTACATTTAATCTATTTTAAAACACACTCACTCCAGCTGTCAGAAACACTGAAAATTATGTTGATTTTTTTCCCCAGCCCTGGTTTGTCTTTTGTTCCACCAAACAAATCTTAATTAATTTCTGCAATAGCAGCATGAGGCAATTCCTTTATCATTGCTGTGTATTTGCTGAAGAGCTTGCCAGCAAAAGCATCAGCAGTGTAATTAGATTAATCTAGCACTCCCTGTACTGTTCTGAGCTCTGGTTCCTGGGCCCCTCTCCTTGACTTAGTCCACATTTTTAGGAGTTTTTGTTCTGATTGAGAGCCTGATTCTGTTGCTGAATAATGAGCCAGATGTGTGCTGCAGTTGGACTCAGAGTGGTTGGGTATCCATAGCCACTGACCCGGGCCAGAGTGCAGCTCCTAATTAGCAAAGTGATTTAAAGATTTTAATTAATGACACTGAGCAGCTGAGGCACTCCAGCCTTTCCAGAGCTGGTGGTTGTGGACATTTTAAGGTGGTTTTTCCATGCTCTGGGTGTCCAGCCCCATGTGGCTCCTGGTGTTGTCCTGAACCTCTCCTGATCCTTTGCCTGCCTGTGTCAGTCACAGGGAGCAGTGGCTGGAGTGTGATCAGTGGGAGGCTCCTGGCAGGCACTGGGCTGAGAAATCTGTGTTAAAAGAACTGACAGGCTCGTGTTGAGTCTGAGCCCAGCAGTTAATTGGTGATGAAGTAGCTCCTGCTGAGCACCTGCCTGTCTGATGTGGGAGCCTGCTGAAATATATAAAAAATACAAATTGATGTGGCCATTATCACCTGGAGAAGGCAGAACTCCACTCATGACTCGTCTTTAGAGTGAGTTTCTCACACATATTGACAAGTGTCATGCACTGCTTACTAACAGATCCCAGGAATTTAGACAAGGCCCTTTTGTCTTTGCAGCTTCCTTCGCCTTCTTTACCACTTTTATTCTCCTTCTGTTCCTTTGTGCTGTTCATGGAATTAATCCATCTTCCTGCAGTTCTGTGCCAAGGCAGGGATTTATGAGCCATGTCTCCTCAAAGATTGGGTCTTATTTTTCTGCTTTGTAAAAAGATTCAGTACAGTCAATTCATTTTTACCCTGTTTCTAAGATGGAATAATTTCGTGTGTTTAGACACAGAAACTATTACAACTTTGGCTGTTTTCTGAAAAACCTAATTTTCAGGGGTTTTTCAGATTTGGGGGTTGAAATTCTCTCTGGATTATAAATGAATGCCTCTCTTTTAAAGGACAACACAGACTAATACAGTTCAAAAAGGTGGTTTTGGAATTAGCTTATGTAATGCCAGAATAACTTGGCAATTTCCTTCAGCATTTGCCTTTTCCCTGGAGAGAATGTGCTTATTCTCTCTTGTGCTTCTCAGAGGACACCCCAGAAGTATTTTCCTCTTCAGCTGCTTTCTCCTAAGGTATTTTCAGACTATTTTTATGCTGTTAGTGTGTAATCTCATCTGAGGAGGGCCATGAAGTGGTGGACACGGGGATGAGGATATTCTTAGTCACTCAGTCTTTATCTTTGGTTTGGGATTGCATAAACTGCTTTTCTTTTCATCATTATGGGGTTTCCAAGGGCATGTAGAGATAGAACAAGGGAAAATGGCTTTAAACTGAATGAGGAGAGGTTTAGATGGGATATTGGGAAGAAAACCTTCTGAGGGTGGGCAG
Organism: Phainopepla nitens; assembly: GCA_013400175.1. Lineage (NCBI taxonomy): Eukaryota > Metazoa > Chordata > Aves > Passeriformes > Bombycillidae > Phainopepla > Phainopepla nitens. The sequence continues at coordinate 51,786 of VXBQ01017774.1, read as the reverse complement.
GCCCTGGCAGAGGGTGCCCAGAGCAGCTGTGGCTGCCCCTGGATCCCTGGCAGTGCCCAAGGCCAGGCTGGATGGGCTTGGAGGAATAGTGGAGGGAGGGGCTGGAATGGGATGAGCTTTAAGTTCCCTTCCATGCAAAACCATTCCATGATTGATTCTATGGATTATCAGTAAACAGTCCTTCATGGTTAATCATGCAATTCCAAATAATCAGACTGTGTTGTGACTTACCGTTTGCAGCCCACTCTCCTCAAATAAAATCCCTTTTTGGTTAAACTCTTTCTAGCAGAGCTTCTGAATATGCAGATAATAATAAATAGAGATGCCTGAGTTCTGCTCCACTCTGAGGTACCCCTTGGTTCTGCTGCTTTTTGCACTGAACTATCCCTCTTAAGTACTCAGTTGAACATTCCTGCTGTGACAGCTGTTTGCTGCAATAGCCAGCACCAGGTTAACATGAAAAGCAACTGGTTACAGTCTCTAATCTTCTAACTATTGGGCATTTGAATTATGACTGCTTTAAACATTTTACAGGTGCCAGGAGAGCACTCCTGGCCCAGCATTGCTGAATTGTGTGGAATATCAGATGTAAAAGTAAGCACAGGCTGCTGAATTGCTTCTATTTTAGCCTTTAGTTCAGTGTACAAGGGTGACAGTGTTGGTGCACTGAGACACAGAAAACAGTGGGGAAATGTGGAAAAAATTAGAGCAGGGGGAGGGAATGCACAGAAAGAGAAGGGGCAGTGGAGCGTAGGAGAAAAGGACAAAAGAAATTATTGGCTGAGAAATGATGATCACAGAAAGGAGAAGCTGGAGATAGAAGGTGGGAGGGCGTGTGGGGAGTGCATTAGGGAAGATGAAAAGGTTCTGTGTGCATTCATTCCACTGAAATAAAATTCTGCAGTCCCCTGCCAATACCATGGCAACTGCCCTGAGGCAGGTCATGCCTACCTGCTCCTGGGGCTCTGTTGATACTCTCTCCCATTAAAGCTGTGGGAGAACTTTTTGGGAAATGCAAACAAGTGAGATCAGTTCAATTGATCTCAGTCAGATCAACTGAGTGCTCAAAGATCTGTTTTCATAGGGTTTATCTGATTATCTGATATGCCAGTGGGCAAACTTGCCTTAGCATCCCAGATTTGGGGTAGTTTCACTCACAGCTTCAAGTTCTTCATGTCTAACACACTCCAGAGCTCATTTTATCACAGAGCTAGAGATCAAACAAGAAATTATTGAATCCCAGATCACTTACAGGCTTTTCTGAGCAATGGAAAAATTCATATTCTGCCTCCAGCAGCCCCTGAAGGGTAAAGAGGTTCTTTGTGCCTCAGGGCTTGGTGCTGTGGTTGGATTATGAAGCCCCTGTAAAGGTTGCTCAATCTGGTTCTTTCTTGCTGCTGTTACAAATCTGTGCTAATTCTTTTACAAATTAAGTATCTGCACTTGGAGAAGGAACACAGAGAGGATCTGCTGAGTTTTGCAGCCAGGGTGAGTTTATCATGACAGCAGCAGCTGTTTCTGTGAAGGGTGAGATGTAACCTCTCTCACTGACAGCATGGCTTGGAAATCCATGGCTGACAGTCACAAAGATAAATCAGAACCATTGGATCTCCAGTAAATTCAGTTCTTAACTTGTCTCACTGAATTTCTTGTGCAGTGACTCCAGTGGAGAAGCAGCAATGCATGAGAACAATCTCTAGTGCATTCCAAAGTGCTGCCTTGTAGGTTTTACATTTTCTCTTTTTCTTCCAGCTTCATTTGGGAAGAAGATGAATTAGTGCATGGTTCATATTGTGGTCTTCCTGCCTTCCCTGCATCATCCTTTTGAATATTCACAAAGACTTTAGATGTCTGAAATATGTAAGAGAAATCACTTGAAATTCACTCAGGATAGGAGACAATCAGATTACTTGAAACAACACTAATCAAGAAGATCAATTTATATTTTTCCTCAGAGATCAACATTTAAATCATTGAGAAACATTTAAACAGGTGATTGAAAGAAAAAGCTAAAATAACTCTTAATTTGGGACTGATGTTTGGTGTTTTGCACCAAATGACATAAGTAGGTAGTGTTAAAATGACGTATAGGAAATTGAGGAGGTATTTAGTGGGGAAAAAGAGCTGTGAGAGTGGCATTTTGATTTGCATAAACATGCATAATCTCATCAGGTGCAAAACAATGAGGTCTGAGTCTTTAAATAGGAAAATAATTCTCAGTTTTCTGGCTGCCTGAGAGCAATTCCTGGTTGAGTTCTGTGAGATGTGAAAGTGGAACATTGTGCAGGTGTGAAAGGTGGCCCTCTGAGATAAATGTCCTGGCAGAAGCCTTGGCATGGGCTGGCAGGGGGGATCACTGCCCTGCCAGGTCCCTGCCTTTCCTCCCAGAGCTCTGGGATCCTTTGGAGAGGATTCTGATGCTGGGATATTCCATGGGCCCAGCTCTGCATTTCAGCAGCTCTGCAGCAGGGTCAGACATCAGGATCAAGGAAAGGTAAGAAATCTCAGGACAAGCTGCACACCTTGCTGCCTGGGGGCTGGGATCATATTTATTTTGCTGGAAATCCAGTTCCATTCCCATTTGGACTTACCTTGAACGTCATGTCATTCCAAAATCAATGGAAACCTCCACTGTAGGACACTACATTGTGAGACACTCCTGGTTTTTTTTTAATTTGCTGACTTGAAGAGCTGTGAGTCTGACTCTCCTCCTCAGGCTTTGTTCCATCTGTGAGAGAACTGAGGAGGAACCTGCCCTGTTGAGCAGGGTCTGAGTCCCCTTGGCAGTGCCACATTCCCTGGAAATACCTGCTGGGTATTCCACCTTCTGCTGGGAAACTTCAGAGAGTGCATCCTGCATCTCAGTTCCTGCCCAGCCACCAGGGTGTTTAAACCAACAGCTCCAGTTTCTTGATCCATGGAGTAAACTGGAGTGGAGCTTCTCCTGCTATTCTGTGGAGAAGAGCAGAGCTGTGGAAAGCAGAGAAGCAGGACGTGGAAGGTGAAACCTGCTGCTGTTGACAATTGCTGGTTGCCCAGAAATGACTTACCTGCTCTTTTGTGTTAAAGAATCTTAGCCTGATGCATGAACAGTCCTAGAAGCAGTGCTTGTCACCCCCTTGCTAAAGGGATTTGTCTGCATCATTACTCACCTGCACTTCCTTCTTCTCCAACCACAGGCAGATGTTTGAAAATATTTTTATTCCAGTCCTCTTAGGAGTAGAGCATTGTCCTGGGGAGCAGGAAGTAGGAGTGCAAATGTTTTCAAGCTGGAGAAATGGTAAAAAACAAGTCGATGATCCCGTGCTTGGGCTCTGACAAGAGTTAGAGAGAGGCTTGATGGTGCTGCCACTTCATTTGGGTGAGAGATCAGGAATAAACTGAAGTGTGCTGTCAGCTCCCTGTTGAGGAGGCTCTTGCTGTGAGAAATGGGGGCTGTATTGAGCTAATTGATCTCAAGATAGAAGGCAGCAGAGTCCATTATCAGTTCCTGGAACCCTCAAGTTCACCAGGAACAGCTGCCCTTTAATATGGTAAACACTCTCCTTGAAAAGCAGGAGTAATCCTGACCCCCTGGAACACTTGTGCTTTGTGCCACAGGATAATTCAGGAGCTGGAGTCTGGCAGGGATGAGGCAGTGACTGCTCTGTGGTGCTGAACAGGACACTGCTGTGCCTCCTAACTTCCAATCAGTGTTAATTTGGATGATGATTTCTTCAGGCACTGCAAACTGACCCCAGGTTTACACTGCAGAATTGTACATTAATTCAAATAAATTACACATTCAAACAGTATCACTTGTAAGCTCACTACAAAAAGAGATGTAATCCGTGAAAGGAATGTTCAATGAGCTGTTATTGAGTCATTAGAATTCATCCCTTCCACAAAAGCAAATAGGAGAAATGGAGAGTTGTCATTAGGGGAAATTTGCATTGTATGTAATGCTGAATATAGAACACATCTGATCCACAGGATAAAGTCCATCCTCTGTCATGTTATTTTAGGTAGTCATGGATTTGTCTGTGTAATCGCTGCCTTGGAGCTTCTTGTAGAAAAGGATTTTGCCAGGAAAATTCTGGGCAGCAATGTTAGTCTGGATCTCTTTTTGGACTTCTTTCCTTAGTTCTGTTTAGATTTCTCTCAGTGCTGGCAGATGCTTGAAAGGCCTGTGCCCTGCACTGGTCTCGTGCAGGCTCTCCCAGTGCCTTCCCAATCCTGCTGTCTCCTGTTCCTGCACGGTCCTCCTGAGCTGTGCCCTGCCCTGGGCAGTCACACAAATCCTCAGCAGAGAGCTCAGTGCTGTTTCCTAGGATGTTCTTCTCCCTTGGCTCTGACCTGAATGGTTCCTGGTGGTTCCTGGATGGGTCAGGAGTATTTCTGACATCACACAATGGTTTGGGTTGGGAGGGAGCTGGACCCTCATCCAGGGCTGTGGGCAAGGACACCTCCACGAGCCCAGGGTGCTCCAGCCCCCTCCATCCTGGCCTTGGAACCAGCACAGCACAGAGTGCAGAGATGTACTTGAGGTGCAAAGTTTTGAGTTGGGCTTTGTTTGTTGTCTTTTGGGATTTTTTTGAATAGCAAACCAGTCAACTAAATAAATCACTTTCAGACCTGCTTTCTTGGTCACTGACTGACAGATTCATTCTGTTCCAAGCAAGGTCAGCTGTGGCATCAGACTTTATCCAGTCCAGTCCTCAAAGCCTCCAAGGATAGAGACTGTGCAGCCTGTTTGGGCCAGCAGTGCAGTGTTTGATCATTCCAATAGAAAACATGTACTGTGCACAGTGAAACGTGCAGTGACCTGTGCAGAAAGGTTTTATATTGCATCAAAAATCACTCCAGAATCGTGCCATGGGGAGAATTACTCATTTACTGTGTGATGATACAAGGGGAGAGCTCAGAGAGAGGCAAAGGGAGTTCACACAGACATGAGCAGGGCATCCAGGTCAGCAAACACATCCCACAGGGTGAGAACAAACAATTACCAAGCTGCCATTCCTCACCCTGAGTAATCTCCTTCTGGTGAGTTCCCAGAGGGAAGGTGTTGATGTCCAGGTTATGGAGTGTGCTGTTCCCTTCCAACTCCAGCTCATCTGTGGGTATTGCAGGGCTGGAGCTGGATGAAGTCAGGACTTGCCAAGTAATTATGGGAGCTTTAGGAGGAAATGTGTGAGAAATGTTAAACCAATCTGATTTTAAAAGAGTTGCTGTGGGGTGGTTTTGAATGCACTTCACTGGCTCTGTGCAGCCTGAGCTGGTGTCATTGAGAGCTGCATTGGTGTAAATCAGCCAAAAATCCCATCTTTTGCTCTCTCTGCCTTCTGCTACTCATGTGACCCCATCTGAAGGCTCCTTTGGACACCTTTCCCACACATCCCTGATGGAAGTTTTCCTTCCTAAAGACTTTTCCCCCAAAACAAAGTCATCATAGCTGGCAATAGGACAAAGGGAGTTGGCCTCAGGCTGTGCCAGGGGAGGTTCAGGTGGAATATCAGGGAAAATCTCTTCACAGAAAGGCATTGGGACATGCAGTGGTGGGGTCTCCATCCTTCAAAGCATTCAAAAAACAGGTGGATGTGACATTTGGGGACATGGTTGACAAAAAAAAAAAAAACCTCGATCCCCGAAGTATTTTCCAGCCTTAAGGATTCTGTGATTCTATGAAAACCTGTGCTAGGGTTTTTTACTCTGATAACTTTCCTTGATGGAACATTAGAAAGCACTTGTGCTCTTCCCCTAATTTTCTTGATGGCATGAAAGATGCTTCGTTAATTAACGTGTTTGTCCTTGAAAAAAGAAACCTTTCAAAGAAATTCTGAGGTGTTTTTGTGAGTCCCCTTGATGAAAGTGCCTTTCAGTAGTGATCAGGCAGGTCTAATTGATTATTTTGATAAATGTGAGCTGGAGCTGGCGTGCCAGAATTTATTAGGAGATACCATATTTCTGTAATCCCTGTGGGATCACAGCTCTGCACACTCTGATTCCAAACATCCATTGTTTGTTTCCTACAATGGATATACTTTGTTCAGGCACACGAGATGGGATCCCACTTGTCTTGCCTTCACAAGGAACATTGCAGAGCCTGTTCACAGTGCCCTCTTTCTTGTCAGGATCATCATCACCATCACCATCATTCCCTGCCAGACCTCATTCAAAGCCCTGCTCACAGCTGAGCAAGCCTGATGGTGAAGGTTCTTCTGCCCCTCTGTTTCAAGTGGATCTTGTCTCTCTCCCACCATTCCTGAAGGGAATAAAAAGGAGCAAACCCTGCAGCATTGCAGTCAGGTCTAGTCAGACATAACTACAGCCATGTTCCCATTCAGAACATGAATTTTGGAGGAGGTATTTAACAGTAGGGCAGCATCCAGGAAACATCATCTCTGCTCTTAAAGAGCAGCTCCAGGTGGGCTGGTACCTCCTGTTTTCATGAACTTTAGTCCCTTTGCCGTTGGCCTTGGCAGATTTCCTGTCATTGAGAATTGTCACATTCTTGTCAGGCTCCTGGTGGTTTCTGCTCATCCTTTATCTCCCCTCTGCTGAGTGAGTGGCCACTCTTACCAAAACCAGCTCCCTCAGAGTAGCAGGAGCTGATCTCAGGTGCTTTGTTATGTGACAAAGCAGGGAGCAGCTGCCCAGATGCTTGAGCCCTTCAATCCAGCAGCAAATTGGTTTCCTTCCTCCAAGGGTACTCCAGAGCAGTGGGAGCACTGTAAATCACTTCAGAAAAAAAAACAGAAGAAGACATTGTTTTTCCCTTACTAAGGATGAAAACATTAGACACAGAGAGATTTCTGGGACTGGGAGAGTATCTGAGAACAACAGGAATAGCTTAGGCAGAAATTGAAATGCTTGATCCAAATGCAAAAAGTTAGTGAGCTCCAGTTGTCTTCCTGTGCTTTTGTACTTATTCCCTTCCTATTTCACCCAGTCCTTTCCACTTCCTTTCTGTTTAGTGGTAATTGTGTCTGCCAGCTGGCTGCAGGGCACAAATTCTTTGTATTCAAAATCCTGCTGGTGTTAAAAAAAAAAAAAAACAAACTTTGAGATTAGCTAAAATCTAAAAAAAACCCAAACAAAAAAAAAAAAACCAGAAAAAAAAGAAAAAGCTGAGCTGTTTTAAATGATCAAATACTTCATCATTTTTATTCTTCCTGGTTTTGAGCTGTCAGACTTGCTGCTTTGCAATCTGCAGGGGCAGAGTTGTCTTCAGTCTCATGATTTCTCATGAATTCCAGCTTGATGTTGTGGTTTAAACCAGAACTCAGGAACATCAGGTACATCATAAAGGACTGGGATGAAGGACTGGGTCAGTCATGTGGCTTTTGCAAATCCTGGATCTTGAGGCAAGCACTGAGTCAGTGGCAGAGCAAGTTGTCTGTGGGCCTGCTGCTGGGGGATGTTCTCCATGGCCTCTGTTTAAAAACAAAATCACCCCTCCCACCCCAGAGCCTGCACACTGGAACTCAAAACTGTTTTTCTTGTGCAGAGAGCAGTAGATCAGATCATATTAAAACATTCTGACACAATTTATTGCAAGGACTATCAGAGGTGTTAGGTGGAAAATCATCTGCTTTGCCAGCTGAAGATTGAGATGCAGAGTATCTGGGTTGTGCCATTCCAACTCCAATCTACAAAAGACATTTATCTTGTGTGCTGGACAGGTAACATTCCTGTAACAACAGAAAATGGGCATGAAAAAAGCCCAGTTGATTGTAAACATAGGTGAAACTTAGTTGATTTAGAAGCCATTGTGTGTCAGCAGAAGGGCTCTGCACTTCCTGCTGCTCTTGTCTGTGTGGGCTCTGTGTGTCACCAGGCAAGGCCTGCATGGAGAGCAGGGACATGGCTGGTGACCAAGGACACCTGAGCCCTTGTGCTGAGAGCAGGGACAGGTCCTGAGCAATGAAATGTCATTCTGACCTGCTGTGAGGAAACTTCTGCACCCTTTGGCCACTCAGCCAGGGGAACAGGCTGCCCAGGCAGGTTGATCAGTCTCTCCCTTGGAGATCTTTAGGACCCAATAAGCTCCAGCCCTGAGCACTGGGATCTGATGCCATTGCTGGTCCTGCTTGGAGCAGGAGGTTGAGCTGGGACTTTGGAAGGTCCTTTGGAGCCAGGGTTATTCAGGGGGTCTCAGTGTCAGCCCTGCCTTGCTGCCCATTTCCCTCAACTGTTGGCAAAAATTACTCCTTTGGGCAGATTTACACCCAAGAGAGGCTGCATAATATATGAGGCAGAGAAGGAGAATTTCCATCTGTCTGCCCCTAAAGCAGGATTTTCAGCCCCAGAGATCCCTGGTATCCTGAAAGCCCTGGGAGTCTCTGAAGGGGCAGGTTGGTTTGGATTTTGTGTTAATTGGTACTTAAATTGTGTTGATCTGGCACTGTGATTCCCCCGTGGGAGCTGCCACTTCAGTTGAGTAAAATTCACTTGTAGAGGACGATCCAGAGAGTGTTTGCTGCAGCTCCTGCTCCTTGTTTACTGGGGAAACTGAACAGGGGCTTAAATAGTGGCTGCTTCCCATCCAGCATCCCAAGGCACTCAGGCTGCTCCCTGTGGGAGCTGCAGCAGCACAGGACACATCTCTGTTTTCCTGGAGCTGTCACCCTGTCACTGCAAGGGAGATGTGATATTTGAGCAGCCCCTGGGCCCTGGTCCAACAGCAAGTGTTGAAAGAGCAGCTGCAGTGTTCCAGCCCATCAGCCCCAGCTCCTGTGCCCTGTCACAGCTCTGGATCACACACAGGTGCCCAGCTCCAACAGAAAAACAGCTCTCATGAGCACAGGCTGAGCTTTGCTGAGCTGCCATAAATCACATCTGCCCAGGTGGTGGCACCATGGAAGGTGGGAGCCACTCAGGCCCAAAAAATGCAGCTTTGATGATTGCAGGCATTCAAAACCTTTAAAACATTAAGTGATAAATTGTTTACTTTCTAGATTTTTGAATTGCCATTCCTTCTGCCCCCTCTTTGAAGATGTCACTTGCCAAGGGCAGTAACCAGCAGTTCTCTGATGCTCTCCTGGTTCTGACTGGTTTGCAGCTGCCCTTTTAAAACATTTTCTGTTGCTGCAGTTTTTGATGAGCTTCTGCAGGATGTGGCAGTGATGGAGCCATGGGCTGCTTTGGGAAGGAGGATGCACAGGCTCAGCAGGTCCCTTGGGCTGACAGTGGCATTTGACCAGCAGTGCATTAAATTATTCAGAAACCTAAAACAGCAGAAAAACAACATTTTTCCTGCCAGTTAAGTGTCTGAGCTGGCTTGCAATGAGATCAGCTGAGCTGCTGGCAGCAGCACAGATGAAAGGCTGGAGGAAAGGGGGAGAAGTGGCTCATCTGTTTGGGTAAACATTCTTTTAGTCTTCATTTCTCTTGTAGTTTAAGTTCATAAACCCCATCTTCTTAACCCTGCTGTTTTCCCCACAGGAGCAGCACCTCATCCTCCAGTCAGGACCTTGGGTAGGCACATGGTGATCTGCAGGGGAGAATTTGCCTGGCTTAATTTGGTTTTGATGGATTGGTTTGCAGCAGGTTCATTTTGTGTCACTGCACAAGTGCTTTTCTCAGAGCTGGAGAGTGGCAGAAGGGAAGGAGCAAGGAAGCAGGGCAGGAGAGCTGCTTATTTGTCTAAATTGGATTGCCAGCTTCAGCTGTCGTGGTGTGTGCCTGGAATTGCAGTGCCAGGCAGTGATTATGTCTGTGCTGATTATTTCAGTGCTCTGTGAACATTCTAAACGTGCTTCCTGGGCTTATGAATTTGTCCCCATGATATTTGGGAAATGTCCTTTTCTTTTCAGCTGGGTTTTTCCTTTCTTTGCCATATGCACTGTGTGGGCTGCAGCAGCCAGTGGGGGTTTGGATCCCTCGTGTATCCATTTGTCCCAGGGACAGAGCAGGGGGGAGGCTGCCTTGGGAATGGGGCAGGGGCTTATTTAAATCACTGACCATATTTAAACCTTAGGGCTGGCTGGGAGGAAGAGGTAAAGAAAAAAAAGACAGCATTTGTGAGGCTCAGTGAGGAAATATTGGGACTCAGTGATGCAGAGGGAGTCCTTGGTTGGCCTTGGAATGACCAAAGGAAACACTGTTAGCTAGAGACCTCTGAAAATTTTGCCTCAGGTCCACATTTCAATTTTCATCATTTTTGAAAAGGCTTTGCTGGCACTGAGGGGGTGGAGAGTGTTAAAATCACAAAGAAGGAATTCATAAAGAAGAGCAGTTTCCTCCACAGAGTATTTCAAGTGTTGTGAGTGTACATTAAACGAGTTAAAAAACATGCTTATGTCTTTCCCTTGCTTGTTCTTGCAGGAATTAGCTTTGTCCCTGCAGAACACACCCATCAGTTTGGAGATTTCAGTAGTCCTGTTGATGCAAGTTGCTGCTGGAGGGTCTCATTCCATGAGGCTGGGCATCCTGACCTTTCTGCTTTATCCTTCTGGACACTGTCACACCTGCTTCACTTTTGCAGGGTTCTTCCTTTGGTCCCAAGCATCCATTAACAATATTCCTGTCTCTGTTAGCACTGATTGTTTGTAGAGCAGACAGTTTGTGTGATTGTCCAAAGCAGATTTTTTGATCAGGATTTATTTCCTTGAGCTGTGTTTCTCACCAGGTACAGATGACACATCACTTCCACTTGGAAACATCTTCCCTGCCAGTTTTTCCAGCATGAATTTCAATTCCCACAACAGATATTTATGCCAAGTTTTGTTGGACCACTCCAGTCTGTCCCCAGGCCTCTATTTCCAGCAACTTCCTCATGTGCTGGGTGGGCCTTGGAGGTTCCTTTCTCAGCTTTTCCACATGAAAGTGTAGAGGGCTTGTGCTCCATTCCACATTTCATGCTCTTCAAACTTTCTTCCTCTGTCCCATGGATATTTCAGCTGAGCCCACGTTTCCTTCCCACAAGTGCACTGTAAGTGTGGTGGTCTGATCACATCAGAGCTACTGGTGCTTTTAATTATAATCATATTTTGCATAGAAAAATCAAAGGCTCAGAAAAATTGTATTTCAGTCCACAATTAATCAACTTTCCTCTGCCTGACTGGAATTGAAGAGACTAAAATTAGCAAAATTTGTGGCTAAATCTTCTGTCAGTTGTTGCCACCTGTTCATGTTGTGGGTTCTGGCTCTGCCTGATTCTGTGCATTCCTATCTACTCTATCATGTTTAGTTTGCTAGTTCATTAGCATTACCCAAATTTAAGCTAAATGTCATTAAAAATGGGCTTAGAGAAGTCCCATTCTGTGACTTTTTAGTGTCACTGACCTTCATTTGGTTGGTTCTCTTTTGCACCAGAGTGGTATAATAAATACATGGCTGTACTTTTCCAGCTCACTGATAGGGTTGTTTGCTCCAGTGTTGTTTGCATGCTTGGAAAGGTGTGGATTCTTCCTGGTTTGGATGTGTGTTAGGAAGTGCAGTCATTTCACAAACCAGTTCTGGTGTTTAATGGACTGGTAGCTGAAAACAACTACCAAAGCCTGCTTTTCAAAGCCACAGCAGTCATGTTCTATGGGTTGAAGATAAATAAACTAATTTTCCATGGGATAAGTGATGTTTCACCCACTGTGGATGTAAGGTTGAATTTCAGTCCTCTGGTTGACCTGGGCTTTATATCCTGACCCTCACAAAGTAAGCAGGAGCTCCGTGTTTCAAATCAGACCTATTTTTCCATAAAACATTCTCAATGCTGACATTTTCTAGTCCCATTCTCCCTGTGGCAGCTTTCCCAAGGCAGCTCTTTCCTCCTCTTGCAGGAAGCAGCCAACATGTTACGTCTTATCCAGAACAGGCTGAAGGAGGAGGAGCAGCACCTGCTCAAGAGTGGAAGTAAGTGGCATTTCCTTCACCTCCTGTAGCAACAGAGGAGTTGCTGAGTGCAGGCTACTCCATGGGTAAGTGTGCACTTCCAAGGGTGGTGACAGAGTCAGCAGGCAGGGGTAGAACAAGTGGAATCATGACAGCTTTAAAGGACAGCAGTGAGATGGTCCTCTGGGAATGTTCCTCTGGGAATGTTCCCCTGCCTTGCCAGTTTTACCTGCAGAGCTGAGGAATGACCACAGGCATTGCTGGGCAATCCCAAAGCAGATTTAGGCTTCATTTTAGTGTTCCCACCCCTGCCTGGGCTGGCTGGGGACACAGACTTGTCCCAGCACCAGGGGATTGCTGGCTTGAGAGCAGACTTGGCCAGGGGATTCTTCTCAGCCAAAGGCTTCATGGAGGTGAGTAGTCCTGCTGGTTTGTGCCTCATCACACACATGCTGGGGTGTCCTGCAAAACCAGAGTGTCCTTTCTGGCCCCAATTTCTGTCCTCAGCACTTGCTGAGGACAGGGTTTGGTTCTGTGTTCAGAATGATTCTTTATGACACAGATCAGAACTTTCCCAGATGAAAACTCACAGCTTAAAATCCTCTCTAATATCATCAGTCTTCTCAAGAGGATCCACATTTGGCTCCCTGCATTTGTTTGATTTTAGTGTACCTGCAAAATGGGAATACAATTAAAATTTGGGTTTTTTTTTTTCTGAACTACTTCGTAATTAATTAGGATCAGAAGGGAATTAATGACCTCTTGGAACTCTGTAGAAAGCTCACAAACCAGATACTGCTCTTTTTGAGCCAAACATCAGCCAGAACTTCATCATTAACAACCCCTGTGACTTTAATTTTGCAGTCTGTGCATTTTTATTTGATACTGGGAGAAACTAAGAGGAAAGTTAATTCTCAGGATCAGAGGGAGACTTGATGAAAGCTGAAATTGAGTAAAGACATAAAAGTTGCACTTCACAGTTTATTTGGTGTCTGAGATTTTTCAGAGCAAACTCATGAAAGAGGAAATTAACTGATTTCTGCCCATCTTAGATCTCATATCAATGAGGTAAAGAGTGAAGAAATTTTAGCTGAAATACAGGATTTGTAATGTAAATCACAAGAATGTGGAATTATTTCAAGGATTTATTTGCATGAAAAAGTCCAAGTCCTGCTCTCTGAGTTTTTGGGGTAAAAAAGTTCAAGAGGAGGTGGACATCAGTCACCAGTAATTGGCAGTGTGAGGTATAATATGAAAATTTGCTGCCCTGCTTTGTCCTTGTCTGTGGATTTTCAGCTGGAAAACTGTTCTGTCATTAGGCATCTCTGAAATAAAAGGAACTTTGCCTGATTTAACTGCCACCTAAGAATGTGATTATTACTTCTAATGACCTCAAATATTACCATAATACATCTTAATTCAAGTACCTAATTGTCATAATTAGCATTTATTTTAGTGAGAAGAACACCAGGATGCTGCTTTCCAGAGCTGGCTCATTTATTGACTGTCCCATCCCTTTGGCAAATCCAGTCATCTCTGTCAGCTCCACCCTGCCTTCGTCTGTGAAAGTCTGCAGGGGTGGAACTGAGACAGGAAATTTGGCTCTCAGGGGCTGTTTTCCAGTCAGGAGCACAGAGGTTAGTTAATGAAGTGTTGTAAAACTCCCCAAGACCACAGTCTGCTCACACTTAACAACCTGGGCTCTCCCCTTGGAGCACAGCCCCCTACTCCTCTTTTTATTAATTAAATGCTGCCCTTTAAACAATTCAAACCCAGGAGATTTGCTTTGATGAGAGAACACAGAAGTTGGTGTCTTACAGGGCACAGTTTGTTTACAGAGCAGCTGTGTTAATCCCAGGATCCTCATCACAGGAATAACACAGGTTTGGCACAAGAGGAAATAAAGAAAGAGCAGCAGAATGGGCTCAGCACCACTGGGCAGCTTTGCCTGCCCACCCTCCCCAGGGTTAATCACACCAGAAACAGGGATCACCCGAGGGATGCAGTTTCTGCTGGAGAGGATTCCCAAGGGACCTGCAGCTGGATCTGGCAGTGATTTTATCAAGAAAATAAAATCATCATGCTGTGAGCGTGGTGAGGAAATGGTGTGAGGTGTGCAGCCCTGAGCACTCCAGCCTTTCAGCTGGCTGGATTTTGGGGGCTGCATGCTCCTGAGAGAGGATGTGCCCTGTAATCACCCAGTGACAGAGAAGAGTAAAGAAGGACTTCACCATCAGAAACATCTTTCTGAAGCAGGTTTTTGGAGGGAAAAATATTTCACAGAATCCCAGACTGCTTTGGGTGAGAAGGGACCTCAAAGCCCATCCAGTTCCACTCCCTACCTTGGGCAGGGACACCTCCCACTGTCCCAGGCTGCTCCAGGCCCATCCAGCCTGGCCTTGGGCACTGCCAGGGATCCAGGGGCAGCCACAGCTGCTCTGGGCACCCTGTGCCAGGGCCTCCCCACCCTCCCAGGGAACAATTCCTGCCCAATTTCTTGTCTAAATTGACCTTCCTTCGGTTTAAAACCATCACTACTTGTCCTGTCATCACAGACCCTGCTAAATACTTCACTATTCCACTTACATTTTTGAGTAGTGCCCTCCACACAAAGCTAGGTGCTTTTATCAGAAGTTTTATTCCATCTTCAGTTTGTTTGGCAACTTAGGAATTTGTTGTCTGGGCCTTCAACCCAACAGACAGCAGGATGGTTGAACTGGGCCCTGCTCTGAGGTGATCTTGCTCATGCAGCAGGTTCTGGAGATGGAAGGATGAGCTCCTTCTCTGCTCAGTGGAAGGTGGGCAGGCTGGCCTGGTTCTCCCAGTATCCCAGGACTCCCTGGCTGGTTCTGGGATGTTGGGGTGGGGGAGTGAGCTGCCTTGGAACAGGTTCATTTCTTCCCTCCTCAGCAGGGCCACAGGGGCAGTGCCCCAGAAGGAACAGGGCAGGTTCTCTTGCTGTATTAAAACTTTGCCCCTGGGAGCTGCAAAACACTTAATGAGGCTTTTCTAACAGCCTGGGGTGGCAGGTGGTGATAAATTTGTTGCCATTAACTGATGAAAGTCAGCATCCTCTGTGCCCTGTGAGCACTGTTACCTTCACCTACCCATGGAATTGATCAGCTCTCACACTGTCTGGATCCCCTGACCTTTTCTCCTGCTAATTTGGTAAGAAGGGTTCCAAATTAACACTGCATTTATCTCTGCAGTGAAGCTGCAGAAGTGTTGGACAGCTCTCAGCTGAGTTTCAGGCTGATCTCATAAAGGAGAGCTGTGGGATGGAGGTTGAGTTGTGCAGGTCTATGTTATATATATAAGAATAAAGAAAGTCCATGGATATGATACTGACATAAAACTGGCAAAATTGTTTAACACTTGTTTAGTGTTGTTGATCAACACTCTGGTTTTGGTTTGGGTTTTTTTTTTGTTGCTTCCACACATTGCAAATCAGCTTTTCTCTCTGACAGAACAACTCCATAAAACCACTGCACTGAAAAAAAAACCCAAAAACCAACACTAAATTGTCTGAAATACTGTTCTTAAACAACATAAAGATCTTGAACTCTAGCTACAGATCAGGCCCTGAGTATTATCTGCCTGATGAAAACACACGCAATTAAGTATTTGCAGCAGTATAAAAATGTCTTTTGTGCTGAACAGGGAGGAAATTGCTGTTGTTTTTGTAATCTTTGCTTGGCAGAAGATGACTTAGAGAGGCTGATCCAGGCAGTGGTGTCTCACACATCTGCTGCCCCTGTGCCACATACAGGACTGGTGCCACGAAACAAATCCAATTGCCCAAAACTCAGGGCTTGGTTTCCTTGTTAATGGCAAAGTGACACTTAAAACAGTGTATTAGCCAGTGCTTGGATGAGGCTGGAGATAGCACTCCTGTCAGGTGTGGGTGCTGGATGCTCTGGTACTGGATTGTGTGAGAGGAGAGGCCAGGGAAGGACACTGACTACAGCAGAAATGCAGTTTATTTCCTCAGGTTTATCCAAAATTGCAAAAACTTTGTTGAGCAAAAAGGAACAACTTGGAATGTTTCTAGACTGAAATATTTTTTCAGAATCTTCAGGTTTACAGATCTTTGCATTGACAGATCTTTCTTTTTCACTTTTTTGCACACTTTTTCCAGTGTATTTTCTCACATTCTTCAAGAGCTATTTATCAATTTAAAAGAAGACAGTGCAGAATCACAGGATCCCAGAGTGGTTTGGGTTGGAAGGGACCTCAAAGCTCATCCAGTCCCACCCCTGCCATGGGCAGGGACACCTCCCACTGTCCCAGGCTGCTCCAAGCCCATCCAGCCTGGCCTTGGGCACTGCCAGGGATCCAGGGGCAGCCACAGCTGCTCTGGGCACCCTGTGCCAGGGCCTGCCACCCTCACAGGGAACAATTCCTTCCCAATATCCCACCTAACCCTGCCCTCTGGCAGTGGGAAGCCATTCCCTGTTGTCCTGGCATTCCTGGCCCTTGTCCAGAATATCTCCCCACATTCTTGTAGGAATATATATGAACTATATATATATATTTAAAAGTAAAATATTTTGTTTTGAAAGTATAAAAACATAAACACTTTGAATTTTTCAAGATATTTCCTGTATTTCTTTTGACCAATGCTGTGCCCAGGATTAATTTAAATATGCAGAAGCATTTACTTAATTTTTTGTTGACTTTGCCACTTTCTGTTGTGCTGCTCCAGCCAGTCCACCCTTGATCCTCTTGCTTGGTCTGTAGAATGAAAAAATATTCATTTTCCCCAGCATTTGGAAATCTACACTACTTGAATCTTGTTCAGCAATAACCAGAGGATGTAACTGATGCTTCTGGGTGCACCCTTTCTACTCCAGAGGTGATGCTTTAAAATCTGCCAGCAGACAAACAAAAAGCCCCATTGCAGCAGCTGTGGGATTTGAGGGGTGATTCCTGGATGATTCCTCAGGCCATCCATCTTCTTGTAAGAGACACTTGGAACTGGTCCACAGGAGCTTTGTTGGGTAATTGCAAATTCATGGTCTAATTTAATAGTGCTTGGGGGAATTTTTGGCTTGTAAGACTGTTAGAAATAGTTTTGGTCACCACATATGAGCTCTTTATCAAATGGGCCCCAAAATAACCTAACTGCTCACTCCTGCTAAGACTCCAAATCCCAGCTTAAGTGGAACTTGTCATCCTGAGTTAATTTTAATTATTTCAAGTGGCTGAGTCCTATTGCTTCTCCAGGCAGTGGTTCATCATCCTTGCTGATAAATTGGGAGTTTGGATTCTGTAGATAGACCAGGCTGGATGGACATGGAGCAGCCTGGGTTAGGGAGAGGTGTCCCTGCTCATGGCAGGGCTGGAATGGGATGAGTTTAAAGTCCCTTGCAACCCAAATTATCCCATGATTCAGTGATCTTAAAATGACCAGGCAAGGTGAATAAGTGCACTTAGAGCACCTCTGCATCCTCCTTGTTGCTGTGTGTTGCTGTTACTGCCCAGTTTTGGCTGCACAGCTCTGAACACCCAGGCTTTCCACTGGAATTCCTGGGAGTTACACACATCTGGACCTTCCTCAGGAGCTCTCAGTACCAGACTGAATTTTTCTTAGAGATCAGATGACAGATCCCAGTTTTGTGCTAAGGACAAAGGAAGTTCCCTCCAGATATTTTTATCTCCAAGCCTTTCTTTGCCTTCAGATTGCAGAGCTGTGGGTTTAGGAGTGTGCAGGCTGATACAGAGCCTGGTGTTGTGGGTTTGGTGTGACAACAAGATGGGTTTGGCAGAGCTGAGACTTTCAGTAGACACTGGCCTTCCCTCTCCTTCAGCAAAATCCCAATCCCACCCCCTTTGGTTTTTGCTGTTCCCTTATTTCATGCTATTCATTAACTGGATTTCATTTGGGATCAGGTCAATATCAGTTGCCCATTTTATTGTTTTCTTACCAAAACCAGCATCCTGCTGAGTGCAGTAATTGCTGCCAGTGCCTGTGTTTCCCAGGCAGTGATTTTCTGATGAAACTGGACAGCCCTTACAGCTAATTCCAGAGCATATCAATAAACAGTGGCCACTGGGCTCATTATCCTCACCACAGTAACTTCTTATTTTACAGCTGGATACCTTTACTTTGCAAACTACCAAATCTGCAATGAAATCACTGCTAAGTTATTAAATCATGCTGCTTCTCCTTCAAGCACTGCAAATTACCTGAAATGAAATCATTTCAATATAGTATTATCTGTCCAGGTATCAGCTCTGGCTTTTTCCTGGCAGCAGTGGGAGCAGGAACAAAAATCCCACCTTTGGAGATCAGTGGAACCAGGATGTATTTATTGCGGCTTTAAAGGAAACTAATTCAGTTGACTGAAACCCATCTTTATGAAATAGAAATGTTGAAATGAAAGGCAAGTGGAGTTTAAAATACCAGTATATCCTCCCTCAGGTAGGCTGATATTTGGAGTGTTTTCTGTGCAGCAGAGGCAATCACAGCAGTGAGGAGATGGGCCCAGCACAATTTACAGACTTGTTCTGCTGATTATCTTTTCATAATAAAAATACAAGAGCTGCTTAAAAATCTCAGTCTGAAGCTTCTGGAAGCTGCCAGCTTGGCCTCAGTTGGGACACATGGATTGCTGAATAATAATAAATAAGTCTGTTGTGATAAGTCCAATAATCCTCATGTAAACCCATATAAATCTCATAAGCCAGCTCCATTCAGTGGGTTCTGTATTCCATGTACAAGCAAATGGCAATGCTGTGGTTGATTATCTTCATTGCTTTATGCTGATCCTGAGAAAAATCTGGTTTTTTCATAAGGAATGTTCCTTGTCTCCCCAGAATTAATTGTAGTTGGCTGTGCAGTGTTACACATAGGAGACTGTGGCTTCTTCTAGGCCAGTAAGTCTTGTTGCATGTTGTTAAATGAAACTTTCTCAACTGTCACTTTCTATGAATACCAAGAATATTTTGGTGAGAACTGGGCACACTGGGTCTAGAGTGAGGAGTTGGTGATGGATCACTGCCTAGGACAGGTCACACACAGCACGGGGCTGGGCTGCTGTTTAATCCTGATAAAAAGCTTCTTTTTGTCTTGTGTATTTGAATAATTTTTTAGCACTGTGCTCTGTTTCTGTGTCCTTGGGATTTTGGCTCAGCACGGTTCAGCTCAGCTGGTAACTCAGATTGTGCATGGGCAGAGCTGGGCTTGGTGATAGCAGCCCTTGGGCTGGGTTGGAGCAGTGTATTTATTTTTGGAGAGTGAAAAAGGTGCTTGATGTCTTTTCAAGAGGGAGCAGGAGGCTTGGAGCAGGAATTTTAATAGTTCTGAATTTGCATTGGCAGCTGTCACTTCTCTGAGCCCCTGGCACAAGTTCACTGCAGGGATGCTCCAAGCTGGGCTCTGTGCTCCAGGATTCCAGCCAGGCTGTTCAAGGAAAACCCAAATTCTTGCCATGAATCCATAACAGGATTTGTTTCAAAGTCACAACTCAGCAGGAAAAGAACTGTACTGTGGTTATTGGGAAGAAGCTCTTCCCTAGGAGGGTGGGCAGGCCCTGGCACAGGGTGCCCAGAGCAGCTGTGGCTGCCCCTGGATCCCTGGCAGTGCCCAAGGCCAGGCTGGAGGGGCTGGGAGCAGCCTGGGACAGTGGAAGGTGTCCCTGTACATGGCAGGGGTGGAACAAAATGGGCTTTGAGGTCTCTCCCAAGCCAGGCCATTCCATGACATGCTGAGAGTTCAGTTGATGAATTTGTGAATTTTCATTTGGCTTGAAAGGCAGTCCAGGATTTTTAAAGGCACAGGGAAGAATTTCTTCCCCATATCCCTTCCAGCCCTGCTCTCTGGCAGTGGGAAGCCATTAGTCATGCTCAGGAGATCCCAGACAGGAGCAGGAATCATGGAATGGGAAAGGTCTGGTCAAGAAACCAGTGGGCTCCCTGCAGCATCCTTAGCTCTTGGCAGTGCTGCTGCCTTACAGGAATGCAAATGACAAAGCCTGAAAGGGAGAAACTGCTGCTAAAATAAAACAAATAACCAAGAAGGAAGAAAAAACCCCACAAAATAAAAACGAGGGCATTTTAGTAGCAGTAAGAGCCATCACAGATGTTATAAATTCATTCTTTAATATATTGAGCACAAACTTGAATCCCTTCTGTAAGCTCCACATGGCTCCTCCCAAGGAGTTTGCCCAAGAAAGGCTGAACAAAAACTCAGTTTCCTAAATGCCAGGCAAACAGAAGCAGCATCACACAGCAGTGAGTGATTCCCTCACTTGCCAAAGAAGAAAGTGCAAATAGAAATTGTAGCTAACTCTGCTGGAGTCTTGTAATCTTACCAGGCTAGCAGATACTTCCCTTGCCATTATTATTTTCTCATTAACTTAATAGTGCACTGAAAAAGAGGATGGGTAAATGTCTAATATTTGTATATTGTCTGATAATTAAATACTGCAAAGATGTGTCAGCTCATTACTAATCCTAATTAAAGTAGTTATTTCCATTTTCAGCTCAGACATGTGTGTAATTAAATGTACCTGGGAAAGAATTGCCTATTTTCTCTAAATAACCAGCAGCAAATGTTGCTGTGCTGGGTTGTCCCATGGGGTCCTGTTGGGTTTGTCCTGGCACTGGACTGGGAACTCTGCTTTGGATGGGGAAAAGGAAACAAAGGCAGATGATGAAAATATCTGGAGAAATTCCTGTGTCTTTGGAAGCTTCCCTGTCTCTCCAGTATCTTGGGTTTGGCTGTAGCTGCATTCCTTTATCTGGGGATGTGGAACTGGGTTTATCTAGGATTAAATGAAAGGCAAATAGTCCAGGGAGATGAGTTTTGGCATTGCTGGTGTCAGGGCAAAACCAGGATAATAAACACACACTTCCCAAATGCTTTTCAAAGAGTTTTATCTTTAAATCACTTCTCTTCATACCCAGAGAGGATGTTTAAACAGCACCTTTATGGTGCAGTCTGGGATTGTCCCAAGGCTCTTGTTTACAGTGAATGCTGCTTTGGCACTCCCATGCTGAAGGATTTCTCCTTGGGATGTGGATATTGGCCATTTTCCTTTGGATATTGTGGATATTGGCCATTTTCCTGTGCTCTCATGTAGAGCCAATGCTCTCTGCAGCTGCATTTTCCATTCCTCTTGGGCTTGAAAAGAGGTAGAACTGCTGATATCTCCTGTGTCCAGCTGCTCTTCTGAGCTGGGGGTTGCTTTGGGTGATATTAATCAGCTAATTTTGTCATTTAGCAGGTAATGATGACTCTGACATAGAAATCCAGGAGGATGAAGGATCTGAGAGCGAGGGGGATCTGCAGATCACGAGGCACCGCGTCAGCACAGAAGCTCTCCTGCAAGGTATCCTAACCCTCCCTGAGCTGCCTTGATCCACAGGATGTGCTGGGATTACCTGAGTAGATGCAAATGTAACAACCCCCTGTCACCCTTCAGGATATTGGCACTGCTCAGCTCTCAGGAGCTGCAGGAGGATAAAGCCCTGTGGAAAAAACAGTGCTTCCAGGGGAGCAGATGAATTATTTACTGGGAAAAAAAATGACTGTGTGGGAAAATCCCACCTTGGTGTTGCCTTGCACATTCCTGAAGCAGTTCTATACAAAGCCTTAGGGAAGCAATACCATTTCTCATTTCAAAACATTTATTTCCCTGTAGCTGTTGGCACCTGTTTTAGCTGGGGAACCTTCAGTGAGTCAGTAAAGCCACCTGACTGGGCACAGGTGGAGCCCACCTGAGCTGCTGCTCCCAGGGAGGGTTGTGAGCCTTCTGTCCTTCTGTCCTGCTTCCTGGGGAGTGCAACTGCAGCCTCTGGCTGCTGCTCCCACTGCTCACAAGCAGCTCAGAGGAATTGCTGTGTGAGGGTCTATGTTTCACTCAGGTGGGAAAAGAAAAGTTCTGCTTAGTCTGGAGTCGAGCAAAACACAGCCAGGAAATCAGGGTAGTTCTTTTTATTAGCAGTGAGGGATTCTGAGCTGTCAGCACAAACCTCTGTGGGCTCTGGAGGAAGTGCCTGAGGGGGGGATTTCCTGTGCCACCACTCCTGCTGGAACCTGTTCCTCAGATAAACTGCAAATGTGGGGTTTTGTGGGTGCAATTCTGCTTTTCCCTCTCTGACTGAGACCAGGGAAAGAAGCTGATGTTCTTAAGTCAGTTCATTTAAGCATTTTTAACCTCCCTTCCTCTGTTTTTCTTGAAAGTTGAAAATTCTTGTTAAATGCTAGAAACACTGATATTCTCTAAGGAATATTTTATATTGCCATTTCTCAAGGAAAGGTTTGTACACAGATTTTAGAGCTTTGGAAGGGACCCTGTAGCTGTCTGTGATGCTTCATCTCAGAGAACACCATAACCTGAATCCCTGCTGCTCTTAATAGCAGTTTTAGAGTTTTACTCTAAAAGTTGTAGATGTTGCTGCCAGTAGATTTTTCTTCTAGGAAGAGCTTTGTTGTCATTAATTACCCTTAATGGAAACTCAGTATTAGTTCATCAGACTTTAAGACCTGAGATTAATGTCAGAAGCAGTAGCTTCTTTAGAAAACCAGGGCTGAAAATTCTCTGCCTGTTTGCTATTGAACACACCACAGATCTACTGGTGTTCTTCAGCAATTTGCATTTAAAATACACTTAATGATCAAGGCAGCATAACAAGAACATGATTTCTATTAATTACTGTTTTTTTGCTTGACTCAATTTAAGATATTTCAATCACTTTCTTTTGAAGCTTTGTGTTTTCTTACATGGTGATGCTGCTTCTCAAACTGAGGAGGAAGGCCCACTGTGCTCAGTCCCTGTGCCTGCTGGGGTGCACTTTTCCATCTCTAATTCCTAGGTTATCAGTGCTGGGAGATAAGGCTTCCTCCCTCTCTCTCTGTGGTGGGCAGATATTCCAGTGTGTTTTGCCATTATGGAGGCAGAATTCTCAGTGAGAGATAATCTCTCTTTTTAGGCCACTTGGTATAATTGAGAAAAATCAGCACACTCACCTTCAAGAGCCCTTTCATCAGCTCTGTCTAGATGCAGCAAAATTCAAACCAAATGCAGGTTTGACAATATTGCTCCTGGTTTTATTCTTTCAGCCAATTAAAAGACTTGAAGTTATGGAATTTGGTTTCCCATGGAGCAGCAAAGGGGAGCTGGGGGAGACTTGTGTGGTGCAGAGAGAGAAAATGGACCCCTTCCCCACGTGCAGAGAGGAACAGGCAGGAGCAGCTGAGGAAGGAGGCTGGAGTGGGCTCTGCAGCTTTGACTTAGTGCTGCTGGGTCAGCAAACATGGCAAAAGCAGCATTAGGGAAGCAGGAGGGGCTCTAATCCAGGAGGGAGGTGAGAGCTCTTGGCTGGGATAGCAGGGGCTGAGCTGCAGATGCTGCCTGTGGGCCTGGGAAACTGCAGCTGCTTTATTGTCACAATATCACACTTGCAGCAATCCTTAAGGGGGTTTATTGTAGTAAACCCACATGTCACTGATCATTTGCTTTTGCAGATTAGAGAATACACTGATTTATCACAGATTCACACACTGCTTGGGGTTGGAAGGGCCAAAGTTCATCCCACCCCAGCCATGGGCAGGGACACCTTCCACTGTCCCAGGCTGCTCCCAGCCCATTCAGCCTGGCCTTGGGCACTGCCAGGGATCCAGGGGCAGCCACAGCTGCTCTGGGCACCCTGTGCCAGGGCCTGCCCACCCTCACAGGGAACAATTCCTTCCCAATATCCCATCTAAGCCTGCCCTCTGGCAGTGGGAAGCCATTCCCTGTGTTCTGTCCCTCCATGCCTTGTCCCCTGTCCCTCTCCAGCTCCCCTGGAGACTCTCCAGCTTCCCTGTCCCCTCTCCAGGGACTCAGGAGTTTTCCCTGGACCCTTCTCCAGGTGAGCACCCCCAGCTCTCCCAGCCTGGCTCCAGAGCAGAGGGGCTCCAGCCCTTGGGGCAGCTCCGTGGCCTCCTTTGGACTCTCTCCCAACATCTCCATGTCCTTCCTGTGCTGGGAATGCCACAGCTGGAGGCAGTCTGGTCTCTAGATTTTAATTTTAGCATTGTCAATGTGAATAAAATTTCACATCCACTTTTATTCTGTCTGGCAGTAGATATTTGAGGCTGTGACAAATACAATGGACTTCCCTGAATTTGTGGTGGCACTTGCAGTAAGATTTTTATTTTGTCAGAGAGCCAAAGGAAAAGAAATTCTTTCAGCATTGAAAGTCTTAACCATTTGCAGTGTAGAGAAACCCCTTGCCTGAATCAGGCCATAGATGAGTTGTTTGCAGCAGGATGGTTGTTCATATGCAGCTGGGGTGGACTTTGGGGTAAAGGATGCACAGCCTTGTCCTGGGAATGCAGGAGCTGCTGTGCTGGATCAGCCATAGCATCCAACCAACCTGGTCTCTCCCCAGCCCTCACTGAAAGAAAATGTCTGGGGAAGCACCTGGCAACTTCCCTCAGGTTCCCTGCTGCTCTCAAGCTGTTTCAACCCCATCACTTGTGGCTTGCACAGATTTAAGCTAACCCTCAGTACATTTATTTTCTCCTAAGAACCTGTCCAGTCTCCCCTTGAAGATTTTTGTCACCCACACTATCAGAAGTGATAGATTTTGAGGTGATGTTATGATTCCATGTGCAGATCCATCTTTTCAGTCACTTGGACCACAGCCCTGAAATGCACTGTGGCTTCATGAGGATCTCTCCCCTTCCAGAGGTGGCAGGTGGGGGCACACTGTGCTGGTGACAAGGCAGTGCTGTTGAAGCTGAAATAGTCCATCCTTGGAGCTGTGCCTGGAAATCACCTTCTATTCCCCACTGCCAGGGTGTTCCAGCTCCTGTGAGCCGCTTCTCCCTGGGCTGTAGCTCGTTTCCTTTTATAACTTTGGTGTTAAGGGGTGGTTTTGACCTGACCAGACCTCAGAGACCATTTCACTACTGAGACAGGAACAACTTCAGCCCCATTTGATCTAAGCTGTAAGAAGACAGCTTTATAAGACCCTGGGTTTTTTAGCAGACAGTCAGTCCAAAGTCACACAGTGAGAGCTGCTCTCTTGGAGCCCCTTTCTTTGGCAGAGCTGGCCCAGAGGATCAGGGTGTTAATGATGTGCTGGCAGAGAGGGCACTTGCTGCTGAGTGCCTGTGGCACCCTGCAGGCTGGGAGAAGGCTGCAGGGCCTGAATTATTCTTTTTTTTTTCAGTCCTGTAGGGGAAAAGGAGAGTTTTGACAGGCAAATCTTCTCAGGTGAGCCTCCACAGTCCTGTTCCCAATCCTTCCCATACTACAGGCCAGCTGAAAAGCAGGGAAGTCCTGTTCCCAGTGGGAATAGTCACTCTGCTTGTGGAATTTCTATCTCCAGTTTGTGGCCATGTTCAGATTTCTGCTGTGGAATTTCTGGATTATTTTCCTTCCCTCTCAACCTCCCCCAGGTGTGGGCCATCCCACATCAGACCTAGTGAAGAAGGAGGAGAGGCTGTAGGTCTGAAATGGTGGGATCAGCTCCCTCACTTCCAAGCAGATTTCCTTTGCATGGAGGTGTAAGAAATAAACTGAAGTGTGCTCCCCCACACAGCAGCTGTGCTGTGCTGTGCTGTGCTTAATGAATCCCTGGATTTTGGCAGTGCCTGGAAAATGCTGCTGGGATCAGGGTCTTGCACTAAGGGAGGGGATTGCTCTGCTCTGCCCTGGTGCAGCCTCACCTCGGGGCTGGGGCAGCTGTGGGTGCCTCAGTATCAGAAGGATGTGGAGCTGTTGGAGAGTGTCCACAGGAGGGACATGGGCATGGGGAAGGGTCTGAGGAGCAGCTGAGGGCTCTTGGATTGTTCAGCTGGAGAAGGAGACTGAGGGCAGAGCTCAGTGGGGGCTGCAGCTCCAATCTCTGGGACAGGGACAGGGAATGGCTGGAGCTGTGCCAGGGCAGGGCTGGATTTTGGGAAAGGTTCTTGCCCAGAGGGTGCTGGCACTGCCCAGGCTCCCCAGGGAATGGGCACGGCCCGAGGCTGCCAGAGCTCCAGGAGAGTTTGGACACTGCTCAGGCCCAGGGGAGGATTGTTGGGTGTCTGTGCAGGGCCAGGGCTGGGCTGGATGATCCTTGGGGTTCCTTCTCACTCAGGATATTCCATCATTCTGTGATTAAGAACACAGTGCCCAGAGGACAACAGTTGAGAAGGATCAGGCAGAAGGTTCATCCCATTTTTCTGTGTGTGGAAGGGAATGTGATGCAGAGGGAAGAGAGGCATCTTCTGCAAGCTCATGCTGGGAATTCACATTAAGCACTGGAGACTGACTGCAGATCTCCAGACTGGGAGCAAAATGTGTCAGCTCCAAATCCAGCTGCCCCCCTCCCAGGCTGTTCAGACTCTCAGGTTGTGTGTCACTCCTTGCTGTGAGGCACGGGGTTAACCTGTACCCACTGCTGGCTGAGGAGCTGGAAATCACCCCAGCTCTGTGGCTCCATCCTGGGCAGCTGCACAGGTTGGCACAATGGGGAGCATCACACAGAGGGAAAATGGCAACAGCTCACAGGCTCCAAATCAGGGATGCACATTCCCCTTCTGCTCCCTGAGGGCTCAGTGCCTACAAACCATGGCCATGCACAGAGAGATTTGACTCCAGAGGTGCAGTGAATCACAGCCTGTTCATTACCAGCATCTTTCCCAATTACTGCTCTGTACAGCCTGTCCCAGCTGGATTTACATTACACAGGCTCTTTCCTCTTGGAAGCTGTGTGAGCCCAGCTGAACTGAACCCAGGAAAGCAAGTGACAATGTCCCCAGCTCTCCCTGTGCCAAGCAGGTGACTCCTCTGTTTCCTGCCTGCCCCCCTACACACAGAAACACACCATGGCCATTCCCCACATGTGGGGATTTATGGTCTGGGAGTGAAAATAATGCTCCGTGGAAAATCTCATTTTTCTCCTCTTTACAGCTTCGTGCTCAGGTGAAGTCTCAGCCCCTCTGCATCCTGGGGTCTCCTCTGGGAGTGTCCCAGGGTTTGCTGCAGGACCTAACCCTGCTGATGCCACAGTTGCTAGTTCAGAGAGGTGCTCCTGGCTTAGACAAGTCCAGGCAGTACCAGATCCTCGAGTTCCTCCAGGTGTGAGCAGTTCTGTGTCCACAGGATGTCTGCACTGTTCCCACTGATGGAGGGGCAGCATCCTGCACACTCCTGTGAGCATTCCCTAAGCTCTTCCCCTGGCATTTTTGAACTGTCCCATTCCATCAGCTCTCATCTGATATCTTGATTCCCTTTTATATTCAGAATCTCTCTCAGTTTTGTCTTATTTTAGGAGCTCCCTGCAGTTTTCTCCTTTTTGAGGTATAAATTCCCAATTTTACACTTCATGTTGGGCCTGTACAGAGTAAAATTGCAGTTAAACTCAAGAGTCACTTGTAGGCTGGGCAAAAATGGGGTTCTGTTGTCATCTAAGGATGTCAGGTGCAATCACCTCCAAATTTATATCATTTAGTGGAGCATAAATCAGAGCACAAGTCTCCAAAGCCTGAAGACAGGTCTATCCAGAAATCTTTTAATTCCATCTCCACTTCCTGTGTTATCAGCAACTGCTGCATAGAGGCCACTGCTTTTTATATAAAGACATAAAATCCTTTTAATAATCTGCCTTGATACAAGGGTATTTTGGTGAGCTGTGGATGAGTTAGGCAGCTTTTTCCTACCACTAACTCAGCTCAAACTGCGTGGGACAAAGAGGACCTGTCATCTTTTGTGCTTTGGGAATTAGAAAAAAAAAAAAAGAGGTTTGCCAGGGTATATTTTAAAGCTGCCTTGTTTTCATGCTAAAAACAGCACAGATTGGATTGTTCTAGGTTGGAACAATCCATATTTGGCATGGAGGAAACTGGTGATGGCAGGAAATGAACAGATGGTGAGATGGGATGGACACAGCGGGGCTGGAAATAGGATCCAGTGTTGATGGGGTTCTGTGGCTGCAGCAGCAGGGCTGAGCTGCCCAGGCAGCCCACAGGAGCTTTTCCCTGCTCACAGCTCTGCTCTCCCCATTCCCAACACTTCCAGGCTCCCTCCCCAGCAAAGGAGACCTGCTAACATCTTGCCATAGCCTCTGGGTAGCCAAAACCAGCCAGGTGTGTGCTCCCTGCAGATCCCCACCTCCCTCTTCAGCCTCACACTCCCAACAGGAAATTCTTGGAAGTTTGCCTGGGCATGGCTGGGGGTTCCTTTGAGATTCAGTCCATCCTGGAATATCAGAAAGGGTCTGAGCTCTCTAAAGGACAAAGGGTACACCACATGGAAAAAACAGGCTTTTGTTCTCTGTGTACCAAAGCAGAGGAAGACATGTGTGAGTTCATGGATTTTTTTGGGGTTGGAAGGGGCCTCTCAAGATCATCTAGAGCAACCTCTCTGCTCTAACAGGAGGTTTGAGCTGCTGTCCAGGACCACATCGAGTTTGGTTTTGAGTGTCTCCATGGATGGAGTCTTCTAAACTTCTCTTGGCAACCTTGTTCCAGTGTTTGACTGCCCTCACAGTAAAAAAAGGTTTCTTGGTTCAGATAGAATTTCCTGTTTCTTTAGGTGTCCATTGCCTCTTGTCCTGACAGAACCATCCTGCTGGAATAAGGCAGCTCTGGAAATAGCACCCTGACTGGAATTAGAATCATAGCATCATTAATATTGGAGAAAAACTCCATCATTGAGTCCAGTGTTAATTACTGTCAGCCTAACCCCCTCCTACCTCCTCCTGAGCAATGACCCTTAACAAGGGGGTGACTGCATGAATTGGGATCTCATCCTCTCACTGAGGGATACACCCTGGGCTTTGCCCTTCCTCCTCCCTCCCTGGAACCACAGCCAGGTTTGATGGGGATTCTCTTCCTGTGACCAAAGCCAGATTTGATGAGGATTCTCCTTGCTCCTGTGACCACCAGCCAGGTTTGATGGGGATTCTCTTCCTGTGACCAAAGCCAGATTTGATGGGGATTCTCTTTGCTCCTGCAGGAAGAGTTGGCACAAGAATCGTGGGATCAATGCAAGGTGGAGACACGGAGGAAGATGTGAGTAACCATCTCGTGTGTCTGCAGAGCTTCTCTGACAGGGCTTGAGATGCCAGCCCTCTCCTCAGCTGGAGAGACACCTTTTTATCTGCTGAATCCTCACACCCCAGGCCTGCTTTTCCCCTTCTTCCAATGGCTGATACCTTTCCTTGGCACAGATGTGTATTGCCTTATTTTTCCTTTGTTCTTGCAGTCTCTGTGCTCCATGTGCTTTCACTCCATCCTGCAGTGCAGAACTAGTGGCACACAGGCTGCAGGAATGCTGTTGTGAGCTGTGGGGCAGGTTTCTGGGAAGAGGGACCAGTGCAGTGCAGCAGGAGTTAAACACATGGACCTAAATCCCCTTCATTGCTCTAAAAAGTCACTCCTTGGAGCCCTGTCAGTGGCCTGTACTGGCAGCATCAGTCCTCTGGAGGATGAGGCAGGGATGAGAGCAGGACTGTGAGCTGTGCCCTGGGCATTCCTGCTGCTCCAGGGCTCCTGGCCTTGCACTTGGTTGTGGTTTATATGTGAATGGACAGTGTAAAAGGCACACACAGGTTTGCACAGGAGGCACTTGCTCTGTGTCTGTGCCCAGCCTTTGGCATCCATGGGCAGCCTTTCTGTGCCTCTGGGCACACCTGAGTGGCTACATCTGCACCAGGAAGCTGAAGCCAGCTGCTGGGATGTGGTTGGCATTTGCAGTTAGCTCTCCCCATCCCAGAAAGCTGCTGCCATCCCAGGAGCAGTGGGCTGTTTCCTCCAGGTGATGCTGGAACACTGTTTTAGTGAGTGCTAGGAAATTGTACAACTGTGGTGACTGTGGGTTTGTGTTTGAGCCTGTGATGCTGTAATTCCCAGTGTGGATGCAACCTCTGTGTCTCAGTCCAGCAGACACCCCTCAATGCTGCCTGTCTCAAGGAGGAGACAGGCATTTCTGGGATTCCCAGAATGGTTTGAGGTGGAAAGGACCTTAAAATTCAACTTGTTCCACCCAGAGACACATTCCACTAGACCAGGTAGCTCCAAGCCCTGTGCAGCCTGACTTTTAAACAATTCCAGGGATGGGGCAGCCACAGCTTTTTGGGCACCCTCACCTTGTGTCTGAAGAGGAACTTGCAGGCCATGCTCTGTTCTTTGTTCCTGCCAGAATGGGTGTGGTGAAAGCTGTTGTTGCCTCCTGGACATCCAGACCATTTCTGGGAAGGGCAGAGTGCTGTGCTGTGGGTGAAGATGTAATTTTAGTCCCAGTGCTGCCTGATTGTCCTTGGCCATGTTAGTGACAGATTTGGATGGTCATCCTCTGCGATTTCTGTTAACAATTCCAGGGCCTGCTGGCAGCTCTCCCCTGCTGGCACAGCCCCAGCACACCCAGGGATGGAAAGCCAAGGCCTTCAGCCTGTGACTGCCCTCAGCTGCAGCCACTTCAGTTGTCTCATGGCTCTGCCTTCTGACTGCAGCTTCTCAGAGCTCAGGGATCTTTGCAGGCCTGTGTGTCCCAGCTCAGGGAATGGAACCAGTGAGGCTGCTTTGAATCCCTCAAGGAATTGGTGGAGTTAGGAAGAGCCAGTGCTGCGTGCCCGGCCTCTGTCATTTGCTGGTGTGGCACAGCATACCTGAGCTGCCTTTGTTCCTTCTCCCCTGCTCCCAGCCTGGGAACTTTGTTGTCTTTTATGTTCTTGTACTTTTTTTTTCCTGCTCTGCCTCTCCTGTTCCTCCACTCTGGCTCTCCAAGGGGACCCCAGCCCCGGCACGGCCAGGCCGGCGCAAGGCACAGGTGGGTTCCTCTCCCCTGCTTCATTGTCTTCCACATCACCTCGGTTCTGTGCTCTCACAGGAGCTGCCACCTGGATGTTAAACACCCTGCCAGGCTTTTAATAGCCCAGACCCAGCAGAAGTCAGCAGTCAGTCAGGGAATTTGTGTTCATCAGCCCCGTGGGGTGGGGAGGGAGGTTTGCAATGCACTGGGAGCGCAGGGGAAGCCAGCGCTGCCATCCCTCACTTGGGGCTGGCAAAGAGGCCTGGCCCTGGCAGAGCTGAGCTGGTCAGGGACTCTTGTTTCCTGTCCTGCAGGACGACTCAGGGGATAGTGAGATTGACCTGGATGAAGATGAAGAGGAGGAGGAGGAGGAGGATGATCTGGAAGATGACAGCATGGAAATCTCCCCAGGCAAATCCAGTCTCCGAGCAAGGAAGCCAGAGCCACTGGAGCAAAGTGATAATGACTTCTGACCCTTCAGTAGCAGGAGGCCTCTTGAAGCTCAAACTTTGTAGAGGTCAGGAGCTAATACCCTGCTGTCTGGAAAGTGTGTGTCAGTTGTGAATTCAGGAGTTGGTAAATAATGTTCATTAAACCTGAAAATTAAACTCGGATTGCCAGGTTTGTGAATCTCAAAGCATGAGCAGTTTATCCATAATGAGAATCACAGTAATGTGCACTTATTTCCATAATTGCACTAAACTGGCTCTTGTGCACTGCAGTGCCAGAAGTCTCACTCCAGTGAGCATCGTGTGCCTGATTTCCCTGCATTTTATTATGTCCAAATAGATTTCTTTGGCTTAATAAAGCTGGATGAAAAGCTGCTCTGGGAATGCATTTCAATTGGTTTTAAATCTGGCTTAAACCTATTTATCCTAAACATATCCTTTATTTAATCAAGGGCTTGTCTGCACAAAGAGCAGCACCAGGTAGACTGACAGAGTGGACTTAAAACTGGACAAGTCTCCAGGGAGACCTCAGAGCCCCTTCCAGGGCCCAAAGGGGCTCCAGAAAGGTCTGCAGAGGGACTTGGGACAAGGGATGGAGGGACAGGACACAGGGAATGGCTCCCACTGGGAGAGGGCAGGGTTAGATGGGATATTGGGAAGGAATTGTTCCCTGGGAGGGTGGGCAGGCCCTGGCACAGGGTGCCCAGAGCAGCTGTGGCTGCCCCTGGATCCCTGGAAATGTGCAAGACCAGGTTGGGCAGAGCTTGGAGGAATAGTGGAAGGTGTCCCTGCCCACGGCAGCAGATGGGATGGGATGGGCTTTGAGATTCCTTCCAAGTCAAACCATTCTGTGATGATCTGAGCCCTGGGACCAGGCCCAGTCTCCCAGTCTGGGCTGCAGTTTGAGTCACAGTTTTCTGTTCCCTGTACTGGAGGCCCAGATGGAAAAGTGACTCCATACCTGGTGTGCACAGAGCCAGAGCCTCTCTCTCCAGGCAGCACTGCCACCTAGGCTCCAGCACAGCCAGCAGGCATTTGACAAAGCCACTGCTGATGTTGCAGCTGCTTGTGCCAGGCAGGAGCAGCAGCAGGAGCAGCACCCCCCTGTGCCAGTGAACTGAGCTTTCAGCCCAGGGCAGTGGAGCACAGCCCGTCCCAGATGTCCTGCAGTGCAAGAGCAAGGCTGCACAAGGCATCTTCTCATCCAGGAACTCATTTATTTCCTAGTATTTCCATCCTCAGAGCTCAGCCCAGTGTTTCTGGGATCAGCCCCCAGGTCCCTGCAGCAGCCACAGGCTGCCCTGAGTGTGGCAGCGTGTCCTGGCTGGGCTGGGGACAGGGGACAGTGGCTTCAAGGGGCTCCAGGGGTTCACAGTTTGGCTGCTGGGCCACCTGCAAGGCTGGCACCTCTGGAGAGTCACTGCCACACACACAAAGGCACCACCTTTGCTCTCCTAGTCAAAAGGTGACCTGCTAGGGACAGACCCTGCAGCTGGGATATCGGGAAGACACATCCCAAGGTCACAGAACACCAGTGACAACAGCAGGAGGTCCAAGAGCTCCAGCCTGGAGCTGAGAGGCAGAACTTTGAGCTGAGGCAGTCCTGGTGTAGCACCAAGATATTCTGGAGACAGCCCACCCTCGGGCAGTGCAGTTCCTTTGACATTCACCCTCCTTGTCCTCCGTTTTCCTGAGGACTCTTTGTTTTCCAAGGTCTTTCTAGATGGTTCCACTCCTGTGCCTTGAGTTACCTCTCTGACAGAGAACGTGAGGTGTGTGTGGCCAGCACCAACCTGTTACCGAGGGCCCAGCAACAGCCAGGACCTGCTGGAAGTGCCCAGGTCCACAGCACCAGTCCCATCTGAGCAAGGCAGCAGCAAATCTCTCTTGTCCATCTGGGATTTCAAGGGGAGTCTGCAGGACTGGGCTGTTTTTAGCCAGGACTGACAAAGCACCCAGGAGATCACAGGAGGAGTAGCTGCCACCAGCAGATAAATCACCCACAAAATCAAGGTCTGGCATGTGCTCCTCCTCACTCCTTTTTGCATTTCCCCCATTCCCTGGAGCTCCCCCAGGGCCTGGACAAACACAGCCATGGGCAGACACATCCCTCAGCTTTCAACACGAGTCGTGACCCTCTTGTGCTCCTGATCCGACACCCTCGGTCCTGCTGGGCCGTGCCAGGAGCTCAGGAGCTTTCCTTGTCCC
>VXBQ01017774.1:0-17259 GCA_013400175.1 Phainopepla nitens | reverse complement strand
AAAGCCTGGATGTGGCACTGGATGCCAGGGTTTAGTTGAGGAGTTGGGCACGGCTTGGACTCGATGATCCTGAAGGTCTCTCACAACCTGGGCATTCTGGGATTCTGGGATTCTGTGAAAGGCTGTTCCTGGCTCAGCCTGGGGGTGGGATACTCACTTGAGCCAGCGGAGGCTGCGGTTGACCTTCAGCGCGCTGGCCATGGCCTTGGCCCCCGCCAGCCCCAGGGAGTTCCCCCGCAGGCTGAAACAAAGGCAGCAGTGAGGAAGGACAGCCCGGGGCGGCCCCAGACGGCAGGAGGGGGAGAAGTGACCGCACACAGCGAGTCAGGGACAGGTCTGGGAGAGCACTGTGCAAGGGTAGGAGCAGTGCTGAGCCAAAGGCCAGGCTCTCAGACACCCCAGGGATCAGTGGCACAGCTGGGGGCACTTGGTGGCCCCAGGGAGCACTTACTCCAGGATCTGCAGGCTCTTGTTGACCATCAAGGCTTCTGCCAGGGCCTGGGCACCGGCCGCGCCAACTGAAGCCATTTGCAGGCTGCAAGGAAACAGGGACCCTTCAGCACTTGTCCTGAGGTAGCCACGGTGTGTTAATTAGGATAATTAGGCTGTGACACCAGGGCCCTGCTGCAGCCTGGATACTCACTGGAGATCTGCCAGGGTGGAGTTGACTTTCAGAGCAGCGGAGAGGGCGGCCATTCCCTCATCTCCGATGGCGTTCTCCTGCAGGCTGGGACAGAAGTGCTGTGTGTGCCCGTGGCCTGGGAACCAGGAGCAGGGACAGGGCAGCCAGCACAGGGCCCAGCATTCCCAAACGGCTTGGGAGAGCTCCTGGGCCACATTTGGAGCATCCCCAGCCAGGGACGCGATGGGGACACAGCAGATTTCCAGGGCCTAAAGGGACTCCAGATGGTCTGTAGAGGGACTTTGGACAAGGGTTTGCAGGAACAGAACAAGGGGGAATGGCTTCCCCCTGCCAGAGGGCAGAGACAGATGGGATATTGGGAAGAATGAAGGGGGGAGGCCCTGGCACAGGGTGCCCAGAGAAGATGTAGCAGCCCCTGGATCCCTGGCAGTGCCCGAGGCCAGGCTGGATGGGGCTTGGAGCAGCCTGGGACAGTGGAAAATGTCCCTGCCCATGGTGGGGGTGAAACTGGATGAGCTTTAAGGGCCCTTCCAGTCGGGCCCAGGACCCATCCTTGCATGTCCCCACTTACTCGAGTCTGGCCAGGCTGCTGTTGCACTGTAGTGCTTGTGCCAGGGCCGTGGCTGTTTTGGCCTGGATGAAGTTCCACTGCAAGCTGCAAACAGGACAAAATGAAAGGTAAACCCTTGGGCTGTGAGCATGCCCTGATCCAGCCAGGCTCCACACCCATCTGTACCCATCCAGGGATGAGCAGGACCCCGTGGGTCCATCCAGGATATCACAGCATCCCTCCCATGGAGGGTGACCCAGGGGTGCCACCGTCCCAGCCTGGAGGGGCTGAGGGCCAGGAGCAGTGTCCCTGCCCATGTCCATGCAAGGGGCTCCAAACCCAGGCAGGCCCAGGGGTTCACTCACTGGAGGGACGTGAGTGCCTGGTTCTCTTTGATGGCCAAAGCGATGGCCTTGCCCCCGTCATCACACAGCAGGTTGGCCGCCAAGCTGGAGGGACAGAGGACTCAAGTCACACATGAAAAGTTGAGGACAGCTCCAGGGACACCACGGGGTGGTGTGGGTGGCCTCCTGGGGCCCATGGGACTTACTCCAGGTTCCTGAGTGTGCTGTTACTCCGCAGGGCACGGGCGATGGCAGGGCCCCCCTCCTCACTGATGGAGTTCTCCCGGAGGCTGGGGAAAGACACAGGGCTGGGGAGGAGCAGCCAAGGCAGGGCTGGAGCAGCTGCTCCCCAGTGCCTGCCCCCTTTGCCTCCTGCTCTGGGGCTGAGCACTTTCTCTGAGACCACCCCCATCAGCTCCTGCTCTTCATTCCCTGCACCTCCATTCCCTGGTGGCCCATCAGGGCTTTTTGCCAGCCTCCCATCCCTGCTGCCATCCATTTGTTCCAAGACATGGCTGAATGAATATTGTCCCAAAGGGAGAAAGATAAAGATGAAGAGAAGTTCCTCACAGCTGGAGGAGGGACCAAAGCTGCTTTCAGGATCTCTGAGCACTTGTGGAAACAACCAGGCACAAGCCCAGGCTTCTGAAAAGCTCTCAGGTCCCAGCAGCAGCTTTTGGCCAGGGTGGCTGGAGGGACTGTCACTTACTTGAGGCTGAGGAGTCCCTTGTTGGAGCAGAGAGCTGCTGTGAGCGCTGTGACCCCTGCACTGCTGATGGAGTTGCTCTGGAGACTGAGGCAAATGGGGAAGGTGTGAGGATGGGCCAGTCTTGGCATCACAGGTGGGCTGCAGGGTCATGTTTGGGGTGGCAAGTGCCCATTTCACTGAGAAAAGGGCATCTCCCACCCACAGGGAGCAGGGGGAGCCAAGGCAGAAGGACAAGCCCTGGGAGCATCCAGGGTGGGATCAGCCATTCCTGCTCACCACGGCAGCACCAGCCCCAGCAAGCAGGGGGGACAGCACCTTGGGGCAGCCTTGTCCCCTCCTGTCTGTCACCATGGCTGCTGGCTCAGCTGGGCACGTGGTTCCCGTGGGTTTGGGATCCTTGTCACAGGGCAGGGTTCTGATAGCCACTCATCACCAGGAGCCATCAGCCCTCCTCTCCAGGTGCTGCTCCCATGGGGAATGAAGGTTGCACCATTCCAGCCCATTACCTCTCTCTTTAGCCAATTCCCAACACTTCTGAGAGAGAGAAGACCCAAAGCTACTGATTTTCTCCAAGCCAGAATAAAAAGTCATCACTGGGGTTTAGGATTCATTCTGTCAGTGTCCCTTGGTGCAGGCAGGGCCAGCCTGGCTGCTGCTGGAGCGGCCACCTCGCGGTCCAGCCTGCCCCTCCAGGGAGTGTGGAGTGGGACAGACATGGGGAAGGGCTGAGGGGTGGCAGATTTTGCTGGAAGGAGGAGGCTGGGCTGTGTCGAGGAGTCCAGGCACGGAGAGGGAGCTTACTCAAGGCTTTGCAGGCTGTGGTTCACCCTCAGAGCTTCGGCCAAGGCGACGG
Source organism: Phainopepla nitens (assembly GCA_013400175.1). Lineage (NCBI taxonomy): Eukaryota > Metazoa > Chordata > Aves > Passeriformes > Bombycillidae > Phainopepla > Phainopepla nitens. The sequence continues at coordinate 14,160 of VXBQ01017774.1, read as the reverse complement.
AGCCGCTGTCTCCCACCGAGTTGCCCGAGAGTCTGAGACAGAAGAGGAAGCTTGGAACTGCCAGCAAGGGATTCACCTCCCCCAGGCTCTCCCTGCTGCAGCAACGAGCATGAACTCGCTGCCACCTCGTTTCCCACCCACGTACACCTCTGTTCTCGAGGCTGGTTTGAGCTGGAATAGCTTTTAATGTTTCCCCAGAGCCTGGAGCCCTGCTGCTTCCCTCTGCCAGAGAGGAGACAGCTTCTCGTTTCTTTATGCGGCTCCCTGCATCCCTGGAGATACAGAGAGCATCTCCGCAGGACTGCTCCAAGGCCCTGCTCTCTCTATCCACACCAACCCCCTGGGCAGAGCCAGCAGTGTCCCTCCTGCCTGTCACATGGACCTGCCCCTTTCCTGCCATTCCTGCCCACAGATCCGGGAGATGTGGCACCGGCATCCCTCACGCCGTGCTCACATCAGCTCCCTCAGGCTGCAGTTCCTCCTCAGCGCCTCCGCGATTCTCCGGGCGCCCTGGGCTCCGATAGCGTTTTTCTGCAGGCTGCAAAAGTGAGGGAGGCACCTGTGACTGCCAGGTGCCACATCCCCACGGGTGGCACCGCACCCTGCTGGGGGGCTGGAGGCGGGGACACCATGTCCTGGTCACTCACTGCAGGGTCACCAGCCTGTGGTTGGTCAGCAGGGCCTCGGCCAGGAAGGTGGCCCCGTCCTCCTTGATGGAGTTGTGCTGGAGGCTGAGGGAGACAGGAGTGAAGCCATGTGTGGATGCTTCCACAGCAGGGCCAGGGGCTGTGCAGGGCTGCAGGGCAGTGGCCACCTGCTCTGGGCTTTACTTGCCCTTGTCCCTGGCTTGAAAAAGGGGTCTGGCCCCCAAGCATTCCTGACTAGGAGTCTCCTTCCCTCCTCTCCCATGGGATATTCTTTCTTCCATGACACAGCGCCCTGGGAGCTCCCATGCACAGAAAGGTTCCTGACCCAGACCTCAGCCCTAACCCTGCCCCACAGAAGCCAAGAGGCAGGAAAATCCCAATTTTCTGGCCCAGGGCTGCCCCAGTCCCTGGGTCTGTGCCAGCTGCACTCGTGTTCACTGCCCAGCACAACCGACCCAGGGTATGCCCAGGGTCTCCCCATATGCTGGCCCTTGGAGCTTGGGAAAACCCCAGTGGGACAGAAGAGGGATGGGAAGGGGCCTGCCCTGGGGATCTGCTGCAGGAAGTGCTACAGAAGTTGAGACTTACTTCAGGGAGAGCAGGATTTGGTTTTTTTTCAGGGCATCAGCCAGGGCTTTTGCTCCGGTGGGGCCGATGGAGTTGCTCCGCAGGCTGGGGTGGGACAGGCAGAAGAGCCAAGATTAGCAAAGCCAGACTGGCTCAGGCCCAGTTTAAGCCAGATGCCTCCACATGGCATTGCTGAGGTGGGACATCAGGCCAGCAGCTTGTGGTGGTGGCTTTAGGGGCTGGAGACCCTCCCCAGCTCGGTCAGGGTTCGGGGGGGCTCCAGCCCCGCCGTGGGCAGGGAATGGTTCCCATGGGAATGGGAGCACCCCAGGAGCTGGGGAAAGGGGAACACTTACTCCAGCACCATCAGGCTCCTGTTCACCAGCAGTGACCTGGCCAGAGCTTTGGCTCCCTTGTTGCTGATCTGATTTTCTGCCAAGCTGCCCAGAAAAAAGAAAGTGGTGTGTTTTTCCAGAGGAGAAAGAGACTGGCACAGACTCTGGCATGACCAAGGATGCAGCTGGAGTGGGTGAACAGAGAAAGAGCCATGGGGAGCATTTGGTTCGTGGTACAACGAAAGTGATGGATGTGCTCCTGGGGTGCACACTAGGCAGGGACTGCAAGGACACCGTTCCTGCACATAAAGTTCATTTGTGTCCTTTGTGTTCATCTGGAGCTCAGATGGCAGCATGGGGAACCCTGTGCAGCCTTGAGGAAGAGCAGGAGTGGGGAAAGTGGGAACCCATCTCTCTGGGATGAGGCATCTCCCTGGCTGGGGGTCAGGAGCCTGTCCCCTCCATGCAGCAGGTGCTCCACGCAGAGTCTCGAGTGCCCAGCGATCTGCTGTGACCTTGGGAAGTGGTTTGCTGGGATAACCCACGGACTTACTGACTTTTTTTGGAACAGTGAGGAGGCAGCGGTTGCAAGAACACTGGGCAAGACAGCCTTGGGGTAAGGTCACTGGGCCTGGGTGCAGGGGATTGTGTGGAGCTGTCCTTGTCATTAGGCAGCCTGGGGAGCCAGTGGGAGAGACATTCCTGGGGGACCCTCACCCTGGCTTCACGGTGCCCCCAGCTCCACCTGCATCCCCAGGACATCCTGTCCGCCCGGGGCCAGCTCCTACCTCAGCCTCTGGATCTGGCAGTCCTTCACACTCAGCACACTGCCCAGCAGCTCCATCACATCGTCCTTAAACTGGTTATTGTCCAGCCTGCAGAACACACAAGCAAAGAGCAAGAGCAAACTTTGGAGAACAAAGTGGAGAAAGGATGATCCTCCCATGACATCTGCCTGTGCCAGGTGGAGAAGCTCAAGGACAGAAGCAGAGCTGACGCAGTGCCAGCCCCAGGGCAGCTCTCTGCAGGTGGACAACATCTGGTGGACCCATGTCTCCACTGACACCTGGGATTGTGAGTCACAGGTGAGAAAGAACTCATTGCAGCCTGCAGTACTTAGAGAAGATAAAACAAGGAACAGGCTTAAACTAAAAGAGGAGAGATTTAGATTAGAAGTTAGGATGAAATTCTTCCCTGTGAGGGTGGTGAGGCCCTGGCACAGAGTGCCCAGAGAAGATGTGGCAGCCTCTGGATCCCTGGCAGTGCCCAAGGCCAGGTTGGATGGGGCTTGGAGCAACCTGGGACAGAGGAAGGTGTCCCTGCCCATGGCAGGGGGTGGAACTGGATGGACTTTAAGGTCCCTTCCAACTCAAACCAATCTGTGATTCCACAGTCACAGCCTGGCATTTCTCCTCACTTCTCCCGGTGCAATCCCACCAGGACTCACCTGAGGTTGTGGCAGAAGAGGAGCTGGGAGAGCAGGCTCTTACAGACATCGTAGGTGAGGCAGTTGGAGAGGTTTGTCTCCTCCAGGCAGACGTCAGAGACCTGCAGGAGATAAGCCAGGGCAGAGCAGTTCATGGGGGTGAGCATCCCGGCCAAGCTCCCGCTCCTCATGGCCTCCTCCACAGCCTTGGCGGTGTCGGTGTGCTGGATCTCGTGCAGGCACCGCATGGCGTTGACGGCACGCAAGGAGACGGCGTGGTCGGCGCTCAGGCAGCCCTGCAGGACGCCGACGGCCTGGCCCCTGAACCCGCCGTGCTCGTCCTTCACCAGCAGCCACCCGGACAGCAGCTTGTTCACCTGCGGGGACAGCAGCCCCGAGAGGAAGCGGATGAAGACGTCCAGCTGCCTGTCCTCGGCCTGCAGCGCCCTCTGAACGGCGCTCCTGAAGTGGCTGANNNNTGAACGGCGCTCCGGACGTGGCTGAGGAAGCCCAGCTTGGGCCAGGACACGCCGCTCTCTGTGAAGAGGTCGAAGATGGCCCGCTTGGCCGCCGTGTAGTAATAAAGAGCTGCCAGGAACTCCTGGATGGTTAAGTGGGAGAAGAAGTAGGCTGTGGAGGCCTGCATGTCCTCCTTGAGCAGGAGGCGGGTGGAGAGGCTGCTGTGCAGCAGGGAGAGGTCGATGCTGTAGGCCTTCATGTCCTGCTCGTAGAACACGTGTTTCTTGCGGAGCAGCCCGTAGAAGGCCAGCCTGCCCAGGCTGCCCACCAGCTTCCTGCTGGTGTTCACAGCCTGCTCAGTCCTGAGGGTTTCTCTTGGCTTTTCCAGCCAGTCACCACTCAGAGCCATTTTAAAATAATAGGAGTAGATTTCTGACAGGGTCCTGGGCACCACGGTCACTTCTTGGGATTGATTGCTGCTGTGTTGCAGGAAATACGCGATCGAGGAGGCAGAAATCCAGCAAAAACCAGGAATGGTGCACAGCACGTGTAGCGACCTGTTAGCCCTGATATGCTGCAGGACTTGGCTGGACAGATCTCTGTTGTCCAGGAACATCTGGTCCAAGAAATCCTTCATCTCTTCAGCCCCAAACCCCCGGATTTCCGTCATCCGGTCCACCAGCCCGCTGGGAATCTGTCTGGCCGCCACCGGCCGCGACGTGACCCACACGGAGGCCTCCTGCAGCAGGTTTCCCCTTATAATGTTGGTGATCAGGTTGTCCACTTGGATCTCCTTTTTGGGATCGGTGCAAACCGCTGCGTTGGAAAAATCCAAGGGAGTCTTGAACTCATCCAGGCCGTCGAGGATGAGCAGGGTCCGGGCGGCACCGGCCGAGATGCAGCTGGGCTCGGTGATGTGAGGGAAGGCCGAGCAGATGAGGCGCTCAGCAGAGAGCTTCTCATGGGTGTTGAGCTCCCGGAAGGTGAGGGGCAGCACAAACATGATGTCCCTGTTGATCTCCCTCTTTGCCCAGCTGCTGACAAACAGCTTCACCAGAGTGCTCTTGCCGATCCCGGCCACGCCGACGGTGACAGAGATCCGAGGGGGGATGCTGACTTTGGAGAGAGGCAGGAACAGCTTCTCCAGGGGGATGCTCTTGGATATGTTTGGCAGGCCTTTGGTGGTTTCAACCTGCAGGATGTCGTGCTCCTTCTGCTGGATGTCGGTCAGGCCTTCCACCAGCAGCAGGTTGGTGAGGCGCTGCAGGGCTCCTGTCTCCAGGCCATTCCCACAGGAGCTCTGGAGGCTCTCCAGGTGCTTCTGCACCATGGGTTCTGCACAGAGGAGTGAAACAGGCGTGAGGAGGAAAAGGAGGAACCACAAAGGCAAATGACAGAAGTTGCTTCACTTTTCTGCCGTGCAGAGGGAAACCTCATGGAGTCCCTACATCCTAGTGGGAAGGATGGCAGGGCTCAGAGGCCACCCATAGGCCTAAAGGGCTCTGATCAGCCTCACAGTCAGTCCAGGAGCTCATTTAAGCTCAGCCCTGGGCCTTCAGCCTCAGCTAAAGCTATGTTGTAGGAGCTAGATCTTGGTCTTGGACCTCATCGCTCTGCCCTTGCCTCATGGCCACTGAACTGTGTCTGAACCTGGTTGCCCTTGCTGGGCCTGATCCTGACCTCTCGATTGACTTCCCAATTTAACTTCATTCCTGCCTCATTGCCATGGACTCTCTTATGAGCTGGACTCTTGGCTGAACCTGGTGGCCACCTCTGGACCTGTCCTGCTCACCTGGCTCATATATCACAGCAAGATTAAACCCTCCAGCAAAGGCTGGACAAGCAGGAGATGATGGTGTGAGAGACTCGGAGCAGACACCAGCTGAGGTTGGAGCCTTCCAACCAGGAGGGAAACCAGGGAAACCTCTCCTGGCAAGAGGGTTGCAGAGAGAGCCTGAAGTTGGATGGGGTCAGGGTCAGCTGTGCTTTTCCTGTTCCCAGCCTGATGCTGGGACTGCCTGACGTGATCTGGACATTGAGGACACTAAAAACTCCTCAGGCTGCCCAGAGAGGTATGCAGAGGGCAGTGAGGGGCCTGGAGGAAGGTCCCTGGCAGAGAACCCTTGTCACCCCCGGCTGTGTCCTTCCCCAGAGGAGTCCCTGAGATGGCACCATCACCTGCACAGATGCTCCCAGCAGAGCTGCCTGTTGGAGTTGCAGAGCCCGCTGCTGGGCCTCCTTGGAGATAGGAAATGCCTAGTCACGGACTAGGCTCTACTTCTTACCTCAGGACCCTCTCTTATCTCTTTGTAATACTGTTGGCTACATTCCACGTGTCCTAAGACTATAGGTTATTTCACCTCAACCCTAAAACCATTGGATAGTTTCCCAATCCTCACTAACCCTATAAAAACCCCTGCTCCTGCCCAGTTGGGTGGAAGACACCGTCACTGAACACCCCTTCATGGAATCTGCATTAAACCATTCTGTGGAACCTCCACATGGCACTGCTCATCTCTTCCTCCCTAAGTCGGCCAAGGCAAATTCCTAGCAAGCTAAGAGCTGGAATTCTAAAAGAGCTGGGAATCACCTAAAGAGCTGAACCCCTGTGTCACTCAGGCTGTGCTTGCTAGAACAGCCTGTGGCTGGGAGCCTGCTGGAGATCTCCAGGACAAGCAGTCCCTCACAGGAGCTGCTCTCCGGGAACACCTGCGGCAGCAGCTCTGACTGACCCCCTGGAGCCAGCCCGCATCAGCTGCCAGCACCCCCCAGCTCTGTGCACACCTCAGGGTGCTCCAACAAGCCCCAGGCCAGGTGTGCAGCCCACCCTCGCTGCGCTGCCTACCATAGACAGTGATGTGCAGGTAGAGCTGCGAGTTGGAGGTCTCGATGAAGCTCTGCAGGCACTGGGAGCCGTGGCTGCCCTTGCCAGCCAGGACATCCACCACAGTCCTCACCTGCTCGGGCAGGGAGCTCGCTGCCTGCACCTGGGCAGCCTCCTGGGCCGTCAGGAGCTCCAGCCTGCGCAGGTGGGAGATGATCTCCTCCAGGAACTGCGGGGAGACGGACCTCGCCAGCTGCCTGCGGTACCGGTTGGTCCAGGCCCCTGCAGGACGGGACAGAGGGACAGCTGGGTCCTGGACCGGCCCCGGGAATGTGGCTGGGGGGTGAGAGGGAAAGGCAACAGTGCAGAATCGCCTCTGACTCTGCAGAATTGCCTCTGACTCTGAGCTGCAGCCCTCCAGAGTGCCCTCCTTGCGATGAGCTCAAAGCCCTGGCAGGAGGCTCAGTTAGGAGCTGCTAGGTCAGGGCAGCAGCTGCTGAAATTGGAGCCAAAGAGACTGAAGAAGACAATCATGAAATGCTGTTTTCTCCTGGAATCCAAACCCATGCAGAGAAAAAAGTCTGAGCAAAATAATTTCTCTCCAGACGGCCCCTCCCTGATGCCAGTACAGCACTGGCTTGGATCTGCTCACACCTTGGTGCCCCAGCTCATCCCATTTCTGACTCCAGAACTGCCCCAAGGTGTTAGACCTCAACCAGCACTCACCTTCCATCAGAGGCCTCCCGTGACATGGGTGGTCCCTGGGCGAGGAGCGCTGTGGGGACAGCAGCGTCCCATGGGCCACCCCGTGTCCCCCTGGCCAGCTCACGGCACCACCTGGGGCTCCTCAGCCCCTCTCCATGTCCCTGGTGGGAGAAGAGGAGAAGCAGCAGGAGTAGTGTGGGAGGGAGCCCACTCTGAGCTGTCGTGGTGCTGAGTGTGGATGAACCAGCGGTTCATTCATCAGCTTTTGGCTAAGACAGAGTCCTCCTCACTGCGGGCCTGGCAGGGGCACAGCTGGGCCCTCCAGGCTGCAGCAGCTTGGCCCAGACCTCACACACTTGGTGCCTTCACCACCACCACTTACACCACCACCTTTCTCAAGCCCAGTGGTGCATTAATCGTCCTGACAGTGCCCCTGTTCCATCTGCAGGTCACCTGGGGAGCACCCAGTGTGTCACCCCTGCCACCAGGGCTGGGAACTGCTCGTACGTTCTTCTTCCCTGTGTTGTGAAGGAAGTTGTGGGGCAGCAGGCAGAGTGAAGAAGGGCCTGTTGTGGTTTCAAACCCACCTTGCCCCCACCCCGAGCCTCCATCAGGGCTGGCTGAGCGTGGCCAGCACCACATCCTGTTTCAGAGCTCTGAAGATGCTCTGAATCATCACCCAGAGAAGGAGCATCTACCTGCTCCCTCCCCCTCAGCTGCTGCCAAACCATGCTGAGGGTTTGTGTTTATTTCTAAGAAGTGTATCTGCTCAGTCCTGTTCTTCAAGCAGAGGTGGAGAGGGAAATGTCTCCATGCCTGAGAGTGCTCCCAGCTCCACCTGTGCTGGGGCCTCTCCACCAGCCCCAAAGTCATCACTGGCCATGTCCAGGTGGGAACTCCTGAGCCCCAGGGGATGTCTGATCACAGGAGCAATCCACATACAGTGTCTCTGGCATCTTTCCTCCCCTCCACCTGGCCTACAGGATGCTCTGGATCCATGTGAACACCTCCATGCTGGTCAGAGGCTCTGCAAGGGGGTCCCTGCCCACAGACAGCCTTGCCTTTGTCAAACCCAGCCCTGAGGGGGACATGGGCACTGTGGGGGCTTTGCTGCAGCCTCACCAGGTAAAGTAACACTCCTTTTTTTGGTCAAATCCCTTCTAGGGAGAAAGCACAGATGTAGCTGGACCAGGAAAACCTGGCAGTTTCTGGTCCATGGTGCGAGGCCAAGGTGCTTGGAACTTCTTCTTTTCATCCTCCCTCCCAGGGATCCATGCTGGGGTTTATTTCTCCCACCACAAGACTGCAGAAGTGGCCAGGCTGCAGGAGGGACCTGACAGTGTCGCCAGGGCCGAGTCCCTCCCAGACCATGGCTGGATCTCCCACTGAGACAAGTGGCATGTCCCACAGAGTGGGGTAAGTGACAGAAGGTGCTGGGTGACAAAGCACCTGCCCAGGTGGTTCCTGACAAGCCCGTGCAGGGCTGGGAGGTGGAGCAGGCTCTGAGCCCAATGCCTTCCTCTTCAGGATGGAAGCCTGGGCTCTGCCTTGGCTGCCCAGCTCTGAGCCCCGGTGCCAGCAGTGTCACCAGCCCCAGGCAGTGGTGGTGATCCCACAGCAGGGATCACCAGACTTTTTCTTCAGACTGGGAGCAGCAGGGCCCCAACAGCAGCTCTTACTCAGCACTCCCCCAGGCAGTGGCCTGGTCAATGAAGATATCATCAATTAAAGGAGCTCAGTGAGCAATTCACAGCAAAATGTTCACCCTTTGATGTGTTCTTGTCTCTAACTGGCCTGGAAAGTTCAATTAAACCTTTGCAGTCCCCAGGCCTGTCTCTGATCTTTGCTGTGCAAGCCAGAACACAGCCAGAATGAAAGGGGGTTTTGCTGCTTGCAGCGATGTTCCCTGCAGCCCTTCCTCTGAAACATGGCCCTTTGATGGGGGAAACCTGCTCCAGCACCAGAGAATGTTTGATGCCGTCCTCTGGTGCTCCTTCAAAAACCAGCAGCCGTGGGCCAGCTCGTGCAGAGGCAGCTCACTGGGAGAATAAAGCAGCAGAAGAAATAATGCGATTTTTTCTGGTTCCAGTAGTTCCAGGCGCAGCTCCAGGACCACACGGGGCTGCTGGAGGCTGCATCCTGAGGGGCTGCAGGGAGTTATCAGCTCTCACAAGAGCTCTCTGAAGGGTAAGGGCCAGCCAGAGCCAAGCTCCATAACCCCTACAGAGATCCAGGGGTGTCCAGGATGGGACCCAGCTCGTTCCAAGGCTGCTGGCCATGAGTCCTGCCCGAGGTGTCCATCCTGCACATCCTGGGTGTGCAGCTTTGCCTGGCCGGGATCCAGAAAGGACAGTGTCCCACCAGCAGCCAGAGGAGCAGGGACACAGGTTTGTGTGGGCCCTGCCTTGTCTGTGTCCCCAGGGAAACTGGGATAAGGGGCTGGAGAGCAGGAGGCTGCCCAGCCAAACTGGTGAATGGCACCTGCAAGCCCCAGGGAGGGAAACGGGGATTTTCTTGGCAAAAACTTGCCATTAACACTTTTTTTTTTTTTTTTTTTGGCTTAGTGTGGTTCAAGGGTCCAGCCCAGGAGAAATCCTCTCCCCTAAGGATGTTTAGACAACTGTGATGTGTTCTGAGGTGTTCTTTCAGTGGCTCCTATCCCACCATCCCTACATCCCACCTGAGTGTCCCTGCCCAAAACCCATCAGTGCTGGGAGCCACAAGCACCGTGCTGGAAGGTGCCCCCCACATCAATTGGCACTGCCAATCCTCTCCCAAGCAGCTGCTGTGGCTTTCACTGTGTCCATCCTGCTCCAGGATTCAAACTCCTGAGGCCAACACCAGACAACACGGGCCTGGATGTGGCTGCTCCTGCTCATCTCTGGCTCTCCTCATGCATGTGCAGTTTCACTCCTGGCAGTGCAGCGTGACCAGAGCAGCATCCAGGGAATCTGGGATGAAGGCACAGTCCTGAGGTGGCCACAGCATGGAGCTGTCTGGAGACAGCAGGCATTTACTGCCTCCCAGATCCTCCTGCCCCAGGCAGATCCATCACCCTGTGCCTCAGGAATCTGCTGAGGACCTCCTCTCCCATGCCAGGCCAGGAGCTGTCCCAGCAGCACCAGGACTGCATCAGGTGACACCCAGCGCTTGGAAATCTGTGTTTGTCCCCCTGCAGGGCCTTGTGGGCACATTCCCCAGCGGCCTGGGAGGGAGGGAGGCAGGGAGGGAGGGAGGGAGTGGTTGGCACCTCGAGTGGGACTTCCCAGCTCGCAGAGCCCTGGGCACCCGGCCTGCTGCAGTGGGCTGAGGGGGCCGAGGTCAGACAGGTACCAAAGAGCTGGGCAGGAGCTCCTGGATGGCTGCAGGCACCCACAGATAGGAAACGTCTGAAAATGGATACTGATCTACAGCATTTAGAAAAGGTTAAAAGCTTTTTACGGGAGCTAAAAGCTGCGTCGTCACACAGCAGGTGCGGGAGGTGGGAGCTGCCCACTCCAGCTCAGCTCCGTGCCCCAAACACGCAGCAAAGCTCAGCCTGGCCATCTCCTCGTCCATGTGCCACCCCCGGGGGGTTTCTCCGTGCAGCCAATCCCCCGGAGCCCTGCGGTTTGGGGAGCCCCGGAGCCCGGCCCCGGCTCAGCGCTGCCCCGGGCACGGGCGGGGAGCGGCACCGGCCCCGCCAGACTTCCCACCGCGTCCTGCCCTGCCGGGCTCCTCCGGCGGCTCTCGGCTCCTTTACCCGCTCACGTTCGGCGCTTTCTACTTATTTCTCTGCTACGTCTCCATCCTGAACTGATCCCTCCTCGGAGGGCAGCGAGCTGCTGGAAATGAAACATTTCCCAGGCCAACACCTCGGCTGTTCCCCCTCAGCTCAGCGAGTCCCGAAGCCAGGATGCAGGCTGCCACCTTTTGGCAGAACCGAAGAGGTTCCTCAGCGTTCGTTTCTGCTGATTAAACGATGCAATCAAATGCCTCCTGCATTATTACTCACTTATGACGCTTGCAGGCTGGCAAGTAACTCAGTTATCTCAGTTTACATATGACTTATATTTTTTGGTCTGGATTTAATGCCGGCAAACTTTATTGCTAAATCTATTTTATGTCAAGTTTAATCTCTTCCAGGTTTGAGTTTTGGTTTTTCATTTCCTTGAACCCCAAGCCCTCTAACAGGGCCCAGACACGGCAGGGGTTAAATTGGAGGTGTGGATCATGAAGGGTCCCTGGGCTGGATGCCAGCAGTGCCAACCCCAAATCTCATAAGGAAAAAAGGAAAAATCAGTCTGTGGGTGATTGCAAACAGCTAAAAATTAAGCTAATTTTGGAGAGGAGGTCCCTTGCAGGGCACTGCCGCACCTCACAAGCTGCAAGAATGCAGGCTGATGCACTTCCTGAGCTGCCTATGCCCAGAGGATGCTTTGCCACGGATGTGCAAGCAGCTGATTGAAAAGCAGATCCTCCCAACAAACCTTCCCAGCCACGGGATCTCAGGATATCGGCAGGAAAATTGGGCAGGAGCTGCTGCCAGCCCGTGTCTGTCACAGCCGCAGCCCCAGGGCTGCAGGGATGCTGAGGGATGTGCTACCTGCCCCAGCGACCTCTGGGTTTGCTCAGAACAACCTTTCTGTGCTTGCAGAGCATCCCAAAGAGCAACTGCAAGTTCTCCAGAAAGAAATTTTTGTGCAACATGAACATCCTGAGGGGAAGGTGTCCCCTGGCTCCTGCCTGGCTTTGGATAACTGTTCCACAGGGTGGCCAAACCCCGAGGGACAGTGATGTCCCAGGGGTGACAGCAGCCAGCCTGTGCTCCAGCAGCTCCTGTCCCCAGCAGTCCCATATTTATGGGCTACACTGGGCCCACAAGTGCCCAAATAACAGCAGGATTAAGTCTGATGCCCTGAGGCAGCCCAGGGTGCCCGGGCTCTGTGTCCACGTGGGCGCAGGGCTGAGCTCCAGCCCCTGACCTGCCCCACTCTTTGGTGCAATTTTGCACCGTGCCACAGGTGAGGATGTCATGAATCTCTTCTTTTTCTATTGGTGGTACATCTTGGAGTTTATTTGGGATGGTCTGGAAGTTCATGAGTTCAGCAAATGACATTAAAGCTGCTGCACAAGGCTTTGGGCGGGCGGGACAGCCCGGCTGTGGCTGCCTTCATGCCTGGGCAGGCAGAGCAGGCAAGGGGACGGAATTTGTGACATGTGCCAGGTCCCCTCTGGGGTCCCACGGTCGTCTCCATCACTCCGGGCCCCACCCACTCCTGCCAGCCTGGTGGCCGTGCTATGCCATGCCATGCCGTGCTGTGCCGTGCCAGGGACCTCTGCCCAACAGCTCCCGGCCCTGCATTGCCCCAGTGACTCCATTTCACGTGGCCACCCCAGCACGAGCTCTGCAGCAACTTGTCCCCACGCGGGAGAGGCCAGGTGCCACCTCCCCTCCTCCCCACACCCCTCCAAAGCCTCTCCAAGCCCTACCTTGGCCTGGTGCCGCCTTCCCCAGGTCGCTGTGTGCGCAGGGGAGTGGCGAGGGCATCCTCCGTGCCTCGCTCAGCTCTTCATCCCCAGGGCTTTGCTCCCTCCTCGACGGATGCTCAAGCTCCAGGGAGAAGCCGCCCTTGCCGCTGGTGTCCCCTGCGGGTTCTGGCACCCGGGGCGGGGCGATGCTCGGGGCAGCACCTGGGGAAGGTGGCTCCGGCTTCCCCCGCCGCCCCTCGCCGGTGCCAGCCCGGTGGCTTTTGTCTCTTTCCGTTCGCTCCTCGCCCCTTCCTGCCCTGGCTCTCGATGATCTTCCTTCCTGTCGCCGAGGGGCCGGTGACTATGCAAATCGGGCTGAGGGATCCGCCAAAACCCAGCGGCGTCTGAGCGCCGGGGCTGTGCCGGGGGGATGCGCCGTGCGCCGACACTTCCCCGCCTGGGGATGCTTTCTCCCAAAAGCCACAAAACCGCTCCCGACAACATCCAGACCACTGCGAACTCACTTGCAACAAAACCATGAGCTCACCCTGCCCTGGAGAGCCCAGGCCTTTTGATACACGACTCCCTCACTGGCCAGGAACGCTGGGAATATCCCATGGAAGACTTGCTGCCCTTCACTGGGTTGTGCAAAGAAATAATTCCATGAGTAAATTGAAGTTGTCTTTTGAAAGAGTGGAATAAAAACGTAGGAATAGCTTCCCTTTCCCCCAAAGCCATTCTCCTGGTGAATGCTTCCTGGAATTAGGATTTGTCTCCAAAGAGCTGGATCCCATCCCACCAAGGAGCCAGAGCCACCAGAGCAGCAGGACCGGCGGGACCTCCCCTCTGCAGCTCCACACAGGCAGGTGGGCTCGGTCATTATTTTCCACTTTTGTTTGACAAAACCCTCCCTTTGTAGATCCTATGAAAGTTTCACTGGCATTCAGGCAAATGGTGGCTAAAGGAGCTCTCGTGGTGGCCAGCTGGTGGGGCTCAGAGTGGGCTCATGGCCACTGAACCGTGTTTGGGACAAGCAGGAATTCGGGCCTCCAGCCACCGCTCTCTTTGGGCTGGGTCTCCCCCAGCCTCGCTCTCTGCCCGCCCCAGGCTGTGCCCAGGCAGGGGTTCAGACCTTTCCTCTGCTGGGTTTTAGGTCTGTTGGTAATTTCCCCGGGGGTGTTTCAAGAGGAGCTGGCACCTGGTAAGTCCCAGAAGCCATTCCGTAGCCAAAATCCCTCCCATCCAAAATGACTGTGCAGAAACCCCAGCAGGGCTGTTCCTCCCGCTTTCACAATTCATCATTTATCCGAATTAACACATCTGAAACATTTCTTTGTGTATTATTAGCCTTCTCTAACCTTTTCTAATCTGTGTATGACACATCCTTCAATCATTTTCTGAGCTGTTTACTGGATCCAACCCCAGATTTCTCAATGTATGTATTTACTAAACTCAAATATGGAGATCCTGGCAGGGTGGGTTTGAAAACCCCTCTGGAGCTGGCAGGGGAGGTGACAAAGGGTCCAGGGGTGGCTCTGTTTGTTGTCTCGTGTGGTTGCTTGTCAGGAGGGTGCTTGGGGACAGATGCTGAGCTCAGACCTGCACAGAGTCACCTGCCTGGGGACAACGAACCTGGGGATAACAAACGGTCCCAGCTCGAGAGGGAGCAGCAGGACGAGCCTGGGGAGCAGGTCGGTTTCCACAGCAGGGAAAGGTGGAAAGAGCTCACCAGAGTGGGAGGCTCGG
>VXBQ01017772.1:187494-264503 GCA_013400175.1 Phainopepla nitens | reverse complement strand
GTTTCCAGGTCAGCCTTCCCAGAGTCCCATCAAACACAAACCCCAACAGGAACCTCCCGTGCACGTCCAGGATGGGAACCAGGTGGAGCTTCCAGCTCCCTGGGGATAACTCCAGGCTCACCTTGGAGGGTCTCTGCCTGCGAAGGGGTTGGTGGCCAGCAGGGACAAGGTCTCCTCTTCCTGGGCCAGCAGCTTCCCAGCCAGGTGGATGATCCATTCGTTCTGCTCGTAGGTCTTGGGGAAGGAAGAAGAAATGGAAACGTTAGGAACTGCTGGGCTCTTCCTGGGGTAGTGCTGAGATTAAAGATTTCTGTCCCTGGAGGGATTTCAGCAGATTTGGATGGAAAATGGTGAATTTCCCAGTGGTTCAGCACATGTCCCATGGGAGCCTTGGGGTCCAGAAAGAGACTGGCACCCTCAGGGAGCAGGGAGAGCTTCCCTGGGTTTGTATTATCCCATCTGCCAATTCTGCCCCCAGATATTTGATTTAAATCATTTATTTAGCAGCAAAGCCCACAGGGGAACCATAACAGCATATTTTCTATGGATAACCCATCCATCCTTTTAATTCAGATTGCTTTCCCCTGAGAAAAGGGTTTTGGGTTGGTTTCCTTGTGTTATCCAAAGGAAAACAGAAGAAAGTGGCTTCTCTATTCCCAGTTCCTGTCTCCTCTTTATTTCCTGCTGTTTGATTCATTCTCTTGAAATTCTTTCCTCACAGAACCACTTCTGGAGCAGGGCAGTGCCAGAGTTTGACTCTGAATTCAAGCAATCCTGAGGAAACAGGGATTTGGACTGGATGATCCTCGTGGATCCCTTCCAGCTTGAGATATTCCCTCATTCTGTGATTTCCCTCCCAGGAATCCTGCTCTGTTCAGGCTCCCCAAAAGCATTTCCCCACGGTGAACTTTCTGTGCCTTGGGCTTCACTGAGATTTCTCCTTTTCCTGCTTTTTTTTCCCCGAGTTCCTCAGTGGATTTTTGAGTGCAAGCAGTAGGGGACACTGTGGGAAAGGGAAACCCAGGAGCTGTACCTGCAGGGCTCTCGGCAAAACACAGCCCCGAGGCAAAGCTGCTCCTCATGGCCCCGTTTGTTATTCCCGTCGCCAAGGGAAACGGGAGTGAAACCATGGAAAACACCAAGGCCCATCCAGGGCAGCTCTACCTCGCAGGGTTTCTGACCCCAGCTCATCACCATTTAGAGGAAAACCACAGTTATTTCAGCCAAAAAGCTCAAAATGATGACTCTCCCCGTCCTGCTTCCGTCCTGCTCCTTCCATCTGCTCCGTCCATCTCCTTCTCATCCAGCAGGGATGGGTGTTGGAGACAGGGATGCTTCCCACCAGCCCCTCCACCACCCCCTGGCACAGAGGGTTCTCAAAGAGGGACAGGGGCCACTGTGGGACTGAGGCCACTACGGACACAAAAATTTGTGAGGGGAGACACGGTGAGCCCTGGAAGCAGGAGCCTGGCATCGTGTGGGGTGTGCCACACAAACTTCACCCACCTCCCAGGGACAGCTGGCACCGTCCCCATCCCTGCCCGAGGCCTGGCTGTGTCCCTGTGGGTCACACACAGCATGTCCCTCAACAGCTCTGGGGTGCTGGAGGTGCTCAGGCTGGGATTTGGGAAGGTGGGTGCCTCCCTGACTAGCAGAGAGGATCTCCCAAAACTGCAGGGATCAAACACCCCAAGTGCCACCTTCAGCATCCTGAGTCTCCCTGGACATCCCAGCACTCTGGATGGTGTTAAACATCATTTCCAGGAGAGCCTGGGAGATTTGGGAGCTGCTGTGTGAAAGCTGGGAAGCAAGAGGAGAATGGGAACAGGAATCACCAGAGTGCCTGAGCTGGAGCTTGATGGAGGCCCCCAAACCTTCCAAGCCTGACTGAGAACCAGGAGGCTCCAGGAAGGTGGGATCGGCTCCCGTGGTCTCCAAATTGTTAATTAGCAGCTCGGTGCACACCAGAGTTGGACTTCTGGTCTGTAAAGTGTTTTTCTTGTAAAATTTACAACATGTCTGGCCCCAGTGAAGTCTGCGGTGAGAAATTTCCAGGCGGTGCAGCCCCCGCCCCCCTTCTCTCACTGAGCCCGGGCTGTGCTAACGACCCTGCTTAACTCATTACTCTGGAAAGCGATACCGAGGAAAAAGGGGGGAAAAAAGAGTCCAGATCTGGGCTGCACCCAGGGAAGCGTCACTCCAAGGGGTTCCTCTGTGCATCCAGCAGGATCCAGCTTCGGGCTGGATCTGCACGGTCAGCATGGAGGGATCTGAGTGTGCAGCACAGAGCCTGAACCATCCAGGGGATTAATTACAGGAGAAAAAATAATCCAGGATAGATGCACACATTGCTGGGAGGTGGACAGGCTTGTTTTGGGGTCGGTTTTAGGGTTTGGATCTTCAATGAGCTCGAGAAGCAGCCTTTCTGTGTTCATGGACACTCTGTGCAGATCCACGGAAATGCCAGGGGCAGCTCTCCAGCCAGATCATCCTCAGCTACCCTACTGCTGGGACCAGCACCCAGAATCTCCAAAAATCCTATTTCAGGTACAACAGAGGGGACTAACAGAGAACTTCGGGCACTTTTTTTGCTAAGATCCCCCAAGCTTTGAATTCTGATGGGTTTCAGCCTCATGCAGAGCTCAGGTAGACACTTCCCCCCATCTTTCCATGCCAGTCTCACCCCAAATGCCACTCTGGGAAGGGGATTTGCTCCTTTGCCCAGCCCCACGTGAGGAGCTGAGCATCCCCCCGGCAGCGCTGCCCCGGGACTTCCCTGCAGCTGTTGGCACTCCCTGACCTCCCCACTCCGACACTTTTCCAGGGAATAAACACAGTGTTGTCACCTTGGACACATTCACTGGTGTCCAGGAGAATTTAATAACTGTACAGAACTGAAACCCAAAGCTCTGCTAAGTCAGGCACCAGCGAGGAGCCGCAGCAAAGCAGCCACAGTAGCAACCAAACTCTGCTGATAACAAAGTCAAGGGAACGCTATCATCCCCAAAAAACCCCATATAAACCCCCCGGAGCTACAGGGAACATGTTCCCAACTGAAATAATAATAATAAGGAGGCTTTTCCTTGAGCTTTAATTGGTCATTTAATGAAAAAGGACTGGGGATTAGTGTGGTGTTTTATGGAATCTCGGGGCTGGCACGGGCGCAGGAGGAGGTCAGGACGAGATGCACATGTGGGAACAGCTGGAAACTTGGCACGGGAGCCCGGGGTTATTATTTCACGTGGTTGGGAGCCCTGAGTGGTTTCAGGTCGGAGTCAGTGGCTGCCAGAGGGGCAGGGCAGGTTCCAGTTCCCCTGCTGTGGTGTGAGGGGCTGTTTTTGTGTCACAGCTGAGCCACCGTGGATGTGACATGGGAATTCCACCATGGAATTCCACCATCCTGGGAATTCTCACCCTGTATCCACACTGCTGCAGTTCAGCACCTTCAACATGGCTGTTTAGGGAGCTGGAGCTGGCAGGAGTAACAATCCCTGTCCCACAGAAAGGAGGCCACAGTTAATGCCATCCTTTGTTGTTTTATGTAATTCCAGCTCACCATCACTTGTTACCACCCTGCTGTCCAAGGAAGGTCCATTCCATGATCTCCAATGACCACATGGAATCATGGAATGGTTTGGATTGGAAGGGACCCTAAAACTCATCCACTGCCACGGGCAAGGTCACCTTCCACTATCCCAGGTTGCTCCAAGCCCATCCATCCTGGTCTAGGACACTTCCAGGGACCCAGGGCCAGCCATAGCTCCTCTGGGAATTCTATTCCAGCCCCTCCCCACCCTCACAGGGAAGATTTTTTTCCTAATTTCATGCCTTTTTTCTTTGAGTTTCCCAAAAAGCCGTGTGTGCAGCCCAATGTGCAGTTATTACCCACTAAAAGCCACCCCCCAATCCATCCCATTAGAAAATCCCATTAGAGGCTCCCATCAGAAAACCCTTGGGAAAGCAGCTGCTCCCTGAAGGAGGCAGGAATAAAAGGCTGCATGAGAGAGCAGAGCAAGACTTTGGGAATCAGCTCCTCCATCCCACCCATCCAGGGAAAGGCCACACCTGGCACAGCTCCTGTATCACCTCTGGCTTGGGGAAGAAAAGTCCCTTTGTTGCAGAGTGGGCTGTGGAACACACAGGGGCCACTGGGCAGGAATCATTCCCTGCTCAGACAAGGTCTCCCTCTGGATTTATCCACCCATGGCACGATAGGATATCAGGCTGGTTTGGGGTTCTGGGCACTTCCCTGGCACTGCTCCTGCTGGAGGTGAGCCAGCCTGGAATTCTTCATGGCCACAGGGAGACAGTAATCCCAGGGAAAAGGAGGAAACAGATTCCCTGTGCACAGGGAGCAGAATGCTGCAATGGAAAATGGGAGTGAGGGAGTTTGGAGAAGGGAGAAGGAAGGAAATGGGAAAGGCTGAGCTGGGTACAGGGAGCACAAGGCTGAGGGTTGGTTACGACACTCACACCTCCTCCTCCAGGCAGATTTTCCCTCTAAGCACCTTCTGGCTGCAAGGCTGAGATAACAGGAGGCTCAAATCAAATATCTGACAAAAATATGAACCTGCCTTCTCTATAAATGGGGTAGCTTCTCCTCAGCTCTTCCAGGTCATGCACAACCTGAAGTTTCCATCACTCCCTGTTACCACCCAGGGCACAACCTCAGAGCACCAAGCCTGCTGCTGGAGGCTCTCTCTGCTCTTAGGAAAGGTTTTTTATAAATCAACTCATCTCTGAAAAACACACATTGCATCTCAGAGCATCCCAAACTCTGCTCCACAGCGGGTTTTACATCCAGAGACTTTTGGAGCAGCTTCAAGGAATGATCCAACAAACACTGGGCTTTAAATTCAATCTGAGGACAGCAATATTTTGGTTTTTTGGAGCAGTTATTATTTGATAAGCACTTAGAGGGTGGCTTTGTGTTGGCCATGCAGTCCCCAGACAGAATAAATCCCCTTCCTGGCACAATAAGGAACGGAAAAGCCTTTCCCTTGGATTTTTCCTTTTCCACTGGACAACAAACCTTTGGGGCAATAAACATCCAACTTTTGTAGAATCCACCACATTCCAGCACCAGCAGAGCTGACCAACTCAAAGCCCCAAAAGTATGAACAGCATTTTGTTTTCTGGTTGTTACTGATCAGCAATGCTGAATCCAGGAACTGGAATGATTTTTGTGCCAGCCCAGCTCAGTGTTGGGCTATTCCTGAAATTCCTCCATAAACCAGAAGTCAAATCATTACAGGAGGGTTGGCATCAGTAGCTGGAGCACAAATAAGCCTTTAACAATTTGTCACCAGCTCCTGTGAAACCAGGATGTTTCTGCAGTGACACATGGAAGTGCCACGGGGGGAAAAGTTATTCCTAATGCTCAACCTCAATTTTGTGTGATTAAATCACATTCTGCCATTTCAGCTCTTAATTCCTCCTTTCTCTGAGGGTGGGAGGCCCTGACACAGATTGCCAGAGAAGCTGTGGCTGTGCCTGGATCCCTGGAAGTGTCCAAGGCCAGGCTGGAGGCAACTTCCCAGTGAATCCTGCAGCCGACCCAGGGTGGGAAATTCCTCGGGAATGCCGGGGTTGTTCGTCAAGTGCTGATGAGGTGCAAAGAGGAGCCTGTCAGGAGCAGCACGAAGGGATGGGAAATATCCCTCCCTCAAATCCGGGCCTTTTCCACAGCCTGTCAGAGCTGGGAATATCAGCTGCCACTGCCAGGGAAGTGCAGCCCCAGAGCGACGGGAGAGTGGTGCTGGAGAAACATCCCAGAACTTCTGGAAACAAATTAAATCTAATCCAGAGGCTGAACTCGCTGGGGTTTATGGACTCTGTGAACTCCCGCACGGGTTTTGCACAACTCCTCTGGCTTCACGAGCTCCTCCTGGGCTTTCAGCTCCTGCTTCTCATCCTTTCTGCTGCTCTGGGGGATTCAGGGTCTAAACAGCACCCAGGGATTTTTCTGGCTGTGCAGGACAAGCAACCCAGGGGGGCAGCTGGCAGCAGGTCTGCAGCTCTCCGTGCTCCAGCTGACCAGTGGCCATTCCAAACGGGATTTACTCCCATGCTTAAGCAGGTATTTACATGCCTGAGCATCTCACACTCACTGCTGTGCCCTGGCAGCTCGCCTTCCCACTGTTTCCTACAAGAGTTATCCCCTTTCCCACTGTTTTCCATGAGAGTTATCCCCATTCCCACTGTCTTCCATGCGAATTATCTCCATTCCCACTTTCCAGAGGGTTTATATATATATATTTATAATATATATAAATAATGAATTAAACACTACAAATAGTGAATTAAACACTACAAATAATGAATTAAACACTACTAATAATGAATTAAACACTAATAATATTGAACTAAACACTAATAATATTGAATTTAACAATAAGGATGCAAAGAGGCTGAGTTATTTCCTCTTCCTCCTCACAGCTACACCAGCACCTGGCTCCAGCATCCCTCAGCACAGCCCACACTCTGCTCTGCACTGCAGGACCTGTGTCCCATCCTCTTCAGCTTTTATCCTCTTTTATTTTAAACCTTCAGGATATTTCTGCCCTGGGCAGAGCCTTTTTCCCCCCTCAGACACAACTTCTGCCTGGGAGAGCTGATTTCTCCCAAAAACCCAGCCTGACTTCAACCCCCAGCTCCATCCGCCCCCTGCACCTTTCTGTAATTCCAGGCACTGCTCCTGGCTGGAGTTTGGACCTTGCCTGTGCTTTTCCTGAGGGATAAGCAGCCCTAATGCAGATTAAATGAAATTCCAGCACACACAAATCTGTGGGGTAAATATCAAACCATGGCCTGATGTCACGGCCCAGGAATCCCAAAGGCACCGAAATGAAAATACCACAGGGAAAGCAAACCCAGGAGTTTGTGGCAGAGGGAAGAAGATATTCCAGGAGAAGATGCAGGGACAGAGAGAAAAGCCTGGGATACTCTGAGATGGGTTTTCCTCATGCCACTGCTGGCAGTCAGTTTTGGAAAACCCAGCCCATGTCATGTGGGTAAGATTTGCAAAATAAGCTAAACAAGAATTAACATTCAAGTTACCCCCCCTTATTGAATTTCTGGCTGTCACCTGTTAGCTGAAAAAATTTGGAGGGACCAATATCCATGTGTGGGCAGGTGGAAAATGGGAGCTGCTGTCCCCAAGGGTGTCTGCAACAGGGATTCTTGGTATTGCTAAGAAATCCTTACAAAAACCTCACATAAAATTGCCAGGAGTTTCATTACAGTAGCACAGTTCTTTAGGAACACAACCTTTGTTCTTGCTTTTTTTTTTTTTTCAAACATAATTAATTTAGCCACAGCTTCCAACACTCCCCTGTGATCCCAACACGTAGTAAATCCATGGAATTGGTTTTTTCCTGCTCGAGGAAGGCCCAAGCTTTCAGAGGCTCCTACCTGGAAGGCAGCAAACCACATGAGCCAGTCCAGGCGATAGTGGTAGGGGGAGATGAGGCACGGCCTTCTCTTCAGGTCCCCAGGCTTGCACTTGAACTCAAACTCCTCCCAGACTGCTGTGGGATCATTGGGATCCAGGCTGGATGTTCCCTGAAGGATGACTTCTGTCCTCTCCCTGGTGATGCTGTGGGGTACAACAGGATGGTGTTATTTGGCTCAAATTGTGGAAAATCATGAAATCACAGAATGGTTTGGGTGGGGAAAGCCAATCCAGTTCCAACCCCAACACCTTCCACTGTCCCAGGGTGCTCCAAGCCCTGTCCAACCTGGCCTTGGACACTCCCAGGGATCCAGGGGCAGCCACAGCTGCTCTGGGAATCTGTGCCAGGGCCTCCCCACCCTCACAAGGAAGGATTTCTCCCCATATCTCAGCTGAAAGCTCTGGTTCATGAGAGTCCATGTGGAACACGAGGCACTGCCTGCAGGTACAGTCAGATCCTGAGAACCTCTGGATCCTGGGACTTTCCTCTCTCCAGCAGCAAAGTCAAATTCCATGCCCTGCCTTCTGCCACCTGCAGCTGTTGCAGCCCAAGGGAGAACTGGGATCCATGAAGATGATTCCCACAGGACAGGGGGGTCTGTGGTTCTGGATCAGAGCAGCTCATGACCATTCCCATGTGGCTCAGCTGCAATCCCAGCATGAAGCAGTGGGAATGGCAAACCTGGAGCAATGAATTTCCCAAGCCACTCATTGGAAAAATCTGCTACCAAAGAGCTGCTGTGGATGTTTCCAGGAGGGACAGCAAAAGAGTGCAGGGGAAGAGAAGCTCACCATAAATAAAGAGGGCTGGGGATGGTGAAGATATCCTGGATGAACTCTCCTATGGATATTTTCATCCTGCTCTTACATTCGCTATGTTGATGGAATGAGCTGACTCATGAACAGCTCAGAGAAAATAAATTCAGTGGGAAAGGGACCTGCTCCTTTTCTCCTTCTGCTTCATAAACAGATAATCCATAAATTGTAATTTAGTGGGAAAGGAAACTGCTCCTTTTCTCCTTATTTCTCATAATAAAATAATCCACAAATTGCAATATAGTGGAAAAGGAACCTGCTCCTTTTCTCCTTATTTCTCATAAACAGATATATCATACATTGTATTTCAC
Organism: Phainopepla nitens; assembly: GCA_013400175.1. NCBI lineage: Eukaryota > Metazoa > Chordata > Aves > Passeriformes > Bombycillidae > Phainopepla > Phainopepla nitens. Next base: position 255,923 of record VXBQ01017772.1, on the reverse strand, counting down.
TGAGAAAGATACCTCCTCCTTTTCTCCATCTCTTTCACATTCCAAGTCTCTTGGAAGGATTTCTCTTTAGGTTTGGGGCACCCAGAGCATCTAGCCATGGAATACCCCGGGGAGAGCTCTGGGATGTGCCAAGCCCAGAGGTACCTGCCAAAGGCTCCATAGGTGTTGACGATCCTGAGGGGGTTGAACGAGGTGTTCATGACCTGTCTGGAGCTGAGCAGGTTCAGCACCACCGGGATGCTGAGGTAGGTGATGAGGAGGCCCAAGGAGACGTTCAGCACTCTGCGGACACAGGAGCCTGTGGGGGACACAAAACCACACCAGAGGGAGGTGATTTCATTGCTCTGCTCCCATTCCCATTCCCACTCCCATTCCCATTCCCATTCCCATTCCCATTCCCATTCCCAACCCCACCTCTAGGCCCCCCCCACCGCCAACAAAACCCCGACCTTGCCACAGGCCGCTATCGCTGCTGGGATCTGCCTTTCTCTAAATAGTCTGAGCAAGGGCTAAAAGGAAAAATGTCTAAAATGTGACATCAATCATGGCTTTAATACAGGGGAAAAACCACAGCTGGCACTTGCACCTTGCTCGGGATCGGCCTCCTGCTTTGGGAGCCGCTCCTGCCTCCTCCTGCTGCCCCAAGCTCTCCCCATCCTGCAAATTTTCCTTCTGCAAAATCCCAATTTCCCAGCACTCCTGGAGGAGATGTGTGTTGCTCTGCCAGCGCTCTGGGATGGGGTTTGCAGGAGCAGCACGGGGCTGGGCTGGATCCCAGGCCGGGCAGACACCGCCACAATCAGACAAATAAGCAGAGGTGACCCCCGAGGGGCTCCTTCCCTCATGGCCCTCTTCAATTTATTTAACATTAACAGCCAAAGGATCAGATTCAAAGCAATTGCGTGGAGCTTTCCCCTTATCTCTGCAGGAGAGGGATGTTTATTTGAACCTCTTTCAGAAGCTATTAATAATTGTTTAGTCTGAGAACATTTCTGGAGAATCGTTTGAATCGGGCCTTCTCTCACCCTGTGCTGCTGTGTACGAGGCTTTGGGGCATTTTTTTGGGTTTTTTTAGATGGGCTGAACTTCTTCCCCTGTAATTTAAGAGCAGGTAGAGGCACAGAGCCTCACCTGGCTCCTCAGGACTCCATGGCCATGCAGAGACTGCTCATCCTTCAGCAGGAGGGATTCTCCTCCTGCCTCCAGGCCCCTGGGGTCACAGCCCCTCAATCAGAGAGAAAAAGGAGTTGATTCAGGGGAAAAAGCCAACCTAGATGGCAAAGATGGAGCAAAAACGTGGGGACAGGAGCCAGTGGGATCTGGATGGGAGAAGTGGAGGTCTCAGTAGGAATCAAACACTTCAAGGATTGGCCTCAAAAAATCAGGGAATGGCTGGGAGGCCCTCCTGTGTCCTGCTCTGGCGGCCCAGGCCTGATGGCTCCTCTGAGCCTCCTGGCACCCATCAGCACCAGCACAACAGCCCCTGCTTCCTTAGCAGAGAAAATACACAGGAATTCAAATTCTCGGGATATTACAGACAGCCCACCCCTTCTGAGGGTGGACACAGCTACACCCAGAGAGGGATGTTCATTCTCCTTGCCTGGACACCCTGGCTCAGTCAGACTTTCTGGAGAACATCACAGAAAAGGTGCAAGTTCCTCAAAACAGGATCTGCCTCCCCCTCACAGTGACTCCCTTTGGCTTCTCCTCCCCAAAAAGAAGGTGCAGCCTCAGTGTTGTTTGGGATTGGAGGCATAAACGAAGGAGGAAAGTTTGAGACTTTCACAGCCTTTAAAGCAAAGCTCCAAGAGGGGAAAAGCTGATAAAGATTTATTCCAGCAAAATATGTGAAATAAAAGACACAAAATTTAACAAAGCTGCATTACTGTAACTCCCATTTTTTGTTAATAAGTTGCTTCTTGGTAGAAAAGACAGATGCTGCCTCTTGTTGACATTTTTCCTTCCTCTGACAGATGTTTGGGATATTTAACCCCAGCAGCTGTGATTGTTGTTGATATTACAGGCAATTTGTTGCTTATATGCGGTTTATAAAAATGCTGCAAACACCACTCTCCATCTGTTCTGCAGCGTCACGAGAAACATCCCAGTGCTGCTTCTCCTGGATCAGGGCAGCTTGGAAAGCGCCTCTGGAAGGGGAAATCAGCCACCTCGAGCTGTTTTTTTCCAAGTTACAACCCCTCTTGTGTTTGCTTTGTCACATTCATGGGATGACAGGAGTTCTCCTCCTCCCTGGTTTGGGAATTCTCTCCCCACCACAATGGTGGCCATGCTACCAGTGGTGGCCACCAGCAGCTGCTCCTTCCACGGTCCCAGGCTGCTCCAAACCCCATCCAGCCTGGCCTTGGACACTCCCAGGGATCCAGGGACAGCCACAGCTTCTCTGGGCACCCTGTGCCAGGGCCTCAGCTCCCTTACAGAGAGGAATTCCTTCCCAATTTCCCACCTGGCCCTGCCTGCAGCCAGTTCAAAGCCATTCCCTGTGTCCTGTCTGTCCATCCCTTGTCCCAAATCCCCTTCGGCTCTCCTGATGCCCCTTTAGGAACTGGAAGGAGCTCTAAGTTCTTTCTGGAACCTTCTCTTCACCATGCCTTGAAGGAGACCAAGTGAGAAGAGCAAATGTGAGAACCCAGCTTCTAATCCCACCTCAAGTCCCACTGGGTGTTTCATCCTTGACTTTAAACAGTCAAAATTAAAAAAAAAAAAAAAAAGATGGGTGGGACACAGGTAACACCATTCTATCAGAAGCCAATCTATTTCCTGGTTACAATACCTTATAAATGTTTTTTAGCGTTATTAGCTTTTGCCACACAATGNAGATGTACAGGGCTGTGTGAGCTTTCAGTCAGGCTTTGAGAATCCTCTACAAGTCCATTTCTCACATGTCCCCATGGCAGTGTCCCCCCACACCCTCATGAACCAACCACCAGCCCCACATCACCAGGCCCAGGCACCCTCCACCCACAGAGGAGCAGAGCCTGGCTTTGAAGATGAGAGCTCTGGAGCCAAGCACACCAAAATCCCAACTTTTCCCTCTCTGGGAATAACTCACCCAGGGAAAGCCTCCTCCCCTCAGCCCCTGGGAGCTGCATCCGCGCCGCGCGCTCCCTCAGCCGCGAGCCGAAGAGCAGCCCCAGGCTGGCGTCGTCGAAGCAGGCAATGCTGGGCACCATGGTCAGCCAGTTCAGGAAACTCAGGTTCCCACTGATGATCAGCAGCACCTGTACAGGAAACAAGGAAGCAGAGAGCATTGGGTCTCCCGAAATGCCAACAAAAATGTGCTGAGCATCCCAACGCTGCCCTCGCTGATGTGACGGGATGGCAAAGCCTGCCTGGAGCCCAGGCCCCAGCCCAAACGTGTCCCCCTGGTGACAATGTGAGCTCTGCCTCTGCTTGCATCAGGGGGCATCAGCCAGGGGAGAGAGGGACTTGATTTCCACAGTGCCTTCATTTCCAAAATGACTTGATTTCCACAGTGACTTGATTTCCACAGTGGCTTGACTTCCACAGTGCCTTGATTTCCACAGTGACTCAATTTCCATAGTGACTCCATTTCCATAGTGACTTCATTTCCAAAGGGACTTGATTTCCAGTGACTTAATTTCCACAGTTCCTTGACTTCCACAGTGATCCGCAGTCAAAATTGCCTTGATTTCCACAGTGCCTTGACTTCCAGTGACTTGATTTGCACGGTTCCTTGATTTGCACAGTTCCTTCATTTCCACATTTCCTTGATTTCCAATCTGCCTTCATTTGCACATTTCCTCCATTTCCACAGTGCCTTGATTTCCAATCTGCCTTGATTTCCAAAGTGCCTTGATCTCCACAGTGCTCCCACAGCAATCACCCGCTTCCTGCTTATTCCGAGGGATCCCTGACAGCAACGCTCCTGAAACCTTTCAGGAGGAAATCTTGGAACTTCTAATTAAAGAGCAGCATTAAATATAGAAGTGTGCATTTTAAGAGGCGTTATTGGTTTTAATTTTAGTTTTTATCGGCCGTTTAGGAGAATATCTTGCATGTAGTCTCCCAAAATACCACTCCACAGTATGAACATCAAGAACACAGGGACAGTTTCAGCCTGAGGACTTTCAGCCAGTGTTCTGTTAAAAAAAAATCCATGTTTTCTCATTAAAAATGACAACAAATAAATGCTAAGAATCGGTGTTTTATATTTTATATGATTGGCACCACGGTTTCTGACATGGTGATTTGCAAGTTACAAGTTTTAAAACCCCAGGAGGACTCATCAGAAAGTCACAGATTGTTAAAAACTGGAGAGCTCTGACCAATCACAGCAAGGAACAAAAATCCTAACTATTATTTAGTTAAAACAATAATAATTTATGCTGAGTTGGATAATTATGAGGGAAAAAAAAAAGCCATTTCTATCTGAATTCCAGACACATGTTGGGTCCTGGAAGGGAACATGTTACAGTCGAGGCTTGGGGCTCACCCTGTGACCTGAATGTGATTTAGCTCAATGCATATTAATCAACCCGGCTTCATTATCACACCTCTCACTCAGGGAGCTGTGCTCCTGTTCCGAGGTGATTTTGCCTCGTGCAGTTGTGTTAAGAAAACCCTTCTGCACTTTGCCACTTCTGGTTCCCAGCTCAGCAGGAGCCCCTGGGTGGTCCACAGGAGGGTTTTTTCAGGAGTGATTCACCTCTCTTTATTGCTTGGAAGTCAGGAGCAGGAGCTCTTATTTCCAGCAGCCCTGAAAAAATCAGGGGATTCAAAAATAACATGAGTTTGGCGTTTTCTGGGCTGGGGTGGAATTGCAGAGCCGACACATTTTTAATTTCAGTGCTTCTGGCTGAGGCTCGGAGCTCGCGCCAGCTTCTGCTCACCCGGGGGTTGATGGAACCATGGACCCCTCGGATCTGCAAGGACAAACCTCAAAGGAATTCCTGCTTCAAAGCCAGAAAAGGGGATTTGTCAAACGTGCTGAGGGGTGGTGGCCCAGCAAGCGGCTTTGTGGCCATAGAGAGGGAGTTTTGTTATTTCATCATGGAATGGTCTGGGTGGGAAGGGACCCTAAACTCATCCAGTTCCACCCCCAACACCTTCCACTAAACCAGGGTGCTCCAAGCCCTGTCCAGCCTGGATTTGGACACTTCCAGGGATCCAGGAGCAGCCACAGCTTCACTGGGAATCTGTGCCAGCCTCATAGGGAAGAATTCCTTCCCAGTATCCCACCAGATCTGATCTCTGTTAATGTGAGGCCATTCCCTGTGTCCTGTCCCTCCATGCCTTGTCCCAAATCCCTCTCCAGCTCTCCTGGAGCACCTTTAGGTCCTGGAGGGGGCTCTGAGGTGTCCCTGGAGCCTTCTCCTCTCCAGGTGAGCACCCCCAGCTCTCCCAGCCTGGCTCCAGAGGGGCTCCACCCTCGGAGGATCCCTGTGGCCTCCTCTGGATTTGCTCCAGCAGCTCCACGTCCTCCTGCTGGAGGCAGTGCTCCAGGTGAGGGTCACCAGGGCAGAGCAGAGGGATGGACGTGTCCATGGCACCAAGGGTGAAGCTTCCAGATGAACCCCCGTGTCTCCCCCAGGGCTGATCCCACAGGAGCTGCACCTCCCAGGATTTAGGGATCCGTCCAAACTCCACTGCCAGCCAAACCTTGGCAGGCATTTCCCCAAATCCTGCCCTTCCTGCATGGTTCCATGTGCTGCTCCCTCAGAGCAGAACCATGCTGGCTCCAGTTGGGATGTTCAGTTTAGGATGGATTTCCCAGGGCAGATCCCTGCTGGAAGAGCACGGGGAGCTTTCCTGATCCCTCATCAGCTGCACGTGGAGGGAGAATTCATCCACACTTCCTACAGCAATTCCAGCCTTTGGCTCATGGCAGCTGGACTTTTCCACGCTCCAAGCACCACCAAAACCCAGCTGGATCTCCAGACCTCCATGCTCATCCATCCTCAACCCTGATTTGTGTTCCCAGAGCGTCTTTCCCTTGCTGGACAATATTGAAATTCCCCAATTACACCAACCAGATGGGATCAACCCCTGTGGTGATTGGGAGAAATTTTTTATTAAAGCCCAGTATTAATCATGGTAATTGGGGAGGAACTTTGAGGTTATAAAACTACAGCATGTCTAATGAGCAAGCTCCTTCTAGGAGGAACTGAGGGTTTTAATCTAATAATGTCACTTTTATGGATTATGACTGGAGTTTTATGAAGTGTGATATGAAATACAGTGGATTCATGGCTCTCGCTGGATTAATTTGGAAAAGTAGTTTTCCTGGTTCTAGGCCCAAAACCAATTATTCCTCACATTTCTGTCCCCTGCCCCGTTACCAAACCCCTCTGTCAGAAAATGGGCACCTCCAGCTGTAACTTTTTACAGGTTGGGCTTCTTTGTTTGGCTGAGGTTTGGTTTTCTTGGTTTTTTTTTTTGAAATCCCACATTGTTACAAACATCCAGTAGGCAGAAGAAGCTCAAATTCCATGGCATAGACTGGATATTTGTCCAGGAGGGACAAAAAAGAGCTGGAAATTCTTAGACACAGGTGAGGGCTACCTGGAGCTTGTCCTCAGCATGGGGACAGGATCACCTCACTGGGGATTCCTGACATCGAGCCATTGGCACAGAAAAGCCAAAACTGGGAAGTCTGGAAGGACTATAAATCATTTAAAAGGAAAAAGGAGACCTCAAGAACCATCCAGTCCTTCCTGCTGCCCCAAAGTAGAGTCTAAAAGTCAAAGTAGAGTCTCTACCTGCACTGGAGTGTATTTGTTAAACTATTCCTATTTTCCCTCTCTGCTGAGCTGTGCTCAGATATTAAGACATCATAAGAAAAATTCCAGCAGGGCAATGAATCATTAACTGTCACCATTTTCCAGAAGGTGCAAATTTAGGGTTATAAAACTGTCAAAACCCTAAACAGTTACATGATGGGGGGGGCTGTGCTGTTGGCTGGATGTGCCTCTGGAATGGGATGCAGACAAACCCTGCCAGAGCTGAGGGATGCAGTGCCTCAGGAACAGCCAGGGCAGAGACCAACCCTGTGGGAAACCATGTGGATGCCAAGAGGGGCTGGGGGATTGTCCCTGGGACCCCCCTGGGGTGGGTGCTCTTTGGAATTGTGGAATTATTGAGGCTGGAATCATGGAATCATTGAGGCTGGAATCATGGAACTGTTGATTCTTGGATCATCAAGTCCAACCCCACCACAGCCAAGGCCACCACTGACCCCAAGTGTCCCCAAGCACCCAACATGGCTCTGAAATCCCTCCAGGCATGGGGATTCCACGCTGGACAGCCCTTTCCAGAAAGGAATTCCTCCCTAATTTCCAACCATGTGCAAACCAAACCAAAAAGCAGAGGGTCACTTACTCCAGAGGTGAAATGGGGGCTCTTTACCCCTTAACAGCAGCTGGGATGAGGAATTCCACCCCAGGAATTCCCAGCACCCTCGTCCTTCCCAAGAGGTTCCAGGCATGATTTTTGAGGATGGAACCAGCCCTCAGCTCCGTGGGGCCTTTCCCACTGCTCTGGACTTGGTGAAACCACCGACATTTTTATTTTTATATATTTATTAAACACACCATTTCAATTTGCCATTTGTGCCACAGAGCCAGGATTATCCCTTAATACCAACACACCAGAAAAGAAGGATTCAGGCAAAGCATTTTCCAGCCCTGTAGAAATAATCCTGGTTTGAGGTTTAATTACAGCCTGGAATGGGCTGTCAATAGGCACCAATCAATAACTCAGTTACACAGAAGTCCCCTGTAATTAACACTGGATGATTACTGAGTGATCAGTAATAAAGTGGAACATCATGAAGAGTAGAAAGTGAAAGCCTTTTCCAGAATATCCTCCTCCCTACTAATTAGGACATTTTTCACCAGGAGATGTGGTGGGTTCAAAATTCCCTCTGTGAGAAATGATGTGAATTAAAGCCTGCTCCCAAATCCTGGATCAGCCCAAAGTCACATGGAACTGTTTATATTCCTTGATTGAAAGATTGCTAAAACACTTCTGGCAAAAATGCTTCAATTCCCTTTCCCCATCCAGGCACTGTTGGCTCCTTTGAAAATCACTTTTTCTGCAATATTTAGAGGTATTTAATTGCCAAAGTGAGAGCAAACCAAATTTTTTTTGGAAGGAGAGGAGAACATATCAGAAACAAATCTATTCTGATAGCAAACATCTTCTCTAGTCCAAATCTTGGTAAAATTTGGATAAAATTGGTATTTAAGACAGAATATGGGAAAAACAATGTTCTTGGGAATAAATATTGATGGGAATGCTGAGCATGGCCAATCTCAGAGAGCCCTGGCACATGGAAATTGGGATCTGTGTCACAACCCCCTTCCAAAAGAATTCAAATCCGAGGTTTTGGTTCCACCAGTTGTGGAGACATCTGCAACAGCAGTGCTGGGACTCTGCCCCCCCAAATTCAAGCCCAACACGGATTCAAACCCATCTCTGCCTTTTCAAGCTAAAAGGAAAGGACGTGACCACATCCACAGGCACGGGGAAAACTTAAGGAAAAAGTCAAGGATGTCACATCTGATCAGCCTGACAGTGGGCTGGAACACACTGGTGGCTTCCCTGCTTTGGATCTTTCTGCAGCTCCTTTCCTTGCCTCCTTAAAATCCATAATTTTGGGCAACTTTAAGCAACATCTGCAGTGAAATATTTAACTTGGGTTGGCTACTCGGTGTCACTGCAAGCCAAGGCTGGGTGTGTTTCCAGCTCTGGGATGACCTGTATTTTTCCAGCAAACCAAGAGCATTTTTGGGGGGAACACACGGAGCTGATCCCTGAGCCCATGGGCTCCTGAGAGCCCAGGAGAAATGGGAAACACTTGTGGCTGAAAGCACACCAGGAAAACCCAGCCCAGTGCTGTGCTTGGGGCTGGGCAGCATTTGATTTTAATAAAGCCAGGCTGAAAAAGGCCTGGAGGATAAAAAAAGTGAAGGGCTGGATGTAAAAATTTTATGGAACTGTTGAAAAAAAAGAGAGGAGAAATGTAAAGGAAGGATAGAACAGCCACCATGCCTCAGCATCTCCAAGGGTCTTGATCCCAAATCCTTCCCTCAAATCTGCTGGAAAATGGCTTCAAAAAGAAATAAACTGAAATTTATTAAATTCAATTTATCCTGTGATTAAGATGGAATCAAGGAATATCCTGACTTGGAAGAGACCCACAAGGACTCTTGAGGTCCTGCCACAGATTCCCAGAGAATTTGTGGCTGCTCCATCCCTGGAAGTGTCCAAGGCCAGGTTGGAGCACCCTGGGATAGTGGAAGATGTCCTTGCCCACAGCAGGGGCTGGGAATGGTCACTGAGGTCCCTTCCAGCTCAAACCATTCCAAGATTCTGGGATTCCAAGCCCAGCTCCTGGTTTTAACCATCCAGCTCACTGGCACATTTAAATTACAAAATGCCCACCAACTGGACATCAAGCCCTTGTTAAATTTTCTGAGGTCCAACAAAGAAAAAGCAGGAAAAAAAAGGCATTTTCCCATTTTCCTTCCATTCCAGATGGCAACTTAGCAATCCCTGAGCTGTCAGAGGTGGGGACTAAATAAATAGCAAATGAAATGTACCCTGGGCAAAACCAGAGATGCTTAAGAAAACACAAAATGTGTTAAAAATCACATTTTTATGCTGCCATCTGCAGCAGTTTCTTTTCAGCCTTACTCATAATTCCAGTTACAATGGGAGCGAGGTGTAAATTATGAAATGATAAAAAAAAAAAGAAGAAAAAAGAAAAAAAAAGAGGTTTTTCAGCTTTTTCCTTCCCTGAGCAGTTGGTTCTGTGTGGGACAAAATGATGCTGGGATGGAGGCAGGGAAGATCATGTGGAACCCCAGAAACTGGGATGCTCATTGCTCCAGCCCTGCTGGGGGGGGCTTTTATTTTATTTCTCTGGGTTTATTTACTTGTAGGAATCTGGAATAAACCTCCAATACAGGGATTGGTGGAGTCTGTTCAGCAGTAGATAGGGAAACCAAAAGAAGCCCAAATCCTGCTTTGGGACAAGCAGGAGACAAGGTGCTCCAAAGGGATGGGATTTCCTAAACTTGGAGCCATTTCTCTCTGAGCCTGCTGCCTGCACAAAAGGCAAATCAGGATTTCAGAGCTGGCTCCTACTGGGAGCTTTGAAGATCCCAGCCATAAAGAGATGAGTGCAGTGGGTATTTCCTGGTAGCCTCATCCTGCTTTTCCCAGCCCGGATTTGGCCCATGGCAGATGGGATCACATGAGCTGTCGATCCCGGAGGATGCTGGGGAGGAAGCAGAAAATGCCACCCACTTGCAAGGTCACAGCTGCAAGATCCCTGCACTGATAGCTTACATATGAGAGGAACCTTGGAAGAGGGAATGCAAATATTCCAGGCTGGATATTGCAGGCAGAGCTGTCACTGGAGAGGGAATGCTGCCCCGACAAACACCCAGGGGCAGCTGTGCTGTTATCAGGGATGATGCTCCCCTGGAAACACGCTGCCCAGGGCTGGAGCTTTTCCAGCTCCAAGAAATGGATGAAGTGCAGCTGCCTGTCCGTGAGGAAGTTCCTGCTCTCCGCAGTGACTCATCCCACAAAACCCAAGGGCATCCACATCAGCCACGGGGCTCGCTTTCAAAGTTATTATTCACCCACAAACTGGGTTTGTCAACAGAGGGGAAGAGCAAAAATCCACCATTGCCTCATCCTGTCATTCCAACAGCCTCATCCAGCAGCGTGGGTAAGGAGCTGCTCTGAGCCAGGTGCCAGAGTGACACTGGGACACACTGGGAATGAGACACCAGGGCAACAGAAAGTGCCAGGCACTGCCTGGTGCTGCTGGAGGAGGACTGGAAAGAGATTGATAAAGGAGCAGGGATATGAATGCTCCCAGGCTGCTGAGCTGGGAAAAGATGCAGGGAGGTAGGGAAAAGATGCAGAGAACTGGGCGGGGGGAAAAACTCAGGGAGTTGGGAAAAATGCAAGGAGCCAGGAAAAGATGCAGAAAACTGGGAAAAATGCCAGGAGGTGGGAAAAGATGCAGGGAGCCAGGAAAAGATGCAAAGAACTGGGGAAAGATGCAGGGAGCTGGGGAAAGATGCAGGGAGCTGGGGAAAGATGCAGGGAGCTGGGGACAGATGCAGAGAACTGGGGAAAGATGCAGGGAGCTGAGGAAAGATGCAGAAATCTTAGCTGTTCCAGTTTTCCTGCACCATCCCCACAGCGCTCAGAGCTTTAGCACAGCCAGTGCCAGGTCAGGATGTGGATCAGGAGCAGGACAGAGGCACCTGGAGAGGGGAGAGTGGATGTGCCCAGGTGTCCTGGATGGATTCTGCAACGGGAATCTGCCCTGGAAGGTCCTGTTGGGTGGGCATCTCCATCCTGGGCCTTCAGGCCTTGTTGTTACAGAGAGCTTCTGTCTGCCTTTGGAGCTTAATTTCTCCTGACAGTGAGAAGGAACCCTGAAGGTTTCTGCAAACCAAACTGCTCATGAGCCAGAGCCAAAAGCAGAGCTGGGGCCAACGTGGGCTGGGAGAGCAATCCCAGAGTTCCAGAATTCCCTGCTGGAGCACAGGCCGTGCCTCAAGGCATTCACCTCCCATTTGGGCCTGGAAATGTCGGCGTGCCGGAGCCGTGAGCGGCCCAGACAGCACGGAGGGAAGTGAAACCAAGCGAAAAATTACAGCTCTGCCCAGGATTTTCCAGCTGGGATCCCAGGGAGGGATTTCCCAGCCCTCCCAGCTGTGGTCAGGGCTGCTCCTTGCTGGCGTCTTGTGGTGGCTGTCACCGTGCTGGGGCTTGGGGGAACGGGGCCACAGCGGGCACTGTCACCAGGGAACAGCCGTGGGGACAGCCCAAGGGACAAAGGGAATGTGTTGGAACCATGGTCACTGAGAATTTTAGATTTTCTGTGCTGTCAGGCACTGATCCCCAGGAGAACACTGCATTTGACCTGAGGCCATGGAAAAGGTCTCCAAAATGGAGTGATAAAACTGGGATTATGGGTGTGTAGTTTAAATAGAAGTGTATAATATCACATGGTGGAAAACTTAAGAGTTTAAGGTTTCAGAATATAGTAATATATATATTATATATATAGTAGTATATATAAAGCAAGATGGAGGTTTTAGGGCAGAGGTTTATCCTTCTTCTTCACCTTCTTCTTCATGGGTCTAGGTGATGTTGTGTTAAAATATTACCCAGACGCATGAAGAAAATGGGTAAAATTGGATAAAATTGGATTTTAATTGGATACAAAAGTCTGCATTGCAGGCCACGGGTGGTTGGTCATTGGGTTAAAAGTAAAAATAATTTGGGTGGCATTTCTTAATTGGACAGCTTACCCTTAAAAGGTCTTGTAGAGAAAGAACTAGGGGACCCTTTTTAGTTTGTTAGCTCGAAGTGCTGTAGAAATCACAGTTTGTGAGACTGTAATATAGATAAGAATTAATAAACATCTGAGTCTGAACAAGAAATACCATTTCAATCATTTAATCCTGACCCTAGAAAAAGAAGATAAGCTTGACAGGCATGGAGATCCAGTGGGAGCCTTTGGAACTGGCCTGGAGGTGTCTCCTGGTGCTAAACACCCTCAGGGCTGCTGGTTTTGGCCTTGTCCTGGACAAGGAGAGGTGTGGGAGGGTTGCTGAAGGAATTGTGACACCTGGCACTCCTCTGGTGGCAGGACCATCACGGGCTTTGCCCACTCGGGATGGCAGGAGAGGGACAAGAAGAGCTGCAGGGTGACACAGCATCCATGGACAGGGGAGCAGAGCCACCTGAGCCACCCAGCCCCTCATCTGCAGCCACCTCAGCTTTGGGACGTCATTAACCCCTGGTTTGGGACACATCACACCCACTCCTGCCCTGACCCAGCCACAGGAACCCCTCCATGTCCCCAAACACAACCACTTTTCCCAACTTGCCCGCATTTCCAATAAAAGCACAGGTGATTCTGGCTGTCACACGCTGGAGGTTTGTACTCAGAAACTACTGCAAGGGAGGAAAAGCACCAGGAGAAGCAGCAGAACCACAAGAACATTCCTGGAACAGTTTCCAACGGGGACATCTCCACCAGAGCATGGCCAAGGGCAGCCCAGGGAAGCCACCACAAGGACTCTTATCACAGCAGTGGCTGTGTGGAGTGTTTCATTTGGCACCCTCTGGAGCTCTCATAATCTTTTCCTTTATGATTAATATTAAACAAGTCATATTCCTTATGGAATTTCCTAACCTTGTCTGTTTATATTTTTCTCTACATCAGAGTTAATATTTTAAGATTGCCTCTCTCTTTTTTTTTCTCTCTTTTATTTCACGTTCATCTGTTTTTCCTCATTTTATAAATCAGATTTCTTGTTTAGTAGTCATGACAACATCTGCCTGCGGTGGTTACACCACAGCCTGGGGCTTTTTATTTTCTTTTCTCCCCCAAAGCTGGCTAAGAAAAAAAAAAAAGAAAAATCCTTTAAATAAATAAAAGCATAAAATGAAAGGGGCAAGTTGGGAAGCGCCTCCTCCTCCTTTCCCTCCAATGACCCACTTCAACAAGACTTCCCAGCATGGTGGGTGAGGACTCATTTGGCTTTAATCCTGTAAAGTCTTATCCACTTAGTTCACTTCAATGGGAATACTCGGAGCACATCGAGTCAAGCACATATGAAAGTCTTTAAAACCTTGAGGTCTGGGCCTGAGAGGCACAAAAGTGAAAAGCTGGAGTTGCATTTTCCTTCTGGGCGTTGAGCTCTGCACAAAACAGCGCAAGGGTTGGGGTGGGATGGGGTGGGATGGGGATGTGCTGCTCCCAAGGGGAGGATGGGGTCACTTCCAGGAGATGTTGCAGTTCAACATCATCTTCTCAAGGTGGACCACCATGAATCTGGCCACCACAGCCACCCCATGGCTTTGGCATCTCCCTTGCTCTGGATTCCCAAAATTCCCCCGTGGCTGGAGGCAGCAGGACCCACCTTCACACCCTTGTTTCAATTAAACCCTGTCAGCACAACCTGGAGATCAGGCAAAGGAATTCCATAGCAAAGTATCATCACATCACCAAATGCATTCCTAAGATAATTTTTTCCCCCCTAAATTAAATTTTTCAGGATGCTGGGAACCAGTAGCTTCGAGGGAATTTAGGCTTTTGGAAAAACAGGAGTGTGTTTTATTTCAGACTTCTCCCACCAGCACAGCATATGACCGTGGAATGATGGATCTGTGGAAAGACACCACCAAAATCCACGGAGTTTTTTACCCAGGGAACCAGGAGAGATGGCCAGGAACACTGAGAGCAACCCTGAATCCAGAGGAGGCAACGAAAGGAAGGGAAAAGGCCGTGAGTTGAACAAAGGCAGATGAACCTTGAGTGCAGCAGAACCTCTGGGAGCCCTGAGACACTGTGTGCAGATGTTCCGAGGTCGCTGTAACCTGACTCCGAGAAGGAAGAGGATGTATTCCTCCCAATTCCCCGTGGTGCTTTAATTCACTGCAGCCTCGCCGAGGCCGCATGTGGGGATCACAGGTGGGGTTTCACACTGACCATAAACATGGAGTTGGGGGCAAAAGACTCCAATCCTCCAGCTTTGGCTGCCAAGACGGTTGAGGAACAGATTTCCATGAAAACATCTTCCTTTCCCTGGCTTCAGGGGCCACAGGAAAACCCTCCAGCAGGGATTCTGCAGCACCAAGGACCCTCTCATTGATGGCTGCCAGGACCTGAGACTGCCCAGCCAGGATTTTCCAGCTGATCCCTTCCTGCCTGGGTGGAGAAGGGGAATTGGAAAGGAGCACAACATTTTGAAGCTCCAGTTCTTATCTGTGATCATGTTTTTTCCCCAAATAACCCCAGGAAAACGATCTCTCTCCATCTTTAGGACCTCTTAGTCCTAAACGCAATTCCTAAATACAAGCCCTAAATTCCATCCCTGCAATGTTGGCCCTCCAGTACCATCCCTGTGCCCCTGGAATCCCAGAGATGGAGCTGATTTGGATGCACTGGGTTTCAGGGTGCCCCCCTGACCTTTTCACCTTGGCTCTGCTCCCTCTGAGGTTTCTGGTTGCAGGGATGATCCATGCTGGATGAGGAGAACTGGCAGATTTTGTTCCAGAGGGATTTGTGTGGGGATTACAACTGCTTTGCAAGGGCTGGCTATGGAATAAGTGCCATTAATGATGCCATAAAAGCAATCCCTGTCTCTTTCCCACTCCCCACTCCTCCCATTCCCAACCCCATCCAAACAATCAATGCCATCTGACTTGTTTTTCCAGAGGAAACTTGGAAATTTCTGTTGCCTGTGGTCAACTGCACCTGGATTTTGGCATCTCAGAGGAGCTGGCAGCTTCTCTAAGGGTGACCATGAAGAAGAATCTGGTCTAGTGGGAGGTGTCCCTTCCCAAAATGAGCTTTAAGGTCCTTTCCAAACCAAAGCATTCCAGGATTTTATCAAATACCTCAAAGTGCAGGGAATCCATCCATGAGCCATCCCAACCATCACTGCCACGTCATACTGGCCAAAATTTGGGACAAGACATTCCCAAACTGCTCTTTTTGTGCATTTTTCTCCCAGATTTCCTCAACCTGTCCAGAACCAGCCTGATCTGGGATTTCTCCCTGCTTCCACGTTTTCCTAACTGAAGTAGGGTGTAAATTTAAAGTGCCACTTCTCTCCCTGAACGGCTCCAAGTGTGGACACCAAGCCCAGTACAAAGCCACGTGGTTCCTGTAGAGCTTAGCCCGGCCCCAGAGGGAGTTTCAGGTGTGGAAAAAGTTATTCGGGAACGTGGACAAACCAGCACCGTGCTCCTGGAAGTGACGGAATTGAAATCCAAGAGGAAAGCAGGAGAGGTGAGACCCCGTGCTGCAAACACCTGCCTGGATTGAGGTTTTTGGGGCTCAGCTCAGGGTTTAGAGCAGCAAAAAAAAACAGGACCCCCTGCACAATGCCAGCATAAATCATGGAATCTTTTCCACAGATCCATCAAAACCATCGGATGGTTTGGGTTGGAAGGAACCTCAAAGCTCATTTCCATCCCTTTACCATGGGCAGGGACACCTTCCACCAGCTCAGGCTGCTCTAAGCCCTGTCCAACCTGGCCTTGGATACTTCTAGGGATGGGAGACCACAGCCTGTTGGGAATATTGTTCCCAGCAAAAGGGAAAGTGAGATTGGGGTTTGCAAACAATTCTCCAGGGAAGGACCACCACTGACCACAGCACAGCATCTCCATCCCACACCCAGGGCTGGATCCAGGGCAAGGAGCCTGTCCCAGCACAGCACCAAACAAACCCCAGCTGCTCCACTGATGCCTAAAGTTTTAGCTTTTATATTTTTCAGATTCTGTGATGTTTTAATGTGTAGTTCTGTTTTTTATATGAAGGGTTGGAAAGCTCACTTCATGGAGTAGGGAGACAAAACAATTCCTCTCTAGCTTGGGACCAAAGACAAATTTTAGGCCCAAGAGTAAAAACAACGGTGTGAAGAAGAAAGAACAAAGAGGATGGAGCTTCATAACCTGAAGCTGTAATTGGACAATTAACTCCAATTTGCTCATGGATCAGAGCTTATAAAAGTGTGAGGCATCATGACCAGTGGCCATTTTGGGACCATTGCTGGATTGCTTGGTGCAGCCCCAAGGGGTTCCTGCACTGCCCAAGCTGGATCCTTTCAATAACTGCCTTTTTATTCTTTTACTCTACCCAGTCTCTGTTTCCAGGTCAGCCTTTCTAGGCAACTCCAGGATCCTGCACTAATCTCCGAGTCACAGCTCCAAAAATCCCAGTTTTTATAGGAAGATGAAAGCAACGAGTGACACAGGTTTCCTGCAATTTCTGGCTGTTGCATCACCAGAGATAACGAGCCTGCTGGAGCCTGGGGAAGGGGATGGTGCAGCTGTGTAAACTGCGTGTGGGCTAAAGCATCCCAGGCCTGCAGCCTCATCCCAACGCTTCCAAAGCAAAATAAAACCTCTCTGGAGGGAGCGGTGTTTCACAGGAACATTAAACCCACATCGAGCGATGGAGTTCTTCTCATCAAAGCAGGAAAAGAGAAAATCCATCTTCACCTCCACCCCTGAGCAGCTCAGACTGAGATCCGTCCCTCTGAAATGATGGGGGATTTGTTTAAAATTTAAATTTGTTTAAATGGCTTTAATTAAAGCTGTCCAATCATTGTGTGAGGGGGACTGGGGAAAGTGACACCTCTTTGTCTGTGGATGGTTTCACACATAAAAGTACACACTCATTTGACTTGACAGGACAAAACAGAACTGACTGGAATATGCAAATTATTTTTAAAGAAACCCTAAGCTGACCCTCTGGGAGGACACAAGGCACAAGGAAGCTGTGGCTGCTCCATCCCTGGAAGAGTCCAAGACCAGGCTGGATGGGGTTTGGAACAACCTGGGATAGTGGAAGGTGTTGAGGTTGGAATTGGAGGGGCTTTAAAGTCCCTTCCAACCCAAATCATTCCAGGAAAACCATGCCAGGAACCCATAGTAAGAGCACAATAGAAACTGCTCTGACAGCCAGTGCTCCCAGAGGGAAGAGATGAAGGAGCAGGGATGGGAAGAAGCCTCCTTCCAACCAGGAAAGTCACTTTACCAGCAGCAAAATCCTCCCCTTGCTCCAAGAACACCACACCAAAGGCATCATCCCACTCCAGCCCCTTCCACTCCTGGAATGGGCACATTCTGTCTTCATACGTCCATCTCCAACACCAACACATGATTTTCTTCACAATAAATGTATTAAAAATCCTCTTTAAAAGAAGATTCTCATCTGCCATCTGTTTCCAGTTAGGCTGTTCTGATTTCATCTTCTTTTTTTTTTTATTTTTTTTGAAACAGAATAGAAAACATTATTTAAAGGTCCTGTCATCTTGCTGGTGGGAGGAGAGATCCAAATCCCAAATCCCACCACTGTCACCCCGCTGAACAGCAGAGTCTTGGTGGGAGCCAAGAGCTGGGAAGGTGCAAAGGGACCAGTTCAGATAAGGACTAAGGGACAGAAAATGGGATTGAACTTGGAAGACCTTCACCATCTCCTCAAACCATTGCACTGAAACTGTAGAAATTCACAGATATTTGTGATATTTGAAGATATTTGACACGTTTTAGTGGGCGAGCGCTTTGGCTTGGGCACAGGAATGGGTTGTGATGGTTTCACTCAGCTTTAGCAGCTACAACTAAATGTAAATAAATAATTATCCCTGGAAATATGGTGCCAGAACATGGTGAAGATCATGTCATGGACACCAGGAACATCTCTGCTTTGCAGCTGCTCTGGCTCTCAGCAGACAGAAATGTTTTATGCCCTCACACACAGCCCCCTGCACTCACATGTGCAACACATCCTTCATCTCCCAGCCTGGAGCTGAATCCCCAATCCCATCTGGGAAAAGCAGATGTTGGAAGCTCCAGCTCGGATCATTCCACTGACAGCATCCTCAGCATCGATCTTCCCCACCCAGCCCAAGCACCTGGAAACTCTGCTGCAGGACACAGAGGTTCTGGAGCACAGAGGAATTTGGAAAATCAGCTGCAAAATCCAAACAGGGAGAAAAACCAACCACCTTAAGCTGCCCCAGAGCCCAGGGAGGTGAGGACTCCCTGTCAGCCACGTCCTTCCAGGAGCTCTGGAAGCTGTTCCTGGAGTGGGAAGAGCAGACAGGGAGCAGCACAGAAAGAGGGACCTGAGAGCCCCTGGAAAGCTGTAACATGGCCAAGACACCAGGACTGGGTGAGTTTCCAATCCATTTAAGCAAATCTTGCAATTTAAGGACCCAGCTGGTGATTCTGGACTCAGTGCTCAGCAATATTCCCAAGGACACCTGGTCCCTGGGGCTCTCTGGCACAGAGGTGGCACCAAACTGTGCCACCAGCCTGGCACACGTGGCAGCTTCCAGCAGGAACCTGAAACTCTGCTGGGACTCATCCCTGCCTAAAACCACACCATGCTCCTGGATGGACAAAGCCACTGCAGCTCCTGCTGGCCCTGAAGCCAAGAGCCCCAGTCAGGAGTGAAAACCAATCCCGACCTTCCTGCTGCATTTTTCCAGCCATGGCAGCACTTCCCACCCCGGGGGCCTCCTGTGCAAATCTGATTTCATGGCTGGGCGTCAAATCTCCCTCTCAAGTTTAACAGCAGAGCCAGGAGCAGCAGCAAAGGTGAGCTGACAGCCAGCCCAGGCTGGGACAGGGTAACCAGAGACACTCCAAGCCATGCTCTATGGAAAACCAGCCCCTCCCGAGCCAAGAAACAACAAAACACCGGGAATTCAGGGCTGACAGAGTCCCAGAGAGCCACGTTTGATTCCCAGTGTTCAAAAGTCCTAAGCTCAGGGCTGTGGGATGGCTCTGATGCCTGGAAAGGCTGACCTGGAAACAGAGACTGGGTAGAATAAAAGGATAAAAGGGATTTATTGAAAGGATCCAGCTTGGGCAGTGCAGAACCCTGCTGGGGCTACACCCAAGTCAAACCCACAAATAGTCACAAAATAGATCCCGGGTCATGAGGCCTCACACTTTTATAGGCTTTGGTCCATCAGCACATTAGAGTTAATTGTTCAATTACAGCCTCAGGTTATGAAGCTCCATCCTCCTTGTTCACTCTCTTCCTGCACTGTTCACACAATCCCAGAATCCCAGAATGCCCAGGTTGGAAGAGACCTTCAAGACCATCGAGTCCAACCCGTGCCCAACTCCTCAACTAAGCCCTGGCACCCAGTGCCACACCCAGGCTTTTTTTAAACACATCCAGGGACCGTGACTCCACCACCTCCCCGGGCAGACATTCCAGAACTTTATCACCCCTTCTGTGAAGAACTTTTTTACACTCTTGGGCCTAAAATTTTTCCTTGGTGCCAAGCTGGAAAGGAATTGTTTTGTTTCCCTACTCTGTGCAGAGAGCTCACCAACCCTTCATATGAAGCCCAGAACTGCACACTGAACCAGCACAGAATCTGGAAAATCTAAAAGCTGAAACCAACCCTTAATCCCAGAACTACACACTAAACCAGCACAGAATGTGAAAAATAGAAAAGCGAAAGCTTAAGGCATCAGCTGCAGAGCCCCCGTTGTGGCAGCAGGGTGGGTGAGTGATGGCAGAGGAGCCCAGCTCCAGGCTCCGCCTGCTGGAGTCACTGCCGGTCCCCTCTCCAATTAATCAAGTTCCCATACTGATTAACAGCGTGATTCATGGCTCTCGTTAGGAGCATTCTGGAACAAACAAGGCTGTATTTCAAGGCCAGTGGCTTAATGGTTAAAATAAATACCTTCCAAATTTCTATTTTCAAGTAGCTGAACCTTTTCCACCTTTACAACTAATTCAGACTTCCTTCAAATTATTTTTCTAAGTAATATAACAATTTGTTTTTCATTAGAGCTTGTCAAAGCCGGACTTGGGTTTATTTTGAGAGAAACCAGCGCTCTCCAGCAACTGTTTAGTACAATCTGAATGACGCCCAAAGGGGTTATTGCAGCCACAATCAAAATAGAGTTTACAGCACTGGCTTGGGGTGACACTTTATTTAATGATTTCAAAAAAAAAAAAAAAAAAAAGAGAAGAGAAAAAACCCCCAGCGCCCCAAATCAGGAGCTAATTAAATGCACTCCTATGGCTCCCAGGGAGTGTTTCTCAGTCCCTCTGACTACTGCAGAATGCAAGGACTTAACTTGTTGCTAACTAATCCCAGACCCCATTATGGGAGCAGTGTTATTTACTGGTTTGGGGTGGTATGTGCTGCTATTCCCGTGTCTGGCACAGCAGATCCTATCGAGCTGGATGTGAAATCAAATATCAGAGTGATTAAATAGTTTGGGTTCTGCCTGCTTAACTCTGAATGTTTCTTGTTGGGGGGGTGTAGAGCTCAGTGTTTAATTTAAGGGGGCTTAAATGTAACAGAAAATCTGCCCTGTAACTGCTTTGATTTCACATTCCTTTTGTTTTGCTGTGGGGAAAAGCTGAGCTGGAGCAGTGCCAGGGCTGAGGGAGGGGATCAGGGGGATCCAGGGGGGAGTGAGGGGCAGGGACACCCCGGGACCAGGATGGGTGCACAGGGCTGGGGATCAACCTCCAGAATCCCAGTCCAAGCTCCAGCATTCCCAAAGAACCTCTGAGTCTCTCCCCCTTGCACCTTCCACCTCACACTCGATGAGATTTAAAAATCCAAAGCGGATTTTTAAACATCAGAACTGCAAAACTCTTTTCCATGGGCCCATTCCTCCAGTCCTGTTCTGCTGTTCATTTTCCTGGGATTCTCTGTTTGTTGTTTCTTTCGAAACCACAACAAAATCAACGAGGTTTGGACTTTGGGGAAGGCTGAATTTCCTCTGTTCTCGCAGGGGAGCCCCTGCCCAGCCCAGGCAATGACACCCACCCAGTGCTGTTGGGCTTCCCTGCATCCTCAGGGCTTTATAAAAAAGAAGGAAAGGAACTTTCTACAGGGATGTGAAGTGATAGAACAGGGGGGAAATGAAAGAAAGGAGATTTACACTGGATATCAGGAAGGCATTCATCCCTGGGAGGGTGGCGAGGCCCTGGCACAGATTCCCACAGAAGCTATGGCTGCTCCTGGATCCCTGGGAGTGTCCAAGGCCAGGCTGGACATTGGGGCTTGGAGACCCTGGGACAGTGGAAGGTGTGCCTGCCATGGCACTGGATGGGCTTTAAGGTTTTTTCCAACCCAAACCATTCTGGGATTGTGTGAACAGCAGAATAATTCCTGAATTTTCTGCCTGCTCCATCCTCCAGTGAACTGGGCTTTATTCTCACCAACCTTAACACCAGCACTCTGCATGCACACAGAAAAACACCTCCTGGGTGCCCAATTAAACCCTAACCAAGGGCCTGATCCTCCTGCCACGAGCCTGGCACTGGTGGAACCCCGCTAATCCTGCTGGAGACACCCCTGATTTACACCAGCCTCGCCAGCAGAACAAACCCCAGCTCAGATGTGACAAGTGAAAACAAACACTGGATTCAGACACTTTCTGCAGGGGAGGGGGGGCTGGTTAATTTTTGTTCCCTCTCTCCAGGCTGCTGCTGTGACCTCTGCTACCTCCTAAGTCAGCAACACAATCTCTTGCAGCTGTGGCACTGCAGCAGCCTGATTTAATTTGTGTGTGTGTGGCTGCAGGGGCAGCTCATCCCTCCAGCATCTCGTGGTGTGGCAGAGGCAGCACTGGGACAACGGGGGGCTTGGTCTTTCCCCTCCCAAAAACGAGAGGGGGGAAACCCCCACTTGGCCTCCTCTGCCTTCCTGGAGAGATGGGAACAAAATCAACCAGAGAGAAACGTCCGTTTCCATCAACATTTTTAAGAGGTTGGGGTTTGGCCAAGCCAAGGAGAGGAAAAAAAAAAAAATAAAGCCAGAAAATATCTGTTCAACAACTGTTTTCTGCCTGAAAAGAAATAAAAAACGGAGGAAAGGAGGAAAATGACTTTGCTCCTGCTTTCCTGCACATTCTCAGCTCCCAGAGGCCACATGTCCCTGGTGCAGTGCCCAGCTGGGCAAGGGTAGAGCTGGCAGCTTGTTTCCCAGGGGGACAGAGCTGGAGGGTTCTGCCACATCCCCCTCAGGGTCCCTGTCCCAGCAGGTCCCCTCCTTCCCTCTCCTGTTCCCAAAGTCCCCAACTGCTCCTTGGCCAGGTCCTGGGAGCTGCCTTGGGGGGTCCTTGCAAGGTCTGAACCTTGGAGGGGTTTTGGCTGTGGAGGTTTCACCTCTGCCCTCTGCAGAGCTAGCATTGTGCCCCTGTGCTCCTGGCACTGTCACCCCTGTGCTCCCGGCACTGTCATCCCTCTGCTCCTGGCACTGTCACCCCTCTGCTCCTGGCATTGTCACCCCTGTGCTCTGGCTGAAAACCATCCCAGGATTCCCTCCCGGGAGCAGGGGAGATCCTGCAATGCCAACATCCAGGATCTGGAGGAGGGAAAATGTTCCAAAGCCGCTCCAGATCCTTCAGGGAATTCTGTCCTGGGTGCTGAGCGGGGCTGAGCTCATCCAGGGACCTCTCCAGCCACAAGGATGCTCCATGCTGGAGGACACACCTCGAGCTTCCAGGGGCCATGGGAAGGAGTCAGACTCCACAAATCCATCCAGATCCAAAGGGATTTAAAAGCTTAAAACTCTCTCCACATTTTGAACTCCCCAGATTGTGCCTTTCTGTCTGTGCCCTTCCTTTCCAACAGCGCCAGCCATGGACTTTCCATTCTATTTATTCATTTCTGGATTTCACCTTTCTGATCTTGCAGCTCCTTCCCACCTGGCACTGCCAAATCCAGCCTTGCTCCAACCCAGCACTACCTGCCAGCTCTGAGGGGCATGGTGGCTTTTTCCTGCCTTTTTTTTTGGCTTCCCTCTCGCTTCCCCTCATCAACTTGTTTGCCAAGCAGTGTGATTTTACTGCCTGCCTTGCAAGGAGCCAAGAAATACGTTTGGTGTGAGCTGGGAGTTAGAGTGAAAAATACACAGATCCAGGGTCTGAGGAGCATATCCAGGGGTTTGAGGAGGCAGATCCAGGGTCTGAGGAGCAGATCCAGGGTCTGAGGAGGCAGATCTAGGGGTCTGAGCTGAAGGATTTGCCTTCTCTAGAAACACTTCCAACCTCTCACACCCCACAGACTCCTTGAGGTATGGGCAGGCTCTGCCCTGGTGCTTCTACAGAACAAGAATAAGAATCCAGACCTCTCCTGGTGTCTCCAAAACCCTCCAAGATATCTTTTGCCCTCCCTGCACGTACTGACAGCCCTGTTTTTAATTTGATTTCTCCTGAATATTGGGGTGTTTCACATGCAAGTGTGCATTTCTGAGGCCCAGACCCCACCTCTGCTACAAAAACCAGCCAATCACAGAATTGTTAAGGTTGGAAAAGCTCTTTAGGATCATCAAATCCAACCATCAACCACTAAACCATGTCCTGAGGTGTCACACCCACAGTTTTCTGAATACTTCCAGGGATAATTTATTCCTGGCAGACACAACTGGCAGCAGTGCCCAGGAGGTCCATGGAAATGGTGGGGTTTGAGCTGAGCTCACAGAGAGAACGTGGCAAAAACCCCAAAGCTGAGGAGCAGGAAAGCACAGCAGGAGGGACCATTCCTGGCCAGGAGCAGCAACCCCAAGCCCTTCATGGATCTGCTGGGAATGGGCTCATCCCAGGGGTCCCTGTGGCTCCTTCAGGGGGGGAATCAAGGTGTCCATCAAACTTTGGTGCCCATCAAACCCACCCTAAATCCCACCTGAAACACAAACCCCAATAGGAACCTGCTGTGCACATCCAGGATGGGAACAAGGTGGAGCTTCCAGCTCCCTGAGGATAACTCCAAGCTGGAATCCCAACCCCACAGGAATCCCCTGGCGGACATCTATCCATCCTCAGGCTGACGTTTCCACCCTCTCTAAGCTTTTTTCCTTACAAACGTGAAGCAGGCAAGAAGAATAAGTTCACACTTCAAAAAAAACCCCCACTTTCCTCTTTTAAAGCTCAACTTTTTTTGGGTTCCTGACAAAGCAATATTCTCCAGGCCAGTTGGAATCTGGAAAAATACACTCACTCAACCTCGCCACCATGACTCCAATAACAATTATAAAATGTCCAATAAAACTTGTCTGTAATGTCAATTCAAATCTTGAAAAGCAGAATTAAGTGGTATATCAACATTAAACTTTATTGCTTCCTTTGCAGAGCACAAGGATTGTCAATAAAAGTCATTCTGAATGAAGAAAAGGGCAGTAAATATTAAATAAACAGGTTTTTGTTGAAATGCTATAAATGCACCAGAGCTGCCTCTTACACTGGGACCCTTCTTGCCTTCGCAGACTCCCCCAGTGGTCAAAACAAGTCAGTAATTGCCAACTATCAATAAAGGGCCAATTAAAGGGGGCTTGATGCCTGCATTTACTCGCTGTCATTAGGACATTTATGGGCTGGACTGGGCTGTTCCAGGTCCCCTGGCTCTGTCTGAGGTCCCCCAGCCCCCCAGGGCCCTGCTGCTCGTTAGGGAGGAGCCAGAGGCTCCTGGCTGGGAGAGGCAGGGATGGAGCAGCCCCCAGGGGAGAAGGGAATGAGAGGGGAGCATTGACCATGGAATAGATTGGAGTGGGAGGGGTCTTAAAGATCATCTTGTTCCAAACTCCCCTGGGGACACTTTTCACCATCCCAGGGTGCTCCAGCCTGGCCTTGGACACTTCCAGGGATCCAGGGGCACCCTGTGCATGGCCTCACCACCCTCAGAGGGATTAATTTCTCCCTGATCTCTAATCTAACCCTGCCCTCCTTCATCCTAATCAGAAGAGAAGGAAGGTTTTGCTTTGTCCGTGGAGGTTTTTTTAGGGTTGGGCTGAATAAAATCCTCCCAGTGCCTCCAAAAACCTCCAGGATGACGCCTGTCACGAACACAGCTCTGGAGAGACACCCCGGCAGCTCCCTGGGGCAGACCTCTCCCTCCATGAGCCCAAACTCATCCCAAGCCACCCAAAGCTGTCCCCAGAAGCTGTGCAGAGCTCAAGGCTGACGTTCAGTGGCACCCAGACACAACAGGAAGCATTTGGGAAGCAGAAGGCAGCGGGGACTCCACGAGGGCACAAACCCGCCGGGGTTTCTGTCAGACCTTTAAAACCTGCTCAGCATTTTTGTGGTTTACCAAGGGCCTTTATGAGCTGTTCTCCAGTTTAATCATCACATGAACTCACAGGAAGCAGTAAGAGCTTCTGAGTATGAATTTCATGATGCTGAACAAAGACAGGGCAGCAAGGGCTGGAAATTGAGGAGCTGAGAGGTATCAGGAGCCCTTTGAGCTCTGCCAGGACAGAGAGGAGAGGAATCAGATGGGCTCTAGGAAAGTATTTATGCAGCAGCTTCTGTCCTCTGAGTTTTGCAGAGGTACAAAGAAAACCCACCCAAAAAATCAAATGAATTAAATTTTCAAGGAATTATTTTCATTTTAAACCTTTGCACAGTCAATCTGCTATTTGTGAAGAGCAGCTCAACCCTTTTCAGAGATAAAGAACAATCCTCAAATGATAAATACAGAAAGAAGAATCCCTTCAGAGACGGAAGGATGTCTATAAAAATTAACTTTTGGGGGAAACACAAGGATTCTTTGCACTGATCCTGGGCTGCCATTGCTCTGCCACACAAAACCAAACTTCCAGCAAAGCAGTGGGAAACACCTGGGAATTCCTGGCTGGGAATCATGCTCATTCCCTGGAGCCTGAACTCCTCTCCTGCCCCCTGAGCCAGTGGGGAACCCCAGGAGAGGAAGGAACCCTGAGGAAATCCCAGAATCCGCAGGTTGGAAGAGACCTCCAAGATCATCGAGTCCCACCTGTGCCCAACTCCTCAACTAAACCCTGGCACCCAGTGTCACATCCAGGCTTTCTTTAAACACATCCAGGGATGGTGACTCCACCACCTCCCTGGGCAGCCATTCCAGAACTTTATCACTCTCAGTAAAAAACTTTTTCCTAATATCCGATCTAAATTTCCCTTGGTGCAGCTTAAGGCTGCGCCCTCTCCTTCTGTCAGTTCCTGGAGACAGAGCCCAAGCCCAGCTGAGCACAGCCACCCTTCAGGGAGCTGCAGAGAGTGATAAGGTCACCCCTGAGTCTCCTTTTCTCCAGACAAACACCCCCAGCTCCCTCAGCCGCTCCTCACAGGGCTCCGGTGAAGCAGGAGCAGCTCACCTGGAAGAGGATCTGCAGCAGCCCGTGCAGGATGCTCATCCTGCGGCCCAGGAGCAGGAAGAAGGGCACCACCAGCTCGATGAAGTGGTTGACCAAGGTCTCGAAGCGGTGGAACCACCACGGCGAGCGGTGCATGAAGTACGAGATGGGGTTGGGCACCGGCTGCGTCTGCAATGTCAAAGAGAAAAATAAATTAATCCCCTTCAAAACTTGCTGTGAAGGGCAGCCACAAAGTTCTGGCCTTATTCCCTATTTTTCTCCCCAAGTTTGTCCTCAGGAGAACCATCCTTCACCTCTGGGAACTTGTTTTGATGCCTTAAGTTTTAGCTTTTCTATTTTTCAGATTCATGTAGTGTGCAGTTCTGGGCTCCATATGAAGGGTTGGTGAGCTCTCTGCACAGAGTAGGGAGACAAAACAATTCCTTTCTAGCTGGGGACCAAGGACAAATTTTAAGCCCAAGAGTGGAAACAGCAGTGAAGGAAGAGAGGGAACGAGGAGGGTGGAGCTTCATCACCTGGAGCTGTAATTGGACAATTAACTCCAATGTGCTGATGGACCAAAACCTATAAAAGTGTGAGGCCTCGTGCCTGGGGATCCATTTTGTGGCCATTTGTGGGTTTGACTTGGGTGTAGGCCCAAGGGGTTCCTGCACTGCCCAAGCTGGATCCTTTACATAAATCCCTTTTATTCTACCCAGACTCTGTTTCCAGGTCAGCCTTTGCAGGCATCAGTTCCTTTGCAGAGAAAATTACTTCATCCAAATTTTTTCTCGCATCTTTTAACAAATTCATCTCCTAGAAACCAAGAGTTTTAATTTCCCCGTTTGTCATCATAACCAAACCTCATCTTAAGTTAACCCCACTATTATTTAACACTGAAATTTTACACTTAGATCAGCATTGTGGGATGTTAAACTGAGTGAGGATCCTCAGAGCAACAGAGCAGATCCAGAAACTGAGCCCAAGATTTGCTCAGGGTCAGGCCCTGGGTCAAACAGAGCCAGGAATGGAAACCAGATTTCAAAACCTTGGAGATCTGCTTTCAAAATACTTAAAATTCAAATAAATGTGCTGGTAGAGCTGCCTTCCAAGATGGTAATTTGGGAGAGGAAAGTGTAATTCTTCTGAACATGTTATACTGGTTAAGGTATTTACATACTGGCCTTGGGACAATATTATTCTTTTGTCAGCCTGGAATTTTTTGACACTGGGAGATTTTTCCATCCAGAACAAGAAAATGGCAAATTTTTCAAAGGGAATAACCCCAAATTCTGCTATGTTAATAACTGCCACCCTAAGAAATCCCACAACTGAGCAAAAAATGAATTTATCTTAGCACATCTGACAGGCTCAAATTCCTTGGTATTGTTTTAAAACTTCAACAACAAGGAAAAAAAAGAGAGAGGTTGAAAACACAAATGTTAACTGAAGGAGACACAACACATCTTTAAATTATTTGTAGTTAAATCCAAAATACAAACAAAACAGGGCAAATCCTGTAGGATGCATGGCAGCCAAGCGCGCTCCCGCTGCCAAATCCCACAACTATTGTAATCCCTTATTAGCAAAGCTGGGATTAATAAAGCCTGGCCTGGGCAGGAGGCAGAGGCCCCTCAGGACAGGAGACCGCATCCTTCCTTCCCGGATGGAGCCGGGCCGGGGTCAGGGAGCTCGGCCAAGGCCACTCCGGCCAGGCTGGGGGGTCAGGGCAGCCCCAGGTGTCCCCCCACTCCTTCCCCCCTGCCAGGACCTGCTTCCAGTTAATCCTGGGTTGGGCTCCTGCAGCATTCCCAGGGAGGCTCCCAAAAGGATGGTTTTGATCCCAAACCTTTTATCCTTCCAAACAGGCAGGCTGTTCCTTGGCTCTTTTTATTATTATTATTATTATTATTATTATTATTATTATTATTATTATTATTATTATTATTATTATTATTATTATTATTATTATTATTACCTTCATCATTACCNCAAACCCGACCCAGCTGAGGCACGGATCCAACAGGTTGGAATGTCTGGCACTTATGGATGAGGGCCACAGAGAGCAGGCAGGATTGCTAATGGCACACCTACTGCTAATTGTCATTAACACATTAATAATTGATCCCACTTGTTGTTTGAGCTGGGACTGCAGATATTGCCATCCCAAACTGTTTAAGGGCAGGAAGAGAAAATTCCAGCCTCAAATCCCACTGCAGTGGGAAGTTCAAGGCCAGGCTGGAGGGTGTGAGGGTGGGCAAGCCCTGGCACTGGGCACAGAATTCCCAGAGAAGCTGTGGCTGCCCCTGGATCCCTGGAAATGTCCCAGGCCAGGCTGGAGGGTGTGAGGGTGGGCAGGTGTTGGAAATCCAAGAGTAGAAACTCCCACAGGGTCAAATGGGTTTGGCCTGGGACCGTGGGTAGAATTGAATTTACTGAGGGAAGAAGATGCAGGCTTGTAGTTTCATAGTTGAAAACGAAGTGTGTTTTAAGTAAATAAGCAATTATGTTAAGTAAGAAAGTAGAAGATTTAAGAAAAATAAATAAAGGTGTGATTTAGTAGGTAAGTTAAGAGTTAATAACAAATCTGTGAAGACATGCAGGTCACAAACATTAGTTAGAAGGTGCTACATTGCAGTAAAATAGACTCAAGGTCATAGGTCAAATAAGCAAAATAATATGCATGTAAGTTTTCTATTAGTCAAGGGAGTTCTATCAGTCTTTGTACAGAGACACAAAACAACTGGCCCTGGCACAGGGTGCCCAGAGCAGCTGTGGCTGCCCCTGGATCCCTGGAATGTCCCAGGCTGGGCTGAACTTTGGGATTTGCAGCACCCCGGGATGGTGGAAGGTGTCCCTGCCACAGCAGGGGTGGAATGCAATGAGCTTTAAGGTCCTTCCCAGCCCAAACCATTCTGGGATTTGAGGATAAACCAAAGCCCAGCGATTCCCATGTCCCAAATATCCTTTGCAAGCTGCTGGGGGAGGATCTGTGTGTGTGTGTGTGTTCCTCCCAATGCCTTCCAGATGCTGCTCAGCACAGGTTTCCCGGGAAGGGAGCCGTGTTTACTCGGGATGGGCGCTGAGGAGCAGCCTGTGAATCACCAGGAGCTTGGGATGCTGGAAAACTTCCTGGATTCTTTTTGTTCCCAAGTCCACCAGAGGCATCCACAGCTGGGGAAAGCACCCAGAGCACCTTGCTGGGGTTTTGAAGAGGGAATTGGTCCCACACCTGCTATTCCAGAGAAATCCCACCCCATGGAAACACCCCGGTGGTGTTGGAGGTGTTGGAGGTGTTGGTGGCAGAGCCCAGGAGGAGAGAAAAGCTTTCCAGGCTCTCCTCACCCAGCTGGTTTCTGGGATTTGGAGCTTTGCACTTTGCTTTGTGGCTGAGCTGTGAGGGGAATTATAGAAACCCAGAATGGTTTGGGTTGGAAGGGACCTGGAGGATTATTGAATTCCCAACACCCTTCCACCATCCCAGGCTGCTCCAAACCCCATGCAGCCTGACCTTGGACACTTCCAGGGATTCCACAGCTTCTCTGGGAACCCTGTGCCAGGGCCTCCCACCCTCTCAGAGAAGGATTTTATCCCAATATTCCATCTTAATCCATTTTATTCCATCTTCCATCATAAACCTGCTCTTTTCCAGTTTGAAGCCATTCCTCCTTATCCCATATCCCCCTTATTTTATCACTTCCATCAGTCCTGATGAAAATTCCCTCTCTCCATCCTAGGAAGCATCCTAGAAGCAGCTGGGAGCTCTCCTACACCCAGGACTGTGATCTCCTGACACAGAAACATGGGAAAAGCAGCTCCAAGGCAGATGGAACTGAACAATCCCAAGGTGGATGCACACGGAGAGGGAGCAGAGCCATGGGCTCAGAGCAGCTCCATTTCTGGGCACCTCTGTGAGACTGAAAACATTTTTAAATTAAAAAAAAAAAAACAAAAAACCAACAATTAGCAAACCGTGGCTTTGTGTGTCAGTACAACATCACAACCCTCGTGCCTCCCTCACACCTCCAGCAGCCAGGGAGAAAGCGCTGCTGCAAACGCCTTTGGAAATGGGAGCAGGAAAATGAATTCCGTAATTCACAGGGCAGATTTGTAAGGTGTGAGTGCTGCTGGAGGGATTCTGGGTCGCCAGCTCAGGCCTGTTCCCTGGCTTGGATCGAGCAGTTTTATGAGGGCTGGTAACAGAGTCTAAAAATACGCACAATAAACTGTTTTTTTTTCTCCCTACGGGGTCTATGGTTTAATTATGTTCTTAGTGAGAACCATTAAAGTGCTAAGTACCTGAAGACTCCTAATTTACTAAACTGCACCCCACTAAAAGCCAACAGAAGGCCATTATACAGTGGAGTGAGGGCTCTTCTTGGGGGCTGTGAATGCCCACGGTCCCTCCTCCCAGCCCCGTTTATTTTCCAGAAACTCCAAGGCAGGATTTAATCCCGGGGTTGGAGAGCCCAGCCCAGCCCAGGGAAAGCTCCAGGCTCTTCTACAGGGAAACAAATCCCACATTGTCCTCAAACAACCCAGTGCTCAGACTGGGCTGGGACTGGGGCAGACTGGGATAGGGGAAAGTGTCCCTGCCCATGGAATGGGATGGGCTTTAAGGTCCTTCCAATCCAAACCACCCTGGGATTCTTTATTGGGCTCACAGCACAGCTGCCATGCAAGGAGCTGGGCAGCAGGGGAGTGGGGAGTTGGAGAGTAAGGAATCAGGGAATGGTTTAGGTTGGAAAAGCCCTCTAAGATCAAGAAATCCAACCAAGTGCACTTCATGGCAGAGAAACCCTGAAAAACAGAAGGAAATGGAACAACAGCAAATAGGAATAAATAATGAGAAAAAACAACTATTTGGTCAAAAGAAACAGAATTTCAGAATGACCCAGGTTTAAGGGATCCAAAATCTCATCCAGTGCTGTCGCCTACCATGGGCAGGGACACCTCCCACTGTCCCAGGTTGATCCAAGCCTGGCCTTGGGCACTTCCAGGGATCAAGGGGCAGTCACAGCTTCTCTGGGCACCCTGTGCCAGTGTCCCACCATCCTCACAGGGAACAATTCCTTCCTAATATCCCATCCAGCCCTGCCCTCTGGCAGTTTGAAGCCATTCCTTGTCCTATGGAACCATGGAATATCCTCCCCCCTGACCCCACGCCAGGAGAGAGGGAAAGCCTTTGGCACACCCAGCCAAGCGTGAGGAGCAGCAGTCCCCTGGAAAAGCAGGCTGAGAGGTTTATTAAATGTTTTCTGGAGTGCTGTGGAAGATCCAGATGAGCTGCAAAGCTCAGCTCTCCAGCTTCCCAAGCACCGAGGCATGAACTCATCTCCTCGGCTTCAAAGCAAAGCCCTCGCTTCTCTTGTGCTTTGGACCAAGAAATGAAAAGTATTCTCCATCGTGGAGCGTAATTGGATCAGCGTGGTCCAACAGGCTGTTCCCTGCCAGTCCATTCTGCTTCAGAGGCTGACCTGGCTCCTCAGGCATCTGCAGATCAAAGCTCCCCGCTGCCAAACCCGATGGGAACGTCTCCCCAGCCCTGCGCAAGGAGGCAGTGAGCAGAGAGGAGATGAAGGGGGTTTTTCCCCCTTTTCCCAGCTCCCATCTGCTGGGAAGTGTGGGCAGATGAGTGTCCTGCCTGAAGCCAGCCTGTCTCAGGTTCTACAGCAACCAAGGATTCCTAAAAAACACCCTGCTTGGAATGGGGGGAGATTCTGGAGCTTCCTCGCCATGGAAGGGCTCCACACAGGCAGTGACCTTGGTTGATGAGCAAGCAGGGGGATTTTGCAGAAGGATTCTCATGTAGGGAAAGGTTTGGGAAGGAAATGGAGCAGGGAACTGCTCAGGCTGGGTTTAAACCCAGCAGCACCTTGTGCTGGGAGTATTTTATCTGTACACTCAAAGCTCCACATCCACGCTACTGAAATACTCGTGACAGCTAAGCAGTTAAAAATAGCCCCTTCAAAACTTTCCAGTTATTAATAAGATTCCAATCCAAATAAAATCAGAAGGAAAAAAAAAAGAAAAAGCTGGATTTGGCTTGAAATGAACACTGCTCTGACATCCAGTGGGTCACAAGGGGTCGGCTCTTCAGCAGCACAATATCAAAATAATCAAGCCTCGATAAAGTAATAAAAAGAGAAGTTGCCTGTAGGTTCTTGCTGGGCAGAGCTCCCCTCGCCCAGTCAATAGGAATATTCAGTCCATAGAAAAACAGACTGGAATCTGCCTGTTTAAGACAGCAGAGCAAGCCAAGGAGATGTGTGTTTGACTCGGTGCCAGCACGGCCATAAAATGTTGGCAATTTAGTAGAGACGTGGTGCCGCGCCACTCTCCCAAAGGACCTAAATAAACTTCAGATGGAGAACATATATTTTTACTTTTTATATATATAAAAATCTGCTGGTTCATTTTTAACTCCTTTCCCCAGCCAGCCCTTGCTCAGAGGTTTTTCAGAGCTCCAGCAGGTCTCCGCTCCTCCCGGCTGAGCGAAGGAAAAGTTAAAAGGCTGAAAAATCTGAGCAGTGATTCACGTCTGGAGGTTGGGGTTTCTCAGGGAATGGTGGCTGCAGCCGCCAGAGGGAAAAGGGGGTTTGGGGAAAAGATTCTGCTCTGCAATTTCATGCCTCAGCACTGTAAAAGATCCCAGGGAATTTGCTGTTTTCCTGTTGACAATGCTGTAAAGTCACGGGTGGAGGTGAAACCTCCCTGCCACGTTCAGTTTTGGTCAGGGTGAATCACCCCACGAGGATCTGGGGGACACTGAATGAATCCCAACCACCTGGGTGGGGGCAGAAGGCTCCTTTCTGTTTGCTTTTCCACCTCCTGGTCTGAGCCTCCCCTCTCCAGGAATGGAGCCCACATTTCCAAGGCCCACAGCATCCCTGTTTATTGACACTGCTCCTCCGTAACGTGCTCTGAGGTGCTCCCGGAATATCCAGTTAATTGGGGATGGATTACAGATTCACCTATTTATTCTGGACATTCTTGGAGAGGTCTTGAGCTAAAATTACACAAGGAACCACTGAACTGTTGAGGCTATTTATTTGTTCAAAACCAGTTCAAATAGCTGGCGGGGCCTGGGGCAGACATCTTGGCTCTGGTGGGGCCAGGAAGAGCTGGTGGAACCAGCTGTGGGTCCTCCCTGCCTTTGGGGTTTGTCAAGAGCAGTGAGTTGGTTTAGGGAGTGGGACAGGCTGGAAGGTCCATCCATAAAACCTCCAGGATCATCGAGTCCAACCTTTGACCCAACACCACCATATCATGAAGAAAAATCAAGATTTAAGAGCAGCACAAGAAGCTCCAATCCCAAAGGCAAGGGAGGAGCTGAAATCCCTCTCCAGCTTTGCTGTTTCCATCAGATGGTGCTGTTCTGTCTCATACTCTGGGATTTTCCAATTCAAGTCCCTGGCCCAGAGCTCCCTTTCCCCACGGATCACTCACCAATATTTTAAATTGCCATTTAAGAGCATATTGCAAATGTGATCCTTTAATTGGTCACTGTTATGACTCTCTATTAGAGAAGACAAGTTTTTCCACACAAGGTAAGCCCTGAAAATGTTTAAAAACAACCCAGAGCTGATGTATTTATTATGCATTTCTCCATATATAAATAATTCCATGAAAAGGGGACGTAGTGAGTGGAAACTCCATTTAAAATGTGATCCCAGATGGTGGCAAAGCTCTAAAATTGCAAGGCAACATGTAAAGAAAGATTAACGACCTCAAACAGGCCCAAATTTATGAGGTGAAAGCCCCTGTAATCCTGGAGAAAAATGATACCAAACCTTTGACCAGACAGCCAGAAAATACCTCTGCTTACTCCATGTGCCCTCTGCCATTTTACATTTTCCTTTAATACCCATTATTTGGGGTTCAGTTAGCATTTTCTCCTGCAGGCCAGAGGTGTTGCTTTGGTTCATGAGCACCGTGAGGGATTTGCCAGCTCCCACCAGGCACTGATAAATCAAGGAACAGGAAAGTGAGGGGAATAAGCAGTGGAAAGGAGGGAAAACAGAGCCAGGACACCACACCAAGCCTTGAGCATCACTGCAAGACCCAAAGCTCCTCCATGGAGTGGGCTGAGGGGGACAGAGCTCAACGATTTCAACATTAATTCCCAAGTTGGAAATGTTCCAAAGGGAAGGTTGTCAACATTTCTTCCCAAGGAATGTGGGTCATCCCAGGCCAGCAGCACCTTCCATGCTCCTAACTGCAGCCAGGACCAACCAATCCCTTGGGACCTCTGGCACCTCCAGCATATCCTGACAATGCTCCTGCTCATCCCCCTGGTCGTTCCCACCTCAGCAAGCACCCCTGGACTATTTTACTGCAACATTTTTCAAGGATTTTCCAACTTTTTCCACAGAGTTCCTTGCACACTCTGGTGTCTTGAAGGGCAAACCTATGGCTTCAGAGAGTGGAAGAACATCTTTGTGAACATCTTTCTGAACAACTTTCTGAACATCTTTCCAGTGGCTGCACCCACTGAGAGGATCCAGAGCTTCACCCTTCCACTCACAACCCCAAGAAACACCCCACGGTTGCTCTCCCACAGCCTCTCACTCCTTCATTTTTTTCTCCTTTAAAAAGTCCAGTGCTAAACCCAGGACCAGTCTCCTTCAGAGGGCTTTTTTTTTGGTGTGTGCTCATAAACACGAGCTCAGCACCAGGCCAAGGAACACACGGAGCCCCAGCTCGTGCCGGTGTTTGGATTAGGCAGCGCCGTGGCCTGGACGTTTACAGTCGGGTTGGTGTTTTTTTTTCTTCCCCCCCCTCCACAACTTGAGAGAAACAGTGAGAGCTTTCATAAAATGTGTTCACAAAGGGTAAATTGTGCCATTAGGAGCCGACTACCTGGTTGGTCACTGGAATTCTCCGAAATGGAACGCTACCACGCTCTGAGCCAAAGCCAGCATCGGCGGCGGGAGGGGGAACTTGTTTAACTCTGCAACTGCCCAGGGGACAGCACACCCAACACAGCACAATCATTCAGGTTGGAAAAGAGCTCTGAGACCATTGAGTCCAAGGCCACTACCAAAACCCATGTCCCCACGTGCCACATACACGTGGTTTTAAATCCACAGGAACCATCGCAACTGATTCAGCTCTGAACCTCCTGTCCACCCAAGAGCATTTCTAGAGCAAGATGGGATGGAAATAAGACATCAGGAAAAACCAGGTTGCTGTCCCAAAGATGGAACCAAAAGCTTAGGAGAGTTTGTTTCTGTTTTAGGCTTTCTCCCGAGTAACAAAGGATGCAGTTGGAAAGAAGTTAGGACAAGCAAAACAAGTCACAAGAAAACCCTTGGCTATGAGGAGCTGATGTCCAAACTCTGTGGGGTGAATCCAGCAGCCAATTCTGCTCCCCCTCACCAAACAACGAGGGCCTGGAGTGGCAGAACAAGGGAGAACAGGTTCAAACTGAAAGAAGGGAGGATTAAATTAGAGATTAGGGAGAAATCCTCCCTGTGAGGGTGGACAGGCCCTGGCACAGGGTGCCCAGAGAAGCTGTGGCTGCCCCTGGCTCCCTGGCAGTGTCCAAGGCCAGGCTGGACACTGGGGCTTGGAGCCGCCTGGGATAGTGGAAGGTGTTGGGGTTGGAACTGGATTGGTTTTAACACCCTTCCCAAACCATTCAGATTCTGTAATTCCATGAGCTGCACCTCTCCAGTAGTGACACAGGCACTGTATCTCCTGGTGTGGCCATCATTCCAACAACTCTTTTTTACACAATTAAAGGGTTAAATTAGTGACTCCTTACGAAAACATAACAGTACTCCAGGACATAATATACACACAGTGACACAGAACTTAAATCCTGCTAATGTCAGGAAACAAACTCGGGCATCTTTGGACTCCTGAACACAAAACCGCGCTTGTTAGAAACGTCCTTGTCCTGCTCGAGGCCTGCCTTGGGTAAAACCAATAATTAACTACATTTTAAAGGACACCATTTCAGGAAAGTTCTCCAGCACACCCTTAATAACTCCAGTGGTTTCCCTTCTGACACAAAAACGTGACGAGTTTCAAGCAGCACGTGCCGGAGCAGGGAGTTGTGAGGGAAGAAGCCTCTCCCAGCAGCATGAATCAACATCCATCCCAATGTCCAAATCCTCTTGCCTCAAGCTCTGGCAAGTTTTGCCCTTGTGTAATCACTTGTTTTGTAAGTGTTGCTTGTTTCTGTGCTTTTCTTATAAAAAGAAATAGAGAAATTCTCCAGGCAGATAAATTCCACCCAATAAATGTGTCGCCCCTCTATCCCCGTGGACATAATAATGCCCTCACACTTGTCCCAACTTGGAGCGCTCACAAATCATCATTATAAATAAATCTGCCAACCTAAGGCAGCTCGTTTCTAATAAAGCCTTTTACCTCCTTTCCTAGTGCCAGACAAAATCCCAGAGCAGCTCAGTGCCCGAGGGATGGCAGCTCCATCCTCTGTGCCAGCCCATCCTGGCACTGCCATGGGGCTCGTGCCCTGTTTTTCTAGGACAGGTTTGGGGCTGGATTTCTCCCTCCTGGTGCTGGAATGGGGCTCATGCCTCATCCCAGGGGCTCATCCCTGGTGAACCTGGGACCAGTTTTGGGCGGGATTTCTTCATCCCAGTGCTGCCATGGGGCTCATGCCTTGTGTTTTTCTGGGATATTTTGGGGCTGGATTTCTCCCTCCTGGTGTCACCCTGAGGCTCATGCCCTTTGTTTCCTGGACAAGGTTTTGGGCTGGATTTCTCAGTCCCGGTGCTGCCATGGGGCTCATGCCTTGTCTTTACCCAAGATATGTTTTAGGCTGGATTTCTCCATCCTGGTGCCACACTGGGGCTTGTGCCCTGTGTTTTTCTGGGATATTTTGGGGCTGGATTTCTCCATCCTGGTGCTGGAATGGGGCTCACGCCTTGTCTTTACCTGGGATCAGTTTTGGGCTGTATTTCTTCATCCCTGTGCTGCCATGAGGCTCATGCCCTGTGTTTTACTGGGATATATTTGGGGCTGGACTTCTCAATCCCAGAGCCACTGTGGGGCTTGTGCCTTGTCTTTACCCAGGATAAGTCTCGGGCTGGATATCCATCCCACTGCTGCCATGGGACTGATGTCCTCTGTTCACCTGGGATATATTTGGGGCTGGATCTCTCCATCCCAGTGCCGTCACGGGGTTGGTTTGTACCTCGTGTTTTCCTGGGATATATTTGGGGCCAGATTTCTTGGTGCCGGCGTTGCTGTGGGGCTCGTACCCTGCCTTTCCTGGGACAGCTTTTGGGCTGCATTTCTCTGTCCCGGTGCCACCCTGGTGCTCATGCCCTGTGTTTACCCAGGCTGTGTTTTGGGCTGGACTTCTCCCACGTCCCACACCGCTGGCACCACCCGTCACCCCTCGGAGCGGCACGCGCCGGTCCCAAACACTGCTGCCATTGATGGGGCCGGGGCGATGCCGGGGCGGGGATGGAGGTGGGAAGAGGGGGGGGAGGTTTGCCTGCCGAAATTCTGTTCTGGCTGGGTGTTTAATATTCCCCATCATGCTGGGCTGTTTCTGCTCGCTGCTGCCTGTCAGTTAAGCCCGGGGATGTTTATTTTAACGGCCACTTGTGGTCAAGGCTGGTGCCAGTTGTACGGCATCGGTTACGCAGACTTCGCGCTGGGGACTCGGCCCCTGGCTCCCCAAGCACAGAAAGCAGCCAGGGCTGCCCGGCCTAATGTGAAACAACTGAATTCTTCCAGCAGTCCCTGCGCCAGCTTTAACCCTTGCTGGGCAGGAGCTGGCTGCTTCCACAGCTCAGCCTTCCCACATCATCTCATATCCCGGCCCTTGTCCCATCTCCTGCTTCCCAAACTCCCCCGGCAGCAAAAACGTCTGGGGGTGATGATCTGAAAGCACCAGGAGGAGCAGGGAATGTCCTCACCCATTTAAGGAAGTAG
Organism: Phainopepla nitens; assembly: GCA_013400175.1. NCBI lineage: Eukaryota > Metazoa > Chordata > Aves > Passeriformes > Bombycillidae > Phainopepla > Phainopepla nitens. The sequence goes on along the minus strand of VXBQ01017772.1, from coordinate 217,368 downwards.
TTTTTAGGGGAAGGAGAGGATTTTTATTGCTTCCATGGATTTATCATTCCATATTTATCATATCCAAGCACACAGTACACTGCTGGGAACTATCACAAATTAATTGGAAAATTAATTGGAATTAATTGGAAAAGCCCTCCAAGATCATCAAGCCCAAAAGCTGTGACCGATCAGCACCTGGTCAACCAGAGCAGAGCACCAAGTGCTACGGGATGCTCCAGAGCATGGGGTGCACCTCATCCCTGCCTGGAGAGCTGACATGTGCTGGGACACAAAGCCAGGCCACCCCAGCTCCTTGACAGGAGCCTGTCCAGGGCACAGCCCCCTCCTCAAACATCAAACCTCATGGAGAGTGACCAGACAGCACAAGGCAAGCCCCTGCTGCTGCACCAGTGAGACAAGGAGTTCAAAATTTAACCAATTTTATAGCTAACCAATTTCATAATTTCATAATATGTTGTCTTTTAAGATGTAACAAGCTTAGTAAAATCATATTCAGTGTCCATGGCCTTCACTATGCCTGCAAGAATGCAGGCACCTGACATTTCTTATGATAAGAAGAGTAAATATAGTCTAAACACACAGAATAAGAACAAAAAATACAAAAAACTGAAATAAGAAGAGGTCCTATGTCTCCCAGACTAGACAAAGGCAAGAATCTAGACAATTACCAAGGGACCAAGGAAGACGACACATGCCCAAAAGAAGCATAAAACTGGCTACCATACAAAACAAAGATAGATGAAGTCAGAAAATAAATATAAATTAAATTCTATGCATATATAATATCTAAAGAGATAGAAGGAGGGCATGACCCCTGGGCCCTCCATATATGCCATTTTAGAAAATTTCCCCACATATGCTCAACACTAAATAAATACATATCAGCTTCACTTAGTATGAAGTTTTTTTGTCCACAAAACACCAGAGCTAGGCTGATGCTCGAATGTTAAATAACCCGGGGCCCGCAGCAGAGCTCTGCATCATTTCTGATCGTCTGGCCAGGCTCCAAGATGCTAATCAGCCCCAGATTAAGTCATCAAGCAAACTGATGAGCAATCACATTGTGTCAGTCCAGCTGCACGGCATTACTCGGGAGAGGGAAGCCGGCTTTGTGCTGGATCCGACAGGAAGGAAGGAAGCAGGAGGGCTTGGAGGAGCTGTGCTGAGCTGCCACGGGCTCTGCACAGCCTCAGCCCCAGCTCCTGGCGCTGCTTCTGCTCCCAAAATTTACCTCTTGTCATGCCAAGATGATAAATGTGGCCGTGCCCCGCCTGATCTGGCTGCTCCCAGAGCATCCCAGGGTTCTCCTGAATTGCCACACATGGCAAGGGGCAGGTTTTCCACAGAGAAACATCAGCCTCTGGAAGTGCTGCCTAGAAAGGCTGACCTGGAAACAGAGACAGAGTAGAATAAAAGGATAAAAAGGTATTTATTGAAAGGATCCAGCTTGGGCTATGCAAGAATGTCTTGGGACTACACCCAAGCCATCCAGCAATGGTCCCAAAATGGCCACCCGGTCACGAGGCCTCACACTTTTATAGGTTTTGGTCCATCAGCACATTGGAGTTAATTGTCCAATTACAGCTCCAGGTGATGAAGCTCCCTACTCCTTGTTGCCTCTCTTTCTTCACTGTTGTTTCCACTCCTGGGCCTAAAATTTGTCCTTGGTCTCCAGCTAGAAAGGAATTGTTTTGTCTCCCTACTCTGTGCAGAGAGCTCACCAACCCTTCATATGAAGCCCAGAACCACACACTGAACCAGCACAGAATGTGAAAAACAGAAAAGCTCAAACTTAAGGCATCAGTGTAATGACAGCTCTGGAATATCTCCAGTGAGGGAGATTCCACAAGCTCTCTGCAGGCACAGAGGGAAGGAGGATGATGACATTTAAACCAGGGCAATGACTCACAGCCTCTTTTCAATTCTCTCGTCATAAAATAATAAATAAATAAATAAATGAATTTTTAAAAAGAAAAAAAAAGAAAAGAGAAGAAACTCTGCATTTCAGGGCAGGTGATGGAGATGAAACCAGGACACAACATCAGACGCTTCATAATAAAACCCTGGGAATAGCAAGGCCAAGCTGCACCGTGTTAAAATTCAAGGCTAATTTAAAATCTTGTTCCTTAGTGCAAAAGCTGGAAAGACGCCCAAGCAGAGGGAGGAGGGAAAAAATAATAACCAAGCCAATTGTATATTTCTCCTAGAAATTCCATGTCAGGAGGTACCTCAGGACTGCACCCGCAGGCTCCAATTTCAATAAATCAACACAGCGTGCGGGGCAACGGTAGCACAAAGTCTTGCTCTCCCTGCAGAACCCAGCCAGGTAAAATCACCAGGAACAAAATGCCCATTCTTCCTGCTCCTTGGCAAGGGGACAAATTACTTTCTGCACCTCGCTGTGTTGAAGGAGTGGTTATTAAATGCAGTCGGAGCTGCCTTCCCAGCTGCACTCAAACCCAGGGCGGAATCGAGCGAGCGCCGCCGGCCGTGAGGAATCCAGGGAGCAGCGCCGGGGTGAGGCCACCCCCATCACCTCCCTGCACATCCAAGGGTTCAGATGATTCAGATTTGGGGTCAGGATGAAGCTGGATGGACACAGAGATGTGCAGTGGGGTACAATTTCTGCCAGTAATTTATGGACTATTCTGACGGTTGCAGCTCAGTCCTGAGTGCGGCCAAGAGAGCAAACAAGGTGAGAGGTGCTCCGAGCTGGCTCACCCCAAATGTGTCTGATGAGGCCTCCCCCATCACCTCCCTGTCCATCCAAAGGTTTAAATGACTCAGATTTGGGGTCAGGATGAAGCTGGATGGACACAGAGATGTGCAGTGGGCTATCATTTTTGCCAGTGATTTATGGATTATTCCGACGGTCGCAGCCCAGTCCTGAGTGTGGAGCCTCTCTCTCAGGAGAGAAAGCAAATGAGGAGGTGAGAGATGCTCTGAGCTGGCTCATCCCAAATGTGGCTGCACACAAAAAATCCTGGTGTTTTTTGCTTGAAGAGCAGCTTGCCCATGACTGGGCCACAGTTATGTGGAACCCATGAAAATAGCAAGGAAGGGAGGGATCAGAAAGACTTTGAGAGGAAAGGAGGAAAAAAAAAGGGCTGGCCTTAAAACACAACATAAAATCAGTAATTTGAAGAGGGGTGTCCCCATCTCTTCAAATTAATTTCAATTAATTAAATAATAAATTTATTATTTAATAAATAATATTTTATTGTAAATAATTAAGAACTGGGACCACTTCAGCTGCCTGCAGTGCAGATCTCTCACCTCATGAATGCCATCCAGGCCCTGCAGAGCTCATGGAGCAATAATTTTTTTCCCAAAAACAAGGAATATTGGGAATGCTGGAGTGAGGGGCTGCTGGAGAGCAAGGCCAAGGGCAGAGAACTCCTCTTTGCTCTGTCCAACAACAAAAACTGAATTTCATCCCTCACAGCTTCGCCCTACAAACGCAGTTCATGTGGAAAACAGGGACTGCTGAAGAGGAGGAGGAATTACTGCAAGGAATTCAGGATAAGTTGCCATTGCCAGTGGAGAGGAAAGTGCCCAGGGCATGGAATTTACTGGTTTGTAATCAATGAAAAATACCCCACAATGACTCTGTGCCACATTACACCAAAATACCTTTTTCCAATATCAGTGGTGGAAGACTTTTAACCATAAATTTTAGGCTGAAATTCTCAAAATCATCACAGTGAACGCTGAATTCTAAGAAGTGACAGCTTGTATGATTTTTTAGTTTTTTAAACAAAATCTTTCTGCTGTGTTTTATGCGGGAATTCGCGAAAAAGAGAGAGAAAAAGGGAAGACTGATAATTCCCTTCTAGCCAGCTCCCAGCTGGCAGGGGAAGGGTTAATCCTGGGAGCACAGCCCAGAATTAACTCCCACCCCAAAATGAAACGCCAGCAAAGCTGTCCTGCATTAAGGGCACTGGAACTCCATAATAATTTATGAACTGGACTCTGGTTTTTTACACCCCGGGCAAACAATGGCGAGGCAGGAGGTCCGAGGAAGCCGAGGGTTAAAGGTGATTTTGTATTACCTGAATTCCCCTCAATAACTCAACACATGACCATTAGGCTGCTTTATCTGCCTCTATTAGGAAGAGCTGATGAAAACTTTTAATCTGCTTCCCAACGGCTCCGAGTGCTGAGGGGATAGGAGATTGTTTTGTTGGGAGCATAGAAATATAAAAAACAAAATGAAAATTAAAATTATCCAAGCTCTGCGGAGATAGGAGATTTTTTTTGTTGGGAACATGGAAATATAAAAAACCAGAATTAAAATAGAAGTGGGGAGTGGGGGTGGCCACCCCTCAGCAGGGACTGAGGAGCTGTGGGTACCTGGCCGTGGGTGACACTGCCCTGTCCACACCTCTGCCCAGGTGAGGGGTAGATGGGATATCAGGGAGGAGGAATTCCTGATTCCTGGCACAGATCCCCAGAGAAGCTCCTGGATCCCTGGAAGTAACCAAAGCCAGGTTAGACAGGCTTTGGAGCAACCTGGGACAGTGGACAGTGTCCCTGCCCATGGCAGGAGGTGGCACTGGATGATCCTTATATTCCCTTCCAAGCCAAACCATTCCATGATTCTTGGGAGAACACATCAATCCCAAATGACCACTGCCTCGCTACAGTAATAAATAAATCACAGAATAAATCACATTTTTCCCTCCATCAGGATGACTTCCTGCACGTTCCCTCACGTCCTTCCCACTGTCCCAACACCAGCTCTGCCCCGGGGGGGGTTCTTGGTGTCACAAATCCCACCCTACAGTCCTCCTGCTCCCTGAGCATCCCAGGGCTCTCCCTTCTCCTCTGCCTCAGACACGGGAAGCCAGCACTGAAATGGAGCAAATTTATCCCACTCTGCCCCAAAACACCACAACTTCGGCTGACAACAAAGATGCCAGAAAGAATCCTTCCATGGGCTGGATGTGGGGGGATTTCAAAGCAGGGAGGTTTCCCCTGCTCCTCCTCCCTGGCACTACTCTCACTCTACACGAGGTTGAATTCCTGGAGTAGCAGTTGTGTGGGGAATCCCAGCAGAGAGCATCACCCAGGGAGAAGGGAATGGGATCTCCCTCAACCCTACAGCCTTGCCTTACCCCAAAATCTGCCTCCACTCCTTCAGCAGCCACCCCAGTGGCTCTGGCAGCACATTTTAAACACCACCTCTCCACCTCCAGGCCCTCATGGTGCTTTTACACAAACCAGGATGGAATAACTCCAGTGCATCACCCAGCCCTGCCCTGCAGCTCCAGCTACTCACTGTGTATGTGAGGATTAAAAAAAAAAACCAAACAGAACTAAACTGGAAACCCTGGAAAGGGGAATATTTATTTATTTCTTTATTCATGAATTCATTTGGAAGTGGATTATTTATTTATTTATTTGTCTATTTATTAATTTGGAAGTAGATTATTTATGTATTTATTCATTCAGATGTGGATTATTTATTTATTTATTCATTTGGAAGTGGATTATTTATTTATTTATTTGGAAGAGGATTATTTTATTTATTTATTTATTCATTTGGAAGTGGATTATTTATTTATTTATTTGGAAGAGGATTATTTTATTTATTTATTTATTCATTTGGAAGTGGATTCTTTATTTATTTAGATGTGGATTATTTATTTATTTATTCATTTGGATGTGGAATCCACTAAAAAAAAAAATAATCAGGAATAAACCAAACCTTTCTCCTCTCCCTGTAGCCTTCATAGACAGAAACAGGAACTGGAAGTCGACCAGCTTGGGGTTTTAAATCCCCCAGGACTCAAACCTAGCCCTTCCTCTCCCCCTTTCCCTAAATCTTCAAGCAGGTAAGAAAATAAAAGCCCGATTAGAGCTACTGTAACTCCCCAGTTGTTTAGACATAATTGTCTAAATAAAATAAAGGGCTTAATTAGCAAGATCATCAACATAAAGGCAGATTTGAATAAACATTCACTTTGTCAGTCAGAAGCAATTAAGGTTTTTCTTGATAAGAGCAATCTCAGCTGGATGCAGATGTTTTTAATAATGCAAATATTTTCCCTACTTGGAGTAATTAAGCCCAGTATTTTTTAGAAGAAACTCTGCAAAGGCTGGTGCTGGGAATAATCAATATTTCCAATTCTCCCCAAAAACCACATCATGAACGCTTGATAAGGGAATTTTCAACAGCAAGGGAAGTGTGGATTTACAAGAAACACTTTTGTGTCTCACTTTAGTCAAACAAAACAAAAAAAAAAATATCTGGCCTTTAAAAGTCTCTCCCAGCCCAAACCATTCCAGGATTCTCTGATTTCAGCTGAAATAAGAATATAAATGGAAGCAATCTATACCAAATAAGAGTGGGTTTGTAGCCATTAATCTGAATGGAAAATGCCCAATGGGATATTTTTAGGGGCAGATGAAGGAAGGACTCACAGAAATCCCCTTCTGATGAAGTTCCAAACCAAATGACCCTGCAGAGACCCCAAATTGGGATTGTTCCCACTCCTGAGCCCTGTCCCAAGGCTGGACTCAATGATCTTGGAGGCCTTTTCCAACCCCAATGATTCCACCTCTGCCTCTGCCCCACAGGGATCAGCCAGGACAGGGGTTTGGAAGATTTCACCCACACAGGAAAATGAAAAGCCACTTCTTCAAAACCCTCTGAATGAGCTTTGCTGGAAATCAAGGGGAAGAATACGACAGTAAAAATAAATAAATCTCTCCCCAACTTAATTCTGGTGGTGCCCAGGGCAGCTCCTGTCAGTGCTGAATTCCTCCTCCTGTGGCTGATCCATCTGCACACGCCGCTAATCAGCTCAGGCCTCCCTCCCCTCTGCCCCAAATTGCATTTAAAACACAAATAATAATAATAAAACATCATAAAAACGTCACCAGACAAAGCAAATACACCAGAACCCAGAACCTGCTCTCGCTCATATTTTGTCCCAGTCCCTATAAAATTAACTTTTACAACTTTTACTGGCAACTCCAACCTGGGTCGAAATTATTCTCTGATTACTGTGCCCATATATCTCAGGGCAGCCAGTGACCCTCATCCAATTACCTTCAGGAACACTTTGCACACACCCAGGCTCCACAATTAAATCTGGGATAATGCACACCCCGCTCCTGGGGTGGAAAAGTCTCCCTGGATGATTTGAAATGTGGCAAAAAAAAAAAAAAAAAAAAAACCAAAGAAAAAACCTCCCAAAAAGTAAAAAAAAAAATTTAAAAAAATTTAAATATCTAAAATTTGCTCTTTTAATCCCAAAATCAATCACGCACAAACTTTAATGGCCTGGGAGGGTTGTCAGGGTTTTTTTAAATTGTTTTTCAAACACAAAAAACCAAATAAAAGCCCCCTCAGCATGCACGGTGCTGGCTTTAATTTCCTTGAGTAAACAGCGTGTTCGCAGGGAAGAAGAATACCTGGAATTTCGGCTCGTTACTGCCCTATGAAATACAGCTCCAATGCCAGGCCTGGCTGAGGGATTTAAGCCTGACTTAGTGCAGTTGCTCCAGCCCAAGTGCCAGGAGGTGGAGTTTAATTAGCCCAGGCTAATTAATTAGGCTGTGCTGGACCCTGAAATCAAATTCTGCTCACACTGAGCAGCTTTCCATGGCCTCAAAAGCACTAAAAGGGAAGGAATAGGGTGGAAGTTCCAACTGGAACAGATGAGAGGCAGCTCCCAGATTGCTCCAGGTTTGGGGGGGACAGCTTCCCATTGGATTTATCCCAGTGGATTTATCCCAATGGATTTAAATTTTTGGGGTTTTAAATCCTGCAGGACTCAAACCCAACCCTTCCTCTCCCTCCTTCCCTAAAGCCCTGTGGGATGTTCAAGCAGGTAAGAAAATAAAAGCCCAATTAGAGGTTTTATCAGCCCAATTAAAGGTTTCCCACTGGAGGAGCAGAGATCCTTTGGAAAAAGGGGGAGGCTCCCAAAGGATCCCCATTCCATGGGGAATGCTCCCCACAGAGCCTGGCTCAACTCCACCCTGGCAGGGAACAGACACATCCCGGGGTCTGTGAATTAAACTCAGCTTCAATTTGCGAGTGATCAGGGACAGCTTGGGGCAGCAGCTGGGGATTACTGCCCCCCACACACTTCCCATCCCCATTTATCCCCAAGCTGATGGACACATTCCTCATCCTAGCTGCAAATCCCCATAGAAAAGGGGGAGTTTTTGGGGAAAAACCTCGTGTGGGCCTGGAGGCACAAATTAAATGTGGAAGCGAAATAGGCCTGGAATCTGCTGCTGATTGTTTGATTTAATTTAAAAATATGAATTGATCCAATTTAAACTTATGAATTGCAATATAAATTCTGTAGTTCGATATTACAGCTGTGTGTACCACTGTGTGTATCAGCCAAGCTTGAATTTGCCATGCAAAAAATTGGAAGAAACTCAATGATAAAAAGGCAGAAAATCCCAACTGTAGAGACATCCAAACTTGCTCCAGCAGCACTCACAAAAAACAGAGCTCAGCCAGCAGATAAAGAGCAGGATAGTGCAAATCCTTACAGAAAAAAGATGGAATTGACTACAAAAAGCAAAATCTAAAGAATAACCAATGAACCCCAAATTCAGCATCCCAGGAGAGAAGCACAAACAGAATCTCCTGAGCTGGATGGGACCCACGAGAATCATCAAATCCAACTCCTGGTGGTGCACAGGACAATCCCAACAATCCCACCCTGTGCTGAGAGCAATCAGCTCCACCTGAGCCTGCCAAAATCTGGCCACCATCCCAGATTAAATCCAAAATGTTAAAACTCCAACAAGAGGGTTGACTCCAACACTTCTGAGGATTTGGGGCGGAAGCCACACTGAAAAGAGCTGTCAGGAAATCCTCCCTTCCAAAGGATTGGAAAGGACAGGCAGGGAATGGGGAGGAGGAGTGTGAAAACAGGAGAGGGAGGAGAAGGCCCCGTGATGCCCTCAGGTATTCCATGTGCCTTTGGCCGGGATGCACAAAGGGCTCCTTCTTCTGAGGGGAGAGGGAGCCATGCAGAACATTCACCATGCCTAATTAATTTCGGCCCCTCAATTACCAGGGGGATCTCGTGACACAGCTTTATTTGTAGCCTCTTTTATTTTTTTTCCTCTCCCCTTTTTTTTAATAAACAAAAAGCAGATAAGAAGCGTGACACCTTTAATGGCTTTACAATGGCTTTACAATGGCTTTCCTGCCAGCTCATCCCACGTGGAAAGGCTTGTCCTGCCTTTGGGAGTCCCACCACTCAGCCCTAATCGGATCATCCCTGTGCCAGCCACGAGGACATCACACAAATCATGGAATGCTTGGGGTTGGAAGGGACCTCAGAGCTCATGCCATTCCAACCCCTTTACACTGGAATATCCAAATACTCAAGGCAATGGAAATGCAAGTGGAAAATGGAAAGGCACTAAAAATGGAATTAATTCAGATTTCAAAGCAGAAAAAATCCTATTTTATTACAAAACATTTGCTGCCTCAGTCATTGTGTTTGGGCAGGAGACACCCAAAGCTCCTGGATAAAAACCACAGGAATAAACAACACTGTGGGTTGTTTGTTTTGGTTTTTTTGGTGTGTTTTATTTTTTTTTAACTGGAAAGGGAAAAGCTGTTGTTTCTACACCCCAACACAGATTTCCACATGAAAATAATTCACCAAACCCACCACGCTCAGAGCTGCTGCCAGCATGCCCATGGGGAGTTGGAGACCTTCACACCAGAGCCAAACTCCCAGAAAATGTAACAACACCTTGATAACTTTGGGGTGAAACCCCTTGGGGAGAACCCAACTGGCTCCCTCCTCCTCCTGCTGTCCCTGCAAAGGACAAGGAGCAGCCACGTGGGCCTGGGAATAATGGGGACATTCTTCCACCCACCCCAAGCCTCCCACAGCCTGCCACAGAAACGGCCCCATTTTAATTTAAAGGAACAAAGGACATTCCCTGAGCACTCCGGGGCTGGAAATAAACCCTAAAGCCAAGAGTTTGTCTCCACAGCTTTAACATCCAGGGGTGTCTAAAAGAACAGGATCAACCATGTTGGATAATATAAAATAAACCCACATTTGACAGTTGCCAGAGCAGAGTCTACCTCTCACAAAATTCTGCAATCCAGAAGCTCTTTGCAAGGAGAAGACCAACATGAAGCCTCCAAAGGAACTGAGAAGCAGCCAGTTTTCCAAAAATCCTTGGTTTAGCTCAACAAAATCCAGCAGAGGCCTTCCCTTGTCCCACAGGGAGGGTTTGGGATGCTCCAAGGCTGTGAGAAGCGCTGGAGGGCTCTGCCAGAGACAGCCTAAGCCAGGGGCAGCTCTGATGCCTTAAATTTTAGCTTTCCTGTTTTCCAGATTCTGTACTGCATTCGTGTGTGACTCTGAACTTCATATAAAATGTTAGCAGGTTCTCCTCACAGCTCAGTCACACAAAATCCTTTTCCAGCCCCAGAACCAAGGACACCGTGGTAGCTCCAGGCCCAAAAAGTGCAAACAGCAGGGAATTGAGGAGAGCAATCTGGGAGGATGGGACTGCACCACCTGCAGCTGGAATTGGACAATGAACCCCGATGGAAATGGACCAAAACTTATAAAAGTGTGAGAACTTGTGACCCTGGGTCCATCTTGGGCCCACCTTGGGTGTAGCTTCAGCCGGGCTCTTGTACTGCCCACGGTGAATCCTTTGAAGGCCTTTTTAAAAAATCCCTACTTTATTCCTTAAACTCTGTCCAGCCTCTGTTCCAGGGAGCTTCTTAAGGCATCAGCAGATCTCTGGGATCTGGTTCCACACAGGAGGAGCTCCTGGGGCAGCTGCTGAAGGCTCTGACAGCACCAATGCCTTCCCAGCTTTCCCTCCCTCATGGACACGCTGTGCCAAAGCCATGAGAGTTGAAATTTCTGGTTCCTCCAGCTCTGCATCCTCCTCCTCATCCCACATCAACACTCCTGCCCCTTCCAATGGCATCAGCTCTCTGGCACCTCAGCATTCCTGGAGTTTCAGCCACTCCTGCTCCCCTCCCACCTGTGCCAGGTTTTCCTTCTCCAGCAGCACAGATTTGGTTTTCACCCCACAGTCCCGAGATTTTGTGCATCAACATCCATAAAAATCCTGTCCTGGACTGTCTCCCACATGGAAGGATTTATTACAGGAGCTGCTGATGGAATTCCTGTCACTGGAAAAGTGGGAATCTCCCAACCCCACTGCTGGGAACCACAAAGTGCCTTGGATCCCTATGGAGTGAGCAGATCCCACTGCAGGCCGGACCCGAAATTTGGGAAGAGGAGCAACTCCTGATGTTTTTGGGCTCTCCCAAGGCTGCTTTAAATGAAAAATGGAAAAGGAGAGGCCTCTCCTGCCAGATAACTCAACCTAAAGCACATTTTTGGGCCAACTTCAAAAGTTTAAACCATGCCCTAAACTCAGGCATGGAACAACTTCAATTTGGCAAAATACCAGCTGTGCTTGGAACCCCAAATCCAGCCAGAGGAATGCTGGGCCTGGGAGGGATGGCTCAGAAGGAGATAAAGTATGAAATTTCTGCTAAATCTCAAGCAATAAAATCAAATTCAAGCTTGGAGGGAAGGGAATGAAAAGGCCGATGTGGAATTGCTGGGTGAAATTTGTGTTTCGTTTACTTGAGGGGGACATTTTGGAGTTTATCAAAACCAGCTGCTGTCACAGCCACACATCCGTGGTCCTGGAACATGGATGTGATTTATCCCATGAAATCTGGAAACAAAACAAGACAAAGCTCTCAATATCTTCTATAATAAATTCTTTCAACAGGTAAAGCAAATCCTGGAGCAAGTTTTCCTAATAGGTTACAATGACAAAAGTCAGGAATCCAGGAGCTCTGGGTGATTTTTAATTTTTAATGGTTTGGAGCTCTCCAAAGCCATAAAACTGTTAAAAATGTGGAATATTAAAGGATGAGTTAATTACTGCCCACTGACACCCAGAACTCTGACACAACCATGGCATGCTCAGGAGTGGGCCAATGAAAATTCCCAGCAAGAAACTCTTCCCAAGATGCTTTTAGGAGAGCAAATTTTGGCTAAAAGTCAAATATTTGGATAAAAATCCAATATTCCGATGGGCTGGCACCTTCCCAGGACGAACTCATGACCATATCAGGCACTGTGGAAACTCCTGGTTCCTGTGGCTGCCCCTGGATCCCTGGATGTGTCCAAGGCCAGGTTGGACGAGGCTTGGAGCCACTTGGGATAGGAGAAGATGTCCCTGCCCATGGGGTGAGGAGACTGGAGAGGCACCAGCACCTGAACTTTAATCCCTGCAAGTTCCAAACCCAGTTCCTGTCTGCAGCATGAACCCAAAGTCTAATTAGGGAAGGCAGGTTTGACTGGCTCTAAGACCTGCCTTTGGTAACTGTGCCTAAATTATCCCTCCCCTTCTCCTGGCACAGCCAAGAGTTCCTGGAGCTCTCCTTGGCTCTGCTCCCTCCTGTCAATCCCTGTGCACTCAGAGAGTTCAGGTTCAATGTTCAAAGGGAGGGAAGTGTCCATCAGCTCTGATTACCAACACAACTGCTGAGGGAGAGAGAGGGGAAAGCACCTGGAGACCTCAGGATCCACCCTGCTCCGTGCCCATGGGGAACTCCTGCTGGAAAAACCCTTTGTGATGATTTTCAGCAACTTAAAAAGTGTGGCAGCTACACTAAAAATCATTAATGAGCGACACAAAGAGCCCAGAAACATTCCCAAGCCATTCCTGCTGCTGTTGGATTTCCACATCTGCATCAGTGTTCCCAATCCTTCAGCTGAGATCAGAGCAGGACAGGGCCGCACATCACCTGCCAAGCTCTCACAGGCTGCTAAAACTGCAATTAACTCCTGGAATTAAAATATTCCCTTCCTCGCCTCGGGGCCAAGGATAACACATGCCATGATTTCCACTGTGGGCTGCTCACAAACTGTTCATGGCAACTCCTGCCTCAAGGACTGACCAACCCTGGAGGATCCCACGTGGAGCAGGGACACTCCATGGGGACACTGCTGCTCCCTCAGCAGATGACAGGGCTCAGGGAGGGGGTTCGGCACAGAGCCACCTTCATGGGGACACTGCTGCTGCCTCAGCAGGTGACAGAGCCACCTCCATGGGGACACTCCTGCTCCTTCAGCAGGGGTCAGAGCCACCTCCACGGGGACACTGCTGCTCCCTCAGCAGGTGGCAGGGATCAGGGATGGGGTTCTGCCACTCTGCCCTGCTCAGGTGAGACCCCACCTGCAGAGAGGAAGGAGCTGGAGCTGCTGGAGAGAGTCCAGAGGAGGCTCCAGGATGATCAGAGGGAGGGATCAGCTCTGCTGGGAGAGCTGGGATTGTCCAGCCTGGAGAGGAGAAACTTTGGGGTGACCTCATTGTGACCTTCCAGGACCTGAAGGAGCTCCAGCAGCTGCTGGTTGATGACTCCCCACTCTCTCCTCTGCATGAGCAGGGGTGGCCTGACACCCTCAAGCTGTAACAGCAGAAATATTCCTGAGGGAAAAGAGGGGTGGAAAAGGGATTTTGGCCCAAACTCACCAGCAGTGTGTGGAATATTGCACTGGGGGAAGAGCAGAACCAGCAGCAGGACTCCAGGAATTCTCCTTTTTTTAGGGAAGGGGAGTTCATGGAACTTGTTGGCTCTGGGATAAGAAATCTGCTCCTTGCTTGTCCCACCCAGCTTTAATTCCATGCCCTAAACAGCTGATGGGAAACCCAGCACGGCCCAGGCCCTGCTATGGGGAAAGGTGGGCACCCTCTCACCTCATCCCAGAACCCATACATCCATGGATTGGCTGCAGACACCAGCCTGTGCTCCAGCCAGATGGACCCACCATGACAGTGGAAATTCAGTTTTGTCCTGGTCTAACTGGACACGAGCCAGCTCAGTCCTGTCACGTGTCCCGATTAACGCTGAGGCCAGAAAAGCCCTTCCAGCCACTGAGACTGAGAGGGATCTGATCCTTGGAAAACACAGATCAGTGGATTCTTGGATAGGAGGAAGAGAAATGGCATTTTTAATGCAGATATTTCCACGATCTTGGCAAGGGCAGCAAGTCACAATCCCCATTTTCCATGTAAATTGGTCAAGAGGGAAAAGCCTCTGGAGAGAGCTTGGAGGAGTCAAAGCTTTTCCCCTGGAATGGGGAATGACAGCAGGGTTAGGAAAAGGTTTTATTTCTTTGTTTTGGGCTATTTGGAGGCAGAGTAGAAAACTTGGTTATAAAATTTCATAACCAGAAATCCCAGAAATTGAAAAAAATGGGTATGAAAATGGGAATACTCCTAAGGCTGGGAAGAGAAACCAGTGTCTCATATCTCACTCCACACAGGGATTTAATCACTTCAAAATAATTAAAAATTTAAAATTCCAAATTAAAAAAAAAAAAAACAAAAAAAAAAAACCAACAACCAGGAAAGGGTGTCCTGTTTTAAACTGGTGGGAAAAAGCTCCCTCCTGCTTTTATGTGAATTTTATCCCCAAAGTGGCTGTTTTTTTGTTGCAGCACAAATGACATCATACAGGAGATGACTGGATACTTCCACACACAATTTTACTGATCTGGGGAGTTTTTAAGCATGAAAGAGCTAATCCACCCTGAGTTCCCCTCCCAGCTTTTCTGGAGAATGCATTCCAAAAACGATAAGCAAATTATCTGACATTATATCTAATTACAGAAGCTCCTAATTACACCTCCTCGTTTGGAGGCAGCAGAGCAAACGTCGCGCTTCCCAGAACAGCAATTCCTGCAGTGCACAGTAAATCAGCTTGTGCTTGCCACTGATTTGAAACTTTAACCTATAAATTAAATTAATAAGAGACAAAGGCTTCTTTTGTGCATTCGCAAGCCTGTAGGATTTTAGAAATAATAGGACTGGAAAGTGATTTATATTCCAAGATTAAAGGTCAGTTTGGCGCACACGACTTTGGAGCAAAACACCACGGCAGAGACTTCAAATTAACTCGTTCCTGCACCCCCAACCCTGGAGTTTTCTTTTTCCACAACTACAATGGCTTGCTGGGAGCACTGGAACATTCAGAAGATGGCAAAATCTGGAGAAATACATGGAATTCTTCCTGATCTCTGGGAAGGAGAGAAACATGCCTGGGAATTGGCTCAGGCCATCAGCCCCTGACCACTGAAGTGTGAGTAGCACTTTCAATCCATGTATGTCCAACATGGAGAGTCTAAAACCACAGGGGATTGTGTGGAGAGGGCAGAAATTACCTGGAAATCGGAGCTGTGCAAATGAAGGGAAGGGTTCTGCTATTTTTCAAGTTCTGCCCATGGCAGGCTTTTCTCCTGGCCAGGCCCTGTTTTATTCTGGGGGAATAAAAATTCCATCTGAGCTTAAAAAACCTTTGGTGTACAACAAAAAAAAAAATTATCATTGAATTATGGAATGGTTTGGGTTGGAAGGGGCCTTAAACTCATTCAGTTTCATCCTCAACACCTTCCACTATCCCAGGCTGCTCCAAGTCCCATCCAGCCTGGCCTTGGGACATTTCCAGGGATGGAGCAGCCACAGTTTCTCTGGGAATCTAAGAAAATTACATTTATTACCAAAAGAAAATCCCAGAAAGAGACTGGAGGAGGAGGGATCCACCACCAGCAATGCAGCTCCTCCTCCAGGCACTGGACCTGGAATGAGGGAAAATTCCCTACGAACACTGAGAAAGGTGGGAATGGATGGGAAAAACAACTCTCCTGAAATTGCACCTGCTAAGGAAGAGACCAGGAATGAGATTATTTAATGCCAGTGCCAGGAAGGATGAGAGGAAATGACTCTACTCATGGCCATGGGGATTAGTTCTGAGCATTGGGAGAATCCAGAGGTGGATACATCAGGATAAGGGCTCTGGGCAAGGTCTGGAGGGCCCAGAGCCCCAAACTGGAGGATGAGGACCAAGACACCTTTGTAGAAATCAGGGAGCTGCCAACAACATCCCAGGAGCCCCCTGGGCCTTTCTCTTCCTAAAACAAGAGGGAAACAAGACCAGACAGATAAAGCAGAAAGTAGAAAAGTCCTTCCCTGGGAGAGTGGAGAGATCCCAGATTCCCAGAGAAGCTGTGGCTGCCCCTGCATCCCTGGAAATGTCCAAGGCCAGGCTGAAGCATCCTGGGATAGTGGAAGGGGTTTGGAACTGAATGGGCTTTAAGGTCCCTTCCAACCCAAATCATTCCCTCTTACTTCTAAAGACTGGGAAATGCTCTTTTGCCACTTCCCCCTTTCATTTCTGTCTTCCAGAAAGCATCAAAATTTGTCATCTTCCTTCTCTTTACACATTTCTTAAAACACCCCATTAACAGGCTCATAAATCCATAATTTAAATAATTACCAGAGCCTTGCCTGTGTTATCTTCCAAGCTGCCAAACCTCCTGGGCCCTGCATGTTCCAGGAGCAGTGCTTTATTCCCCACTGGGAATAAACTGGGAGGAACAGGGATGAGATGGGATCCAACATTCCTGCCTCTGGAGGAGCCCAGGGAGAAGAGCCACGTGCAGGGGCAGAGCTGCCGGAGTGGCTGCTGAGAGGATTAATCTGATTAGGATTGAAAAAGACCAAATGCATGGAGGGGGGACCAAAAGGGAATATTTAAGGGAAGTGAGGAGGGTCCTGGGTGGTCTGTAAACGAGTTGGGAACAGTGGGAGAGTGTGAGGAAGAGATGAAATCCAATAGGTGTACAGGAAGCTTTCACCAGGCTTAAAACAAATCCGTAAGAAAAACAGCCAAGAATCCAGGAAGAGGAATTGTGTTACTGCTGGAAAGGGGGTTGGCATATTCCCAATGCAGTGTGACTGACAGCTTTGCTCTGATCCCACACCCCAAACCCGAGCCACACAGAGTTCCCTGGGGGGAAACATCCATGAAACCTTCACTGGTTTATCCTGCTCTGGGTTGGTATTGCTGGGAACCATGGAAAGCTGAGGGAACCCGTGGGGGACACCAGTGGCAGGTGCCACCCACCTGCTCGGGTGGCAAAGGGGGAAGCCCAGAAGGTGTTTCTTAGTAAACACAGATACTTTAGGTGGAGAATCACAGAGTGAAAAGCAGATCTGAACTGCAGCAAAGAGAGAAATTAAATCCTGTCCCAATCCCGGCGCATCATGGCCTGTGGAAGCTGTGTCTGGGAGGGATTATCACTGGAACTTAGAATTTACACTGAATTCTGGAATGGTTTGGGTTGGAAGGGATCTTAAAGCTCATCCATACCATGGCAAGGACACCTTCCACTATCCCAAGTTGCTCCAGCCTGGCCTTGGACACTTCCAGAGATCCAGGAGCAGCCACAGCTTCACCAGGAATTCCATCCCAGGGCCTCCACACCCTCAGAGAGAGGAATTCCTTCCCAATATCCCATCTATCCCTGCCCTCTGGCAGTGGGAAGCCATTCCCCGTGTCCTGGCAGGGACAGGAAACTTCTGCAGAAATTCCTGTATGATTCTCCTTTGGGAAGTTTTTCCCTCAGCACCTGCCTACATCCACTTTCATCCAGCAGGCCGTGGCTTCCTGAATCCAAAGAAGCTGGGGCTGTTTGCTGATGCTGATTTGCAGCTCCACCTTTTCTTTTGATGATTTCTGAGCAGACACTCCTCCCCACTTCTCCTGAATTCCCTGGCAGGATCCTGGTCCCCCTGGACCCAAAACTGATGCTGATTGTGGGGTGCTGGGACTGCCATTCCCACCTACATGAACAGGAGGCAGACTCCTGCTCCAGCCCTGACTGACAGCAAAGCTCTGCTCCCACCAGTAGCTGCCTCTAAAAAAGCTGCTTCCCTGCCTGCTCTGCTTAGAATAAAATATCCCCCACCATGTCCCTGCATAAATCTGCTTTTGTTCTGCCTCAGGCCCAGCGTTGTTAATCACCCTCGTTCTACTGGCACATCCTTTGAGGGCACAAGCCCCAGAATTCCTTCCCGCTCTTTAAACACGGCCTAACTGGGCATCACTGTCAATATTTATCATTCTGTCTCCTAAAACTGTAGCTCTACCAGGATAGATACACTTCAGGGAATTCACTGCTTGGAGAGCTCAGGCCTCACTTTCCAAAGCACTTCCAAATCCTGGGAAAGCAGGGCTCCTTACCAGAAGGGCTCAGCTGGAAGTGATAGCCCTGAATTTCTGCCAGCAAACCCGACCTGTGCAAACCCAGCAAGGCAGATCCTCCAAGCCAAGCCCAAATACCACTTTTAAAGCACTTGCTCCCTCTTTTTTTAAGTGATGGGCACCTTCAGAACAGCAGAGCCAGCCCAGCCTTGGAAGTAACAAACATTTCCAGCAAACTGCACTCAAAGATCCCTCGAATTCATGTCAGAGACCTGGGATGTATCTGAAAAGCTGTCTGAGATCAAGTTCTTCTTGCAGAGCCCCATACAAAGTCCAGATACAGCCTAACAAGCTTTTGATGTCCTGCTGACATTTATCTGCCAATATTATCGCTCCAAGCACTTACCCTACGATGAATCTCATTATTTCCCTGATCACAGGCCAGCTCAGCCCTTGGCCCTTCCTCCAGCCTCATGGAACTCCCCAAAACTCAGCAGAGAGCCCCAAATCCTCACCTTCCAATCCCCTCTGAAGCAGCCCTTCAAGACATGGGAAAAAATACAAGTGGTCTTGCAATTCTGCCTCTGAAAAGGTCAATTCTCAAAACTTCTGACCAACTGGGAAGGGAAAAAAAATCAAGCAGTTGAGCATCAGTGTGTTCTTCCACCTTTGACTCAAGGAGCAGCCTGATTTTGCACCAGGAGATGAAAATAAACTAAATAAAAATAAACTAAACAAAGCCTTTACAGCCCTTCACAGGCAGAACTTTGCTCCCTCCTTACTCTCCTTACCCAGAACTCATCCACAGCAGCTTTGCTTCCTACACAGAGCTGTCCCATGAGGGCAGAGATGGAGCACAGCTCCCTTCCCTCCTGTTTTCATGGAAACACAACTTCCAGTGGGTGAATTTTCCTGTTTCAAGCCCCAAATCCCATGGTCAGTTCCCAGGAGTGGCCCTGAGCTCACCCGGAGCAGAGAGTGCTGCATTCCACAAACCTTCCCCAGGACTTTTGGGGAAACCTGGGAAATCTCCCCACATCAGACTGGGACACAGCCCAGAGCTGGAACCAGCAAAATCCATCAGCAAAACCCTCCAAGTTCACACCCTGCATGAAGGAAGGAGCAGAGACACAAATTATTCTGCATTTAATTAAATTTAGGAAGGAATCCTTCCCTGTGAGGGTGGTGAAGGCCTGGCACAGGTCCAAGGACTGTAAACTTTGGATACTCCATAAATATTTTATAATATAATTATTAATGTTACCAACAAAAAGATCCCTAAAATTATTAGCATGATAACTTCCTTTAATAATTACTGTTTTCTGTTTAATTCAGCACCACATCCCTCGTCTGAATTTGCAACTTTAGAATTTTCAGCACGAAATCTGAGCACCTGCTTCCCTGCTAGGAACATTTTCCCTTCCAGCCATGCAAAAACTGTTGGAACAAAGCCCACCCTGAGCCATCCGGGCTCATAAAAGCAGCTCATTTTCTGATTCATCCCAACAGATTGCTAAATATTATTTACTTTTTGTTTCATAATGGCTTGGAAAAAGCTGGATGAAAAGCTTAACGAGGTCTAATCCAGGGGAGAGGAGGGAGAAAAGGAATGAAGAGGCAGTTAAGGAGCAGTTTGAGCTTCCTTATCGCCCTTATCAGCACAGCTATCACTCAGCAAGGCCTAATTAGGCACAAAAGCCATTGTGCTTCCTTCCAGAGCTTCTCCAGGAACCGGGAGCTGGGGCTGGAGCACTGCCTGACAGCCCCTGCTCGGGAGAAGCAGTTCCAACAGGATTTTAGGGACAATCTGTTACCATCAGGAGTGGCCTCTGTGGCTGTGCAGGGTCCTGGGGACAGAGCGAAGCTTTTCTCAGCAGCAGGGACACTTTTGGGGCTAAAATGGGGCTAAAATGGATTAAGCAGAGGTTGGTTCAGTGAAATCCTCCAAACTTTGGTGCTTTGTGCTGACCAACCCATCCCAACCAACCATCCGTTCTCAAGGATTTGAGAATCCTTGTAAAAGATTTACAAATCCTTGTAAAATTCTTGTAAAGAATTCTCAAAGCCTGACTGAAAACTCACATAATCTTATACATCTATATACAAACTCTGAGATAAGGTGTGCTGACTTAGAAATGCCATGGAATAGAGAAGACATTATTGAAAAAGAAATTGAACAGGAAACAAGTTTCAAAAGATGGCCTTGCAAACAGAGCAGATATTTAGAGAGTCAGAACTGTGAAAGATGCATTGGAGCAAGACCACGTGGGATAAAAATAATAGTGATTGGTGTTAGAAATATTAACAGCATTGTGTGGCAAAAACTAATAGGCTGAAAAACATTTATAATGTATTGTAAGGAATAGATTGACTTCTGATGAAGACATTGCATGTACCATCTCCTGTNACATTGCATGTAACATCTCCTGTGTCGCACCCATCTATGAGACTGAAAATGGAATAAAATCTTGTAAAATGCCTCTCAGTTACCCTGTCTCTGTAGAGCTGGGTTTTAATCAAACAAATGGTGCCCCGTGGGAGGATCAAACTCCAGAGCAGGGAAGCGAATCCTGGATCTCACTTCCAGCTCTGACAAGGATTTGTTGTTCCAGGAGTGGGCTTTTTTTGCTTTCCCTTTAGGCCTTTGCCTCAGAAAACCAATTAAGGTTGGAAAAGACCTTTAAGGAAATCAAGCCCAACCATTCCCAGCACCAGCACCACGGTCACCGCTGGCCCATGTCCTCAGGTGCCACATCCACCCGGTTTTTGATCACCTCCAGGGATGGGACTCCACCACTGCCCTGGGCAGCCCTTCCAATGCCTGAACAATTTTTAGGGAAGGAATTTTCCCCAATATCCAATCTAAACCTCCCCTGGAGCACTGTAAGGCTGTTCCTTCTCCTCCTGTCCCTGTTCCCTTGGAACAGGGCCCAATACTCTCAAATTGTGCAGAGCCAAAAATTCCCTCTGATCCCCATTTTCTCCAGGCTGAGCCCCTTTCCCATCTCCCTCAACCACTCCTGGTGCTTCATTCCCTTCCCTGGACATGCCCCAGCCTCTCCACATCCCTCCTTTCCTCGTACAGGTCAGTGAGGTCCCTCAGGAGGGACCCCCGGCAGTGTCCAGCAACTCCGGCGTGGAATCGGTGCCCAGCAGTGCTCCTGCCCCAGCAGCAGCTGCTCCCACAGCTGTTCCCACCAGTTGGTGGCTGAATTTTCCAAGATATCTGTCTGGAATTAAAAAGCAGCAGCAGCACTTTGGCAGCCACCAGGAGAAATGCATCATTGGATTGCATCCTGCCCAGAGCACCTCCCTGGTGGGACGGCTGAGATGAGACCACGGAGGACTGGCCCATTCCAAAACCCCTTTGATTATCCCAACTGCTCTGCCAAAACCTCCAGGAGCATCCAAAGGCTCCTTCTGGAGTGGCTGGGGTGGGAAATGTCCATGTCCTGCTCCATGCCAGGAGAGCTGGGCACAGGGAGCTGGGCAGGGTCAGGAGCTGCGGGGCTGCTGGGATTTTCCAGCCTGGTTCTTGCCTGAAGGGATTTGCTCAGTTTGAAGCATGTTTGGATGCTGTGCCTGTGCCACTCCCAGATAAAGCCTGGAACAAGGGAATGCTGAGGCCCTGGCGAGGAGGAGGTGCTCCCTCATCCCCATCCCAATCCTGCCTCAGACCTGGAATCTCCTAAGAGGGGTTGGAAAGCTGCTCCAGCCCACCTGGGTGATGTCCTGCAAGCTCCAGAAATAGCATGGAGTGGCTCAAAACCTTCCCAGAGTGCCTGTGGGATGGAGCTGTAGGGAATGATCCCTCTGGAGCAGGCAGGGACAGGGGGACACTTCCCCAATGTCCCCCCTTGCAGAGGCAGGGATCCCAGGCTGCCTCTGCCTCCCCTGGCAGCTGGGATGTCCCAGGCACTGTGGGATCCATGTCTGGAAGCAGAATTCCAGCTCCAGCCTGCAACCCTTGCTCATGGATTTGTCAAGCCTGGTGTCCACAGCAGATAAATCTGAATAATCCTGATGCCAAACAGACCTGAGACCAACAACAGCCTCTCTCTGCAGCAGCTGCACCAGGAACAGCTTCTGAGGGAAAACTCTCTTTTCCTGGGATTTCCTGCAGGGCAAAAAGCCCTCTAACCACAGAGAGACAACAGCAACCCCAAAAAGGGATAAGTAAACCCTTGGATGGCAGATTCCTGGACGACTCCTGCCAGGTGCCATCCTGTGTGTCCATTTGGATGTGGTGATGTGGACATGAAGCTCCAGCACACCACAAGGATTGGGATCCCAACCCACAGGTGTTCACCTTGGAGCCCCTGGCCTGGACAGCAAAGAAATCCACAGAGAACAAGGTGTAATTCCCTGTTCGGGGTGTCCTGCCAAGCTGGGATTAGAGTCTGGGGCTCCTGGCACCCACAGCCACCATTAATCCTCCAACCCTCACCAGCTCCAGGCAGTTTCCCTGTGCCAAAGCTGTGCCTGCTGCTGCAGCAAAGACTTTACCTCCAGCAGAGCCTGAACTCTCTCCAACATCTCCTGGAGCCCATCCCCTCCTGAGGGATCCAGGAGGGTCAGGCTGGTAGGAAAATCCCTCTCCTATGCCAACCAGGCCATTCCCCTCTCCAAATCACACAGAGAGCCCTCATTGAGGAGCAGAGCCCCAGCAAGGCTGGCATGAAGGCCCTGCACAGCAGAAAGGAAAAGAGGAAGGGAAATTGACCCATTTAACCATAACACCACTGGACTATTCCATCCACGATTCCTGACAAAAGTGGAAATGTTCTTTTCCATGGGCAGAGTTGCAGGTCCTACTACAAATAAATAGTCCAGGCAGGGATGGAGGCCATGTGTTTCCATTCATTCTCTTGGCACAGGAGCTCATGTAGATCTTGGATGCAGCTCGTGCTGGAGCAGGAGACTGGGGTGGCCAACATACATCCCAGCACAACCCATCTGGCCCAAATCCATCCCTGACCTGCTCCAATCCCCACTTTTATCATCCTAATTACAAGCAGATTCCCAGCTCCCTCCCTTTCTCCCTCACAGAGGTACCTTCAGCTGCCCCTTTTCTCCCTCCCTCTGGCTGAAATCAGCAGGTGAATTCCAGCCTTTAGGTATTTTTGTTCCATTATTGCTGGTGGACAAAGTTTGGCCTCTTTCATTTTCCTTTTCTTGCAGCCTCTTCTGTGGGGATTAAAATAATTGATATTGATAACAAGATCTGCCCCCTGCCCCTGGTCCCAATTACTTGCACAGGCTGCGGATCCTGCCTTATGGATCTGACAGGAATGGTCTCAATTATCCCTCTGGGCTCCAGGACTGATGCTGGGATTGATTTGGGAGAGCTGGGATTATTGGGGCTGATTGTTGTGGGCTGGGGTCAGCGCTGGAGCCGGCCGAGGAATGGCTTGGAGCTGGATTTTCCCCGAGTGCTGCCAGGTGCCTGGAAAACTGGGAAATTTACTGCAGCCACCCTCATGTTCAGGATTAGGAACGACAGCCCTGAAGGGGCTTTTCATCCCAAATTTTGCTGGGGATGAAGCTGGATCCTGGGTGTTGTGAGAAAGCCAAGGCAGTGGCAGCTCTTGGACAGGCCCAGCCCCACACTGAGGGGGAAATCCCAGGGAAAGTAAATGAGAGTGACACAAAAAAGGAGATTTAAAGCTGAGAAGGCAAACAGGGATTTTTGGACCTGCAAAATCTTATTTCATAAAGTCATGGAATTGTTAAAATTTGGGAAAGCCCTTTAAGATCATCAGCAACACCAACCACGTTCATCACCTTGTCCTCAGGTGCCACATCCACCCAGTTTTTGATCACCTCCAGGGACGGGGACTCCACCACTGCCCTGGGCAGCCCTTCCAATGCCTGAACAATCTTTTAGGGAGGGAATTTCCCCAATATCCAATCTAAACCTCCCCTGGCCCAGCCTGAGGCCATTCCCTCTCCTCCTGTCCCTGTTCCCTGGGAGCAGAGCTCAACTTCCCCAAGTTGTGCAGAGCCAGAAATTCCCTCTGATCCCCATTTTCTCCAGGCTGAGCCCCTTTCCCAGCTCCTCCTCATCAGAATTGTGTTCCCAAATATTTGATGGCCATGAATTCCAGAGCAGAGATATTTTAACACCCTGGGCCACTTGCAGTGGCCGTGAGGTCAATCCAAGGAAGGGAATATTCCTTCAGGACCACTCCCAACCCTGGGAACATCACTGCATGCAGCATTTTCCTTTTTACCACCATTTATATAAAACACAAATGCAAAAATGGAAGTCAGGAGAGAAGGAAAGCTGAGTTTGCCTCTGTAACTAGAGAGCAGACAAACCCAGAGCCAACAACCAACCCCCAATTTATAATCAGAATACAACATAATCACTGCAACAGATGTCCAAAAGATAAACCCACCGAGTTCTGAACTGCCCAGGATCTGCTCTGCATGCTGGAGAGCACAGGGATGCTCTGTTCCTGTCAAACGGCCACTTTATGGGGGTGTAAGCAGTAACACCACCACGAAAAACTCCTTTCTGTCCCTGCCCTGCAGCAGATTTACAGTGGAAGTTCTCAGTGAGGATCAGGTTTTCTCCTGGATCCACCATGGGGAGGGGAGGGAGGGAGAGAAATTGGGCTTTTAGGACTGTGGTTGGGAAAAACAGCATCACCCAGCTGGCACATGGACATGGCCTGACTGCCAGAGGCTGGGATAAAGAGGGAAAACATGGAGCACTGCCTGGCAGGAGAGGAAAGGTGGGGGAAAATTATTTTACAAAAGAAAAGCAGACGAGAGAAATGAGGTTTTGTGTGCACATCACTCACCTCATAGTGATAATCCATGCAAGTTAACTCCCTCCAGCAGCGATCTCCTCGGATTTTAATCAGCCCCTGGCGGGGAAAAAAGGGCAAAAATATGGTCACAAATATTTTATTTTACTTTGTTTTGTGTCTCAAAGTGCCAAATTCACTGGTAAAACTGCAGAGGTTGAACGAGACCCACGTCACATCCACAGCCTGGGTCCAGCTGTTGTTCCCAAGGGAACATAATGGATGTGACTCATTCCAGTGCCTGGTTACTGAGAATCTGACAGAAATCCTTGTGGAATATGCCAAATTCCTCTTCCAGGAAGAAGCCTCAGCCACACCTGAGCCTGTGCTCAGCTCTGAGCAGCCCAGGGCTCCTGGCATCACTTCCAGCACCCCTGGGAAGCAGCAATAGGGAAAACCAGGCTCTGCCCCTGGGATAACAGAGAAAACCCAGCAAAATTCACAATTTTAACATCCAAACCCAACTGTTTCCCTCAGGGAAAACCACCTGTGCTGTCTGTGGAAAAGGGAGCAGTGCCAGGGAGCTGGGGACGGGGACATGCAGCAGGGATGGGGACACAGAACCAGGTGGGGACACAGAGATGCAATTAAAATAATTAGAGAAACAAAAGAGGGGCAGGGGAAGGAAGCTGCCAGCCCCAAACACAGCTGGCTGCACTGCTGACAGCTCTGCCCCACCTCAGCTCAGAGGCCGGACCAGCAGCTATCCCCTGCCCTGG
The DNA here is from genome assembly GCA_013400175.1 of Phainopepla nitens. Classification (NCBI taxonomy): domain Eukaryota; kingdom Metazoa; phylum Chordata; class Aves; order Passeriformes; family Bombycillidae; genus Phainopepla; species Phainopepla nitens. Next base: position 191,794 of record VXBQ01017772.1, on the reverse strand, counting down.
GACTTCACAACAACAGGAGGGGACATTTCCAAACCACTGGGTCCATTCCAGGGCTGGCAGCAATATCAGGATTGAATTTCTTTGCCTCAGAGATGAAGAGCAGAAAGGACTCAGTCGGCCAGAGCAGGAAAGACACCTGGGCAGGGATGGGCTGGAGCAGGAAGCCGAGCAATCAAGGCCGGCTTTGATGTCCGGGAGAGGTCCCTGATTAGGATCACAATATCCCAAATTGAGGAAAGCTTCACTAGTCAAAAGGTTGAAGCAGCTCTGTCATCTGCATACAATTAGGGGTTACAATTACAATTGCCTGCCTCTGACATTGCCCTAATTGTGACGGTCCTGCCTTGCCCAGGAGAAAAACCCGGGAGTTTCTGGGAGTTTGGGAAGGTCCTGCCGGGAGCATCCTGAGGCTTCCTGAGATCTCCAGCAGGGAAGGGATCAGTGACCTCCCAGTGCTCAAATCTGAGCTCAGAGGAGGAGATTCCAGCATTTCTGAATTCCATCTAAATTCCCAGAATTGGAACAGGTTGACAGAGACCACAGTGGCTCCTCTGCTGCAACCTCCCTGAGCACGCTAAAACAAATCTTAAATAAAGATTAACACATTTGGAGCTCAAAAGAAATTCAAAATTCCAATTAAAGACCCTCCAAAACTGTCCAGAACTCGCAAATACCCAGGAATACCCAGTTCCTAGGCGTGTCTGTCTGTCTGTCTGACAGCTGAGAGCACAGGGCACAGCAGAGTTTATGAACTCCTGCCTGGCAGAAAAGAGATGCAAAGTGGTATCACCCAGGATTTCTGGGATGGCAAAGCAGTTTTATCTCCAGTTACGCTCCAGTTTATCTTCAGTTATTATCCAGTTTGTTTATTATTTCTTAATTTATTTTATAAATAAATATTTATTTATTTAATAAATAAACGAACAATTTATTTAAGTATATGCAGTTAATATCCAATTAATCTCCAGTTTATCTCCAGTTAATATCCAGTTTATTTACTATTTTAAACTTATTTTATAAATAAATAAATAATTTATTTAAGTATATCCAGTTAATATCCACTTTATCTCCATTATTTATCTTTATACTCAGCACATCCCATCCATCTCTCTGGAGCAGGGACAAGACATCCTCCCTGTCAACAGCCACTCCATCCTCCCCTCCCCAGCCTGTCCTGCTTTTCTAAAATTACAGGGTCTGGTGATAGCATCTCCCAGGATGTGCTGCAGCTCCAGCCCTGGACAGGACACACTGAGGAAGCTCAGTGCAGGAATGCTGGAATATTAAAACAGGACAGTTATCTTGATGACCTTCCCTCCTCCCTTCCACGGGTTGTTATCAAGCTCTGTTATTCAGCAGGGATAATTAAAACTCCAATTAAAACAAGCATAGGGAAAAGCAGCGCTCTGAAAATCCCGATTTTCTCTGCAATGACTCACACAGGCAGTTCATCCCTTTTTGTTTACTAGGAAGCTTTCAGAGAGGAAAGATGTTTTGCAGCATAAAAAACTCCCACTCCCATTATTAGGAGGTTTCAAGCCAGCTTTCCCCTAAGCTGTCTTTGAGGCCACCTCACTCCCACACTGGCACCTGAATTTTCCAGTTTTCCCAAGGATTTGGACCAAGGAAAAAGAGCAAAACGTGCACAGAAAATCTCAGTGTGTTGAGGCTTCAGCTCTGCTGAGGAGAGGCAGGAAAAGAGGAGGAGGAGGATTCACAGAATCCTGGAACTGCTGAGGCTGGAAAAGCTCTGGGAGGACCCCATGGCAGCTCCGCACACCCAGGGCACCCCCAGAAATGGAGAAGTTTTCAGGAGTACAAATTAAATCTGAGCTCAGCCAGGTGGCCAAGTGAACCAGCAGAGGCTCTTTCACCCCAATGGCCTTGCTCTGAGTCCAGGATTATTAAATTCCCACCCTGGGCTGGTGGCTGCAGGGACACCGGGGTCGGGCACTCGTGGCACTCAGGCTCCTCAGGATAATGAGGGCTCCTGGCCTGGGAAGGGGGAACTTGAGGTCCTTGTCACAGGAATTTACAGCAGGAGGAACAGAAAATGTTGGTCCTGGATTGAATTAAGCTCCAGAATGAAATATGGGAGCAATTCCTCCTCCCTCCTGCCAGGTTTGCTCCCTCCAGGGCACGGCCCAGGAGCTCGGGGCAGGATGGAGATGCAGCACCTGCTTGGACCTGGAAAACTCCCCAAATTAAAGGGAATTAAATCCAGCAGCACTTCTCACAGGACAAGGAAAATTGCATTTAGGATTTCATAAAGGATATTTTTTTTTTTTAAGATTTACTTTAATGGCAGATAATAAAATTCCTGGGTTTAATCACTTTGCCCTCAGACTGCCTCCATCCAGCAGCTCTGGAATATGGAATAAAATATTCACAAAGCAGATAAAGCCTTCCCTGATTTACAGGATGCCAGCAAACAGGATCCAGGGGGATCCACCAGGGATCATGGGGGTATCCAGCCTCCACCTGAAGGGCGGGAAGAGCTCAGCTCCAACACCAAATCCTGCCCTTTCATCTTCCCCCCATGGCTGGGCCCAACTGTGCCCCTTCCAGGCTGCTGTACTTGGGTGATTCAAAGCAAAAAAAAGCCAGAATAATTAAAATGTCATTCAAGCCCTAAGCCCATATGAGTCACTGTTCCAAAAAATATCTGAAAAATTCCTTCAGGAGTGGGGGATAATTATATTCCTCCCTATCTATTGATTTTTCTCTACAATGCAGATGTCAGATTTTCCACGGGTTTTTTTTTCCCCTTTTTCTCCTCTTTTTTTTTTTTTTTTCTTTTTTTCCCTGGAGTGAGTGTCAAGGAGGAACAAAGCACTTCTTTGAGACTTTTTGAGCCCAAAATTAATTCTGAAAAAAATGGTACAGACAGGCCAATAGCACGGGAAGCTGAGCAAAACCCTGGTGACTCAAGCTATGTCTGCAAAATTCCCCATTGATCCTGGCTCCAGAGGGAAGGGTGGGGAATGGGGCACCCACATTATAAATTTAGAGTCAATTTAAAGACCTTTCTGTGACTCTGTTGTACAAAAGATGGGCACAAACCCACCCAGAATTCCCAAGTAAATTCCAGATTTTCATTTTGCTCCTGCTATAAATAAGGAACACTTCCAGAGAAAATCCCAGCTCTGTGCACTTCCCACCTCTGCTACCCACAGGAAAAGTGGTTTCACCATCTCTGGGAAAGCCAAACCCTCACCAGGGTATTCTGAGACAAATTTAGAGCCCAGTTTGTGGTAGAGGAAGGAGCTTCCCAAGGTGAAATCTAAAAATAAAAACACTTCAAGATTATAGGGTAGGGCTGGAAGAAACTCCTGGAGAACCTAAATCTGAGGAATCCAACGAGACCAACTTCAGCTGGGGGCCTAAAACTCCTTCAGAGCTCCAGGACTTCCACATCTCCCTCCCTGCTGATGGATCGAGGTCCGTGGTGCAGGAAGGATGAGCTGGATCCCAGATTTTCTGTTCTTTGTCCCACAGGAACAGGTGACAGAGGCCCAGCTCCTGCTGCAGCTGTGACATCAGCAAACCAAAGGTGTGAGCCAGAGCTGCACCTGATCTACCTCACCAAATTCAGATTGCTGCTGCTTCTTCCATGAAAAGAGAGGAATAACAGGAGGCTCCATCCCTGCAAGGGTTTGAGGACAGGCTGGAGCAATCAGGGATGGGGGGAGGTGTCCCTGCCCATGGCAGGGGATGGCACTGGATGGGCTTTAAGGTCCAGACCATTCCATGGTTTACAATTCCTGAGCCAGGGAAGGACAGCTCTGTGCTCCTCAGCTGACTCTGCTTTGCTCTGCACCTTCCCAGCCCCGCTCAGCTCCAAGCCTGGCACTTCCACACCATCCTGAGAACACTGCAAGTGTCCAAGGCCAGGCTGGCTGGAGCTTGGAGTAACCTGGGACAGCAGGAGGTGTCCCTGCCCACGGGGCTCCTTTCCAACCCAAACCATTCCAGCATCCTGCAATGATCCAGGTGTGCAAATCCCACCTGCCAGGTGAGGCTCTGAGGTGGCCCCAGGATGGATCCCACCTGCAGGAGCTCAGGGGAACCTGCATAGAGCCAAACCAGAGCCACCACAGCCACAAAACCCCACAAAAACCTGCACAGAGCCAAACTGGAACCACCACAGCCACAAAACCCCACAAAAACCTGCACAGAGCCAAACTGGAACCACCACAACACTCCACAAAAACCTGCACAGAGCCAAACTGGAACCACCAAAACCACAAAGCCCCACAAAAACCGCAGCCCCACAGGAGAATTCCCTGGCGTTGACTTT